>JARWLC010000001.1:119350882-119785882 GCA_033318265.1 Phyllotis vaccarum | reverse complement strand
ATTTCCCAAACATAAAAAAATAAATAAATAATTGCACTCATGTTATATTCTGAAAACTATCTGACATTTATAAAAACCAGGCCCTCCCACCCTGAACCAAAATAATATATGGTACATAGAAATGTGTTTCCACAGTTAGAAAAGGGGACTAAACATTTATATCTCCACATGCATCTCTCCGAGCTGGCACAAGATGTATCAGAGCTGACTGTGTTTCCAGAATGTACCATCACAAGCATAATGTAAATCAAACAGCAGTTGTTGAAAATGCCAAATGCTAAACTGCTGTAGCCAACATTCTGAGCAAAGTTCTCTGTGTTGATATTTACTGTCTTGTAAGCCACTGCTTCCTGGTTTCTGCTAACCAGGACCCATGAGTCACTGCAAACATCTCTGACTTGATGAGGTGTACTTTTATATACAAAATATCTTTACTTGTTGATCATTGTTGGCCCCATGAGAGGGAAGCACAGGTCTACACATCACTCAAGGAATCACATAGGAGTCACACTTTGGTTGTGAGTCCAAAGTGTGTCTCCACAGGAGACATTTCATGACAGAGCTTGTAAGCTAGACACTATACCTACTCTAGAATTTAAAAAAAACACAAATTATCTGTGCTACTCAATCCAGTATCTTACTCATTTCCTTGTGGCTGCTGTCTAGAGCTTCCCAATTAGGTCATTTCTCCAAACAACATTTTTAGGTCATTTCTATGTGCTAGGACTGTGCTGTGTGTGGGCTTGAGTGATGTATAAGACAGACCCCTGGAATTAATCTTTGATACAAGTACACAATGAATCCACACTGGGGATCCAGGAAGCAGAAGCCCATTCTCATTAAAGGGTCTCCCAGAGACCAGGGACAGGTAGTTGGATGTTTCCTCCTTTGAAATTGAATCTTCACCAGAATTTTTATGCAATTTGCTCCCAAGGACATTTTTGGTTTTATAGAGCTATCCAAGAAATTCAGCGTTATCAAATATTCTTGCAAATAACCATTTATTGACTAAAAATTAAGAACAAATATCAGACTAGGCATTTTCTTAATGTTATTTCTACATATATTATTAGAAAACTTAAAAAAATTTAAAAAGAGCCAGTAGGCTGGCTCAGCAGGTAGAGGTAGACAGTCAAGCCGGATGACCTAAGTCAGATCTTTAGAACCTACATGGTACAAGGAGAAAGCTAACTCGTTCAAGTTGCCCTCTAACCTCCACATATACCATGATTACCCACACACAAATTAAATAAACAAACAAACAGAAAAGCAGATACAGTAGATTTTAAAGTAGATTAAAAACCACACTCTCTGGGCATAAATACATAGGTGCTTTCTCAGAAATGGCAGGTAACACCAACCCTTCCTTGCCTACTTTTAACGTCAGCTCAATACTGGGCTCACAAATGATGCTCAACACTTATGTACTGCAACTATTTCTAAATCTGCTATGACAATAATAGAAACAATGAGTACATAGTAGCAAATGCCAAAGAGCTTCGTAGACTACAAGAAACAGAGAGGGAACACTTGTCTGTGACAAGTAATATAAGAAATGAAGTTTTACAAAACATATTTAAAGTCCATATGTCTGTACACACATATGTATGCATTTGAGTAAGTATTTAAGAAACATGTTTTAAAGGCAAAGAAAATAACTGAAACATGAACACTAATTTAATTTGTAGGATTTCAGAGGACAGCCACTGGGTGGTAGAATTCCTGCTGTTTCACTGGGAACAAGAATTTCTCTTTTTTCTCTGAATGTCAAGCATTTTTTGCTTACAAGGTCTCTCATACAACTTTAAAGTCTAAGATCCATTGAAAATAAGTCTGCAAAGCCCTATATAGAAGAATGCTATTATTTCCTTTTACAGAATAAGTTTCCCCTGGATTCACCAAAGGAGAAATGGGCAAAGACTTCCCTTTCTTTTCTCCCACCGTGGGATGGCACTGACCCAGGAAAAATCTACTAAAATGGGGATCATGAAGACAGTTTCTGTGTTCCGGATCCTAAAGTTGCCAAGTGCAACTTAACACCATTTCATCTCATTCTATCCACCACAGATGCCCTTCTGTGAAAAGATACTAGAGGTGATTATTTTGATAAAGATGATGTTTTTGTAACTGATAACTGATAACTCACAAAACCCCCTTTACTGTGACAAAATATTGTTTCCATGAAAGAAATGTGTTAATATTATTTTGGTTTTCCTTGTCAATGAATTTATGTATGAGTGGTAATTGTCATCAGCTTCCTTTCATGGACTTGATATGCATTTTGTCAACAACCATTTAGTGCATGCCCTTGTTATGCACTGGGGAGCACTCCTAATGCTTTGTTTCAGTCATACTTAACAAAACTATCTAGAACAGAATCTCAACAAAGACAGGAATTCCTACTCATTTACCACAATGCCTCTAGACTCTTACATGTGACATGTAAATGTTCATTGAATTAATAAATAACTTTATAAAGCCAGCAATGGTTTTCAGAAAAATAAACATATCGACCTGAATCAAGTGTTCATTCTGACTATAGCTCTCTTTTCCAGTCATCTTACATCTCTCTCTGTTTTTCACTCTCTGGGTGTGTAGAGTACAAATAAGAAAAAGATGTCTAGTGACCCAAAAGAGCTTGAAAAGGTAAGTCTTGTGAGTTCTAGGTCCATCCTAGAGAAATGGAAGTATGTTCTCTATGTGACTTCTGAAGGCTTAAAGACATTTCTGTACATAGAAATACTACCACATAGTATTAATTTCTTGAACTTGAGAATCTGTTTAATGTTCAGAAAGTTTAAGTTTAATGGTCATTTTTGTTATTTTTATTTCATAGACTGGCAGGTTTTTAACTGAGACTCAATTCTACAGCAAAACATTTGCCTTTTCATTAAGGTAAACAGAAAGATATGTGGAATTTGTATGGGTTGTCTATATGAAATGATTTATAGAAATAAATTAAAGTATACAACTATATAGCTTATATTGTATAAGATAAATGAAGTATTAACATAAATTAAATACCACACAAATAGAAGTTTATAAAATGCAAGAGAATTTATTTATAAATATAAGTTAAAGTGTTAACGATAATTAACTTTAATATTAGGCTTCTCTAGTACATTGTTCAGGGTGAATTATCAGGTCCACAGACTCCCCAGGGAAAAGGATGGTAGTTAAAGATCACATGAGTATCATTTCCTTGGATTGTCTCTGTTACTTAAGGAAAGGAGGCTTTGCTTACAATGCCTCTGTAAAGTCAGGCCAAGACAAGGTTCTTAGTTCAGTGGTGCCAATGCAATCAGACACTAAGGCCCCAGACAGTCTTTGGCTTGGCCAGTTAGTTCTAGTGTACCTGAATACTTACTGTGTAAGAGAAAGGAATCTTCAGGATAGTCTATCCAAAATAAAAAGGAGAGAGAGAAAGGGGGGAACAAAAGAGATGTTCATGGAATACGAAAAACTGCTAGACTACAAGGAACAATAACAAAGACAGAGTTTCGCTACAAGCTGGCCAATAGCGAATATTCAAATTGCACAGAAAATTCAAGAAGATTGGGGACCTAAACATGACTTTTGTTCAACAACAAGAGAGCAGCACTAGGAAAGACAGGCGAGGGTGGAAGATGTGAAAGGAGGTCAAAGAGGATAAACCTGCAATTGTGTAGGATAAGAAGGTCTAATATCCTACACTGCAACTGAAGGTAACAGTAAATATCCTACTGTATTCTGATATTTTCCTAAAAATAAAATTTAGATGCTCTTACAGCAAAATAAGACGTGAAGTTATGCTAACTTGATGACAGTAGAAACTATTTCATCATGAATATATTTACCAAGATATAATGTTGTAGAGCTTTAATATATACAATAGAAATAGTGTGCAAAAAGATGTTTGAGGACAAGAGAAAAATGGATCATTAAACTCAAGAGCAAAGGGACTGTAGGCAATGATACCATTTCCCATAAACCCTCAAAAAGTACCTTAGAAAGCATTTAAAAGGAAGGAATGGGGAATAGCAGAAACATCTAAAGAGTCAAGAAAATATTTTAAAAAATAAAAATGAAGAGATAGACACACCAATATAAATGAATGTAGGAATTAGACAGCATAGATTTGTCTTCTCCATAATATGCACCTACTAAACACTCCAACAAAGCCTGTTGGGAAGACCTGGCTCCCAGGAAAAACAATCACGTCAGGAAATATCAGTTGCTTTCTTGGATATTTATCTTTATCCAATCATTATTACAGCTGTTACCATAACACGCTGATCAATAATTTGCTACCCAAACTGGAAGGGCATAGACACACAGCAGTCCTTTCTCAGGTGCTGCAATGGGAAAGGGTGTTAATATGTGCATGTTTAGACAGCAATAAAACACTGTTTTGTCAACATAACCAGAAATGCAAAATAGGTCCCACTTTAACTTAAAAATCAAGCCACAGAAACCTGTACTTTTAGAAAGCAAGAATAAACAAACTGAAGCAGAGTCACTGACCCATCTGCAGATTTCAATGCAGTAACCAGACCCAGCCCGGAAGCCATTCAACAGCTATTCAAAAGATCCAATTCCTCAAGTAATTTTCCAAATCCCCTAAAAACGCTTCCAGAATGGCTCAGAAGATCATAAGTTAAATGTCATTTCTTCATGTATTTATTCGCCAGTTAGCTTCTCAGTTCTGTTTATGTGCATAATTTTGAATCAGAAACCCAGAGAGCTAGGAGAAAACAAAAACCAAATAAATCAAAAAAGAGAAATCACCCTCTCTGCTTCCAATTTAGCTGATAGATAACACTACTTCTTATGGCATGTCTTAATGACAAACATGGCATGGAAGATGAAGAGGGCGCAACTGCTCACCTTTCCACGGACTCAAAGGTCACCAAAATATTAAGATAACTTGTGTAACCATTAATACAAAATGATTTGGTGCTCACGAAGGGAAGGAGAATTATTAGACTGAAGTGTAATTTATAAGAAATTATTTATTTGGAGGAACATTTATATTTTGAATTGCACTTAAAAGGTGAGGTGAGAGAAAATTGGCTGTGGTTTTGTGTTTGGGTGACTTGGATTACTGACATTATTTAACAAAACTAAGAGAACTATATGGGGGCATTGTATTTCCCTCTAAACTTACCTTTCAGAAGACCTTATAGACATTCAACTGAATCTACCTTACTAAGACATTTCCAAGGGCCCAGTAAACAAAACTAAAGTCAAGTTTGAAACGCACTATTAATACTTCATAATTGCCTTCATCTTCATTCAAATGTAACAACTACAAGAATCTTAGTCAATCAGTTAACAGGTGCTGAGAACAATCTCAATGGAGAAGGAAACCCAATAGTCTCAACCTTGCAATGACAAAATCTTCTGAAATATAAGTATGTGTATATTCTTATGCAGATGGAGACATCCATGTCTCTATGAGCTGCAGGACATGGGTGCTCATCTGCTGACTGAGGAAATAAGACAGGCTCCCAATACGTGAAAGAATTAAAATATCCATTACTATGCTGGTTGTTCAGGTACAAGTCGAATTAAGCAGGGAGCTATTCCTGAATTTCAGAGTTTCCTGTGATTTTTAAATTAGGACTGAAAATAAGAAGACAGAAATAATCTCAGGCATTTGGAAATTTTGAAAGAGGCTGGGAGTACAGAGGATGAGAATCCTGGTGCCTGGCAATGGAAGTACTAATTAAAAGGAAGCATAGGGAATGGGTAAAATCCTAAGTTTTCTAAATGTAGTTTGGAAATGCCTTTCTGTTCTGGTATCTGCTCTGAGACTTGACATGGGGAAAGTTGCTTATTCAAATTAAATTTCCAAACTGTAAAATAAGTGAATACCTCCAGCCCAGTTACAGTGACCGTGAAAATGGGCCGAGAGGAGTATTTTTAATAAGTTGATAGAACTAAAGTTTTCTTTTTATTTTAAAACATTATTTGAATATGTGCAGTCCTAGTGCCTGACCTGTGGAGAGACAATCTCCCCAACACACATGCATCAAACTACTACTCTTATTGAAAGAAATCTGGTCAATTGTGGACCTCAAAGCAAAAGAGGAAAATCATTGGTATACAGAACAAAGGTAAGGCCCGAGTTCTGTTCCACAATATATCTGCCAAATGACTATCTCCTTGAGGACAGCCTTCTTCATACAGCCTCCCCTGGCTGCCCATGTTTTGTGAACAGAATTATTTCCAACAGCCACCAACGTATACGGCTGAAAATCTACTCAGGTTATACTCTAGATCCTTCTTCTTGGCTCTATTCTTGAGCCATATAATTCTCTTATGTTTATTATCTAATCTCCAGTTATTTAAGTCAGCTAAATCTCTGCAACCCCACCCCCAGACATATTATGTATGGTCTCTAGGAAGCTCTATGATGGCTTCTTGCCATCAGCAAAGTAACGTTTTCGGACCTCAGTTTCCCTACTTCAAATGAGCATGCGAGATTTAATATCATCTCCCATCAATGTTGTTAGACAATAAAAAAAAAAAAATTCCGTCTTATTCAAGCTACTGTTCCTTCTGCCTAATAGCTTAACACCATCTCAGGCTCATTTCAGTTTCCTTCACCACATGTTTGCTGCCATTTTCCTATCACTTTTTTTCCCCTAACGTATGACCTATAGCTGTGGTGCTAAATTTATAGGAAAGAAACAGTGCAATGAAACTTGATGCCTGAAATAGCTATCTTCTACTTGGCCAATGCAGACCGTTCCCATTTAGAAGTTATGTTCCCTATATAGCTGCTTTCCTTATTGCCATTGCTTTTAAGGATTTCCTCCCACTCCTAAAGATCTGAGTAGTTTACTAATCCATTACCGTGGCCACGTGTAGTGGATTTATGAGTTACACTGTAAATAATTGTCCCACCTATGAGTTTAATAAAAAGTACTGATTGGCCAAAGGCAGACAGGAAGTGTGGGCAGGGCTAACAGACTAGGAGAACTCTGGGAACAGAAAGAACAGAGCAGAGATGCCACAGAGACTTCAGAGTTGCCAGAAAAGCCAGAAGAAGCAGAGGACAACTATGATGCTCTGAGAAAAGGTACCAAGCCACATGGCTGAACAGAATAAGAGTCGTGGGTTTGTTTAAAAGTAAAGAATTTGCAAATTATACGCCTGGTCCATAGGCTGATCAGCCTAAATTAATGTAAGCATCTGTGTGTCTCTGTGGGTCTGTGGGTCTGAGGCTAGGCCCAAAAGTCCGGGTCAGAAACCTCATACTACAGCCACATGCAATCATTAGCTTCTGCGGGACACTGAATGCATGGACTAGCTGATAAATTTCTGTATTTGAAATGGGGCCTCACAAAAGTCTTCGTCAAGCAACAGTCTACAGTACCCCTACAGCTGGTGTTTGAGTCACGTACTTAAAGCTGGTATCTTTATAAAGTTAGGAATGTCCCAAGGAAAAGTATCCTTGAATCTCTGATAATTCTTTTTTATGAGCCACAGTTTCTGGCAAAGTTTAGGGATCATAACGGGAGCTCTGAAGGACAGACTTTGGATTCAAATCAAGTAACATATATGTAGGATATGATCTGATCAGGATCAACAGGGAACAGGGCTGTGGGAGCAGAGGAAGCATGGTGGCAGGCATGATAACTTAAATGCTAGCTAGTTCAAAAGAGATAAAGATTGTGTGCATTCATCAAAGGGCGGGAAGGAAGTCTCCAGCACCAGACTCTTAATGGAAAACAAAGAAGGCGGTAAGACAACACTGAGAAACGGAGAGGGACACAGAGATCGAAGGCTTGAGATTTTCTGATCCCTAGGAGCACATAAACAAGAAGTTGGGCAACCTCGTGTGCCCTTGTGTTGCAGTGTCAGCCTTGTGCTAAAGATTAACAGCCAGACTCAAAGGAGACTAAAGATCAGCAGGGCCAGTAAAGCACCACCAAACCCCTCACACAGCAGCCTATCCTGCAGGACCATGACTGCCAGAAGATCCCAAATCCCATTTGATCAGCTAACAGTCAAAAGATCGCCTTAGTGAGACAAATACCCTCCCAGAGATAGCCATGTGGAGAGAGTCAGCATTCCTGAGATTTCCAGAGAAGAGTGGTAAGCTCACCTTACCGCCAATGAAGAGAAGCCATGGGAACCAGGAACAGATTCCGGTTTAAAAACTAACTTCTAAATTTCTAATCTGTAGGAAGACAGAAGCATAACCAAACTAGTATTGGCACTTAGCAGGTCCCCATAAAACAATTATGTTTCAGGTAGTGTTGAACTCTAGAAGACCCTAGATGATGAAGGCATGGTGTCTCAGATGGAGGAAGACCTCTGTAAGTGTTCTCAATCTCCTTGACTGAGGTATTCTCTGGACAAAGACTTCTCAGTTCTGTAGCCCCAGAACATGACTGCCAGAATACTGACACCCTTCCTTACAAACACGGATCTCCCACTACACCTGCCTACCATGCTGTAAAACACATGAGCTCAGAAAGCATCTGGCAATCGATGCCTCATGCTTTGCATCTGCAGCTGAATCCTACTTTGTGTTGAAGTAGCTATTGGCAATCTTCTGACTGAGGTAGACTGGTCAAACTGGGATTAATTTTGAACTTGAATAATCAGAACCATTGTTCTTATTGCACTGAACAGAATCTAACACATCATGCGATGCTCTGACCCGTGATTATGCTTCTACCTAGACAGCCTGCATCTCTACCTATGCACACATGTGGACAAGCACCCCCTTCCCTCTCTCTGTGAGAAACAGTGAATGCTAAGAAATGATGAAGTTGTTAGAATACTCTATGTAGAGATGGACAGACAAGAGTTGACTGAGCAAGAGCCACAAAAGCTTTAGAATCTGGACTAGCCTGCCCATTTTAAATGACTTTCTCTTTGCTTTCTGCTTTTAAATTACACACTGCAAAGTCACTGAGGAGAAAGCTTTAAGAAAACTTTCATTTGTCATGGTACAGATTGCCAGTCTTTCTTTCCCTAAAAAAAGAAATAAATAAATTTAAATAAATAACCCCCTGGAAATGTTCCTTTTTTCTCATAGCCATTAATAATGATAGCTTGAACTGTAAAGATTTGCTTCTACTGAAGGTAATGGAGTAATGCTTATTTCCATTAGATCGGACCTATAAAATGTTCTTTTCATAACCGGGAGTCTACAATTTCCAAACAGCAAAGCTTGACATTTTGGTCCTTGACAGGCAACACTCAGTAGTGGGATGTTTTAAAAATCTATATGAAGGAAACCATTAATATGGGAGAGGCCGAGTGTACTCCTCACAAATGGTTTGTCTCAACCATTGTTCTTCCTCCTGGATGTACGAGGCAAAGCAGACAGCTTAATGGCTTAGTTTGTTAGGCCAGGTTAAAGGGATGCAGCTTGTAAAGGCTCTTAAGGGAGATTACCCTTGGACTAAAAATAGCAAGCACTAGAGAATTATCTTAAATATGACCAAACTTGCTCTGTATGGTGAATGCAGATAACTGTAATGTTTCCATTTTTGGTCATTTCAGGGCATTTTCACCCCTTAGTTTGGCTTGCTGTAGCTGACTATTTAGTTCATTTCTGGTTCTATTTGTCACATTTGCTCTGAGATATCGCCCAGGGATATTTGACAAAGGAACTCTTCTTATTTAGCTGGGCTGCTTTTGTTAAAATCTAATGAGCTGTTGGATTGCCAAGGACAGCCGTGGAGTAGACAGGACTGCTTAGAAGGTAAATTCATTAAAATGTGTCATTAAAAGCCTACTATGTGGGGCTGGAGCTCAGTCCATAGAGATCTTGCTTAGCATGCACAAAACTTATGGTTGATCCTCAGCACTGTGGGGTGACATTTGTCTGTAATCTCAGTGTTTGAGTGATGGAGCCAAGATCATAAATTCAAGGACATTCTTGGCTACACAATGAATTCAAGGCCTACATGGTACCTTGTATCAAAAAATATATTAACTGTAATGTACCCCCTTGCTTGACTACCTTCTGGAAATGTAACTTATAGACAAACAGAAGTTGTGCTGCCTCTGAATTGTTAACATGTCAGGAGTAAATCAGTGGCCACTCTTCCTCTGTCATTCCTTCTCAGCAAGCATTTTCAGTCTTTGCTCAGGTCTCCTTGATGCTCATTTCTAATTTGGCTGCAGGTCTCTCACCTTCTGCCTTTTAACTCAGGACTGTCCTCAGTAGACAAGCAATGGCTGAGGGAATTCCTGTAGCTTATGTCTCACACACCTAGTACAATGCAGTGTAATGAACACAGTGCCTGCTACATGCCATCTGCTCCTGACATGGCTGATAGCTCCATCCACTGATGAATGAGGAATATCAGATCTGCCCTAGGACATCCAATATAAAAGCAGACTGCACTGCAACACATTAACTTACTCTGACATCCAAAAACTTGTATACAGAATGTCTAAAGAAGGTTCATCATAACCCTGACAAGACAACAAAGGTCATCACAAGAAAACACAAAGATGATGAGGAAATATTTTCAAAATACTGGTTTGCAACCGCTGAGAAAATCAAAAGATACCTAGAGTTAGGAATGCAAAATTGTGAATGGCATATTGGAGACTAGTATGTACTTCAGACCTGTACTTTTATGAACTGGGTGAGAATTAGCTAGTTTCCTACATACAGACTGAGGTACACAAATGATCTTAAACCTGAGAAAACTACCAGATCCTTAGACTTCACTGAATGTGAGAAATTCCCTTACCTTCTTCTGGTGCTACACAGGCCAAAAGTGAATGTCATGTGTCCTTAGCAAGGCACATATGACTTAACACAACTGCCTATCTCCTCATCAGCACTGAAGTTCCCCTCATATCTTACTCTGAACAGCAAATCTGTTCAGAGAGTTAGAAGGTAAGTTCAGAGCCAGGCTGGCAGACACACAGCATGTGGCATACAGCATGCCGCTGTCACTTTGGGCTCTGTTTATAAACCATCTCTTGGAGAACATGTTCTCAGATCTTTGACATGTCTTATTTTTAGCCCAATTGGTCAGAATGGCTGTGAAGGTCATTTTCTTCTCTCTCTTTCTGAATTCAGTAGGACCACTGTAAAGCCATCTGCTAAGAAGCACTGGAGGTAGTCCCACTGCGCATGACACTGTCCTGGGCACTCAGGAGGCGATGAGGCAAACACAGAGCCAGCTTTCTTTATGTGATCCACAATACATTGAGACATAGAATCATAAAGCTAGCCAGCTGGCCTATAATTCAAAAACTTTATGGAAAGAGAAGAAGAAGATACAGTTTTGCTTTTGTGGCAACAACTCACTGTGTACCAAAAACGTTCACAGATACTTTCTTAAATTTGGGGGATTAAGAGTTTATCCTGTACCCAGTAAAGCCTCCAGCTAAACAGAGACCAAACAACCCATCTTTAAAACAGCACATTGTTACAGAATCGTTTATGGAAATGGTATCCACAGAAAATTTCTAGGGCCCTCCCTCCTTCAGACTTCCAGTGACCCTCAGAAGGGAGTTGACTGGATTTCTGGCAGCCTGCAACTATGCACCTTTTGGCACCCCTGCTTCAGTATTTCATTTGCATTGAAGCTGCCCTTGCCATTGAGTGGCTCCACATGGGGATGGCAGGGCAACCTGCCTCACACTTAGACTGGAATCAGCTTTTATGCCACTAGACAAAAAAGGTCAGGAGGAAAGGGTTAGAACTGATACAATTAATCTGGTCACTAAGGGACCATCTAGTAGCTTAAGAATAGCTTGCAGGTGAGTGATGGACAGGGTTGTGGCTGCCCGACAGCATTGGGGCTATTATGACAGCCATAAAGAGAAAGGGAAAAATTGGACAAGGGGAAGAATTGCTCCTGAAAGGGACATGAAGAAAGATACAAAGACACATGCCTCTCTACAAAGAATAAGTTTGAGAAGGGCTGGGGGGAGGGGGCAGAGCCATTTACAGTGGTGTCCAAGATAGCACTCTTTGATATTGTCAAAGTTTGAATATTAATGAGTAATCATGGCTCACTGGAGACTCGGTGTCCCCACAGGGGAAACCCAGGCTATTCACTTTTAGGTACAAGGTTTGGGAACTAGTTAGAAAACCTAGATGAAGATGGAGCTGGAGGAGTCCCTGGGTTCCTAATTGCAAATTAGATTTAAGAAACTTTGTCTTTATACTAACTGGAATTCTTTCACCAAAACCAAGAAGGGAAGTTTGATAATTGCTTACTCATAAGAGTCTCCAAAGCAAGTGGGGAGAAAAGGGGAATAATTATTATTGGTGCAGATATTTTAACTGAGCGTGCTCTAAATGGAACCACATGGGTGAACTTCTCACTGGGATGGCTGTGGGTTAGTAGGGTCTGTGTAAATGTAGAAGCAAAGAATGGGATACATAGGCAATTTCGTTCTAATGCTGGGAATAACAAATCAGTAAATAGGCTGAGTTGTACTTTAATTGGACAAAGACAAACTTCTCTGTATCCAAAAGGTTTTATGGGTAACAAGTAAAATAACTAAAGATGTCATTTTCACTGAAAATCTAAATAGATGTTTTTGTTAAGTTCACAAGTATTCCAGAATAATAATAATAATAAATATTACAAAATTTCAAAAAGTGTTCTCATTTACTATGTTCTGCCACATTAAAAAAAAAAAAAAAAGATCCAGAATTAATCTAATAGGTCCCTGTGTGTTGAATTCAAGTGCTTGATGTGTGACAGCAAAATTTTTACATTACTTCCTTGGAGGTGGCACACATATCCCTGCACATGTTTAGAGATTTTTAAAAGTAATCTACATATTTCATCCACGCTAAAAATTATGAGAATTGATTTCTGTAGCACAATTTGCTCTTGAAAAATGATGGTTGGGAATGAGTGGGACACTCAGAACTTGTCAGCCTTCACACTAAATGACCCCAAATAGTTTTGTTCTAGGTGTTGAGTTTTGTAAATTTTAGTCTCATCCTGTGGTCAGTTTGAAAATCTCCCTATGACGTCCTTGCCCTACCATATGATAAGCTTTTAAAATTGTTGCTATTCCTGTGTCTTATGCACTCAGAACAAGCAAGTAAGACTCATTTAGACTGCATTCAACAAAAGAAAGCAAGTGTGAAGTGAGGGCCCGAGAAGCTTATCTGGGAATAAAATGTGTTAAATATGAGAAAATTCATCTGAATCTAGTTTGGCTTCTCAAAGACAACTTTACAAAATGGTGTGTTTCTCAGTTCCGTTTCAGACAATTAATCACATTAAGTTAATAATGGCCAGAGAAATGAGGTCTTCTAGTGCAAATTATAAAAATAGCCACTGTGATGGAGTTAGGCATGTACTTATATATAAAGACAATCTCTCTTTGTGCCATCGAATATTTAGCCAGGAATCACAGCAAACCAGATTCTAAAGGTAAAGCATAAGATTCCTATTTTGTTCTTCGAAACCCCAAAGCAGCAAGGAGGTCGGTCACACAGTCCTGGTAGAGGGTATCATTACTTCTGCTGACTCAGAGAAGAAACCCATTTGCCATTCAAAAACAAATTAAACAGGATAGAGCATGCACTATATGGAATGTGCTATAACCTGTGTGCAGTTATCTGCCAAGACCAGGCAACATTTAGTCACCTCCAAATGCATCTAAACAGAAAAATATTCTCCTGCTCAGTGTGGACAAAATGTCTTTGTCAAAATTGTCAGTTTGAACAAATATTGCAAAGCATTCAGGCTAGATTTGTCTGAGGAGAAATTGACACAAATTTCTCTCTGATGGGAGCAGCCCACGTAACTAGGACTGAAGGGGATGGGATTAAAGGAGCTAGACAGTAGCATCATGACCTAATGTCCCTCTCAAATATGTGGTATGCAGATTCTGGAATTGAGAATCAGCAAGAAAAAGAAGCCACTTATCTTGTGAAGAATCACTGTGTTCCAATTCCTGAGCATTTGCCAGGCTCTCCTCCAACATGAATAAGAAGGGAGGCTACCCATTAGGCAGCACTGCCAAAAAAAAAAAAAAAAAAAATGGAGACATACAGTTCAGAGGAGAGCAGGGTGTCCCTGCTAAGTATTGGCTGGCAAGACACAAGAGGATCCTGACATGAGAACCTTTCTGGACAGAATCTGAGCTGGCTAAGTTCCTTGGACACCAGGAGAACTATGTCTGGAATACAGAGGCTCCAAGCTCACATCTGAGCAGATGAGATGACACCCAGGGAAGCTAATACCCTTAGGCCAAGAGTTCATGAAGAAAATCAAGGGCATTCCTATGATAGAGGGTTTTCCCATTAAGAAAGAGCTGTTTAACTGGAGAGATAAACTTCTCAAAGGGAACCAAGGAGAAGACATTTAAGTCAGAACAGTACAGAAATCTGAAAGGGATTTGATTGAATCAGACTGCAGGGACATGGTGTTTGGTTCCTCCACAGAGAGGAGCAGAGGGATATGGGATATTCCTTCAATGGTGTCTCTCCAAAGGGGAAAAAGCAGCCCCTGGATTTCACTGGCAAAAAAGGAAATGGGATGCCAGTTAGAGCAGGGTGGGAGCAGGGTAGGTGAGACAGATTGCTCAGAGAGAGCAACACCACACATTCAGGGTGTTTCTTACTAGCCAAAAGCATATTAGCTCTTCCAATTGGACAGAAATATCATTCTCAGAGAGAAGGGTTACCAAGCCTAAAACGGTACAAAATGGTTCTAGTCCATGGAAACCCCTGCACACACTGCCAGAGGCGCAGCATTTTGGACATGTCAGATGTGCACACTCTGTTTTCTGTTGACCAAGGATCACTTCTTGATTTCCCTCAGCAATTCCAATGAGAAAACTCTTATTTTACTCAATGTATTCTCTATAGCTTGTCTAAAGTCATCTAATTTTCAACATGCTGAGTCTCTGCCTCAAAGGTTTTAGATCCTATTTCTGGGTTCCTATTTTGAAAGAGAAAGGTCCTGCAGGTGGGAATAGTGGTCTCCAGAAAGACAACCAGGCAAACAAACAAACAAAAGTCCACTCAAAGGTGATGGTATTTTTGAAACAAAGGGCAGAATTTATAGTTTTAATGAGCAAGGTATTTAGGTTAAAAACAACACAAAACAAAACGCTTGCTGTTCCTTTTATCAAAGTGTTTAACTCCCTCAGTATTAACACCTATGTTCATCACTAACCATGAGTTCATGGAGTCAGAGAACATGTCTCCTCGAAGCCACTGAATCCCTAGAAATTGGCAAAAAGCTAAACATATTACTGAATAACAATAATTATAATCATTGAAAGAATGAATGAATTTTTAAGCCCCAAAGCACAAAGAATTGCAAAAATGAGACCAAGAGCTTTGAACAGCAAATCATTTCTCCTGCAAGAAGATTCAACCATCCATCTCACAAGTGGCATGGGATAAAGAGATCAGGCTTAGTCATAAGCCTTAGTAATATCTGCATAGTGTTGATTTAAGGCAAGACAATGTCCTGAGGTCTTACAGTTAGCAACTTAAATGGCTAAATGATTGCAGACATGGGCTGCAATGTTTTCTTGTTTTCAGGCCATTTGAAGAAGGATGGGGAGAGTTGAACACATCTAAGAATTTTGAGAACACATTTCTCAAAAGCAGAAAAAGACACAGTTTCTCCTCATGCCTCTGGTGCAGAAATTTCAAACCACTGTGGAAACTCATCTCTGAGTTGCTCCCTAGCTGCCAGTGAGCATATTTCATTTTTCTTTCCTCTTCTTAGCAAGTTGCAAATTTAGTACAATCCTCCAATCCTCCCCCCCCCTCCCTCTCTCTCTCCATTTTCTGACTCAGAAAAGTTTGAATGAAGTGTCTTCCTGTCGCTATTTTTCCTACTGCTGTGATAATGAATGAAGAGTTAACAAGGGTGCAAAGGCAGAAAGACAGCCTGACAGAGCATAAGAGTTAGAGGGTCTTATAACAATAAGCACTGATTTTAACCACAGGGATAGATTTATTTTTAATCTTTTGTTTTTTTAAGGAGAAACACAAGCAGAAACAAAACAAAAAATTACTCATATATGCAAGACCCTCCAGGGTCTGGGTAGTAATGATATCACTAGGTGACAGAGAAAACACATCCAATTTACCAATTAGTATTCTCTCAAGGAAATGGAGCTTCTTGGGAGAGAGGGAGGAACATCAGGGAGGGTAACAGAAGGTAATTCAAGTTTACAGTAGCCGCCTAAAGGAAGCACCAACCACAGCCTCCACTTCCTTTTTCTTTCTTTTTTTTTTAATTTTAAATTTTTGTGAACCTCTTGACAATTCTGGGGGGAGCAGTGTAAGTTCAACATTATCACCAGCCAGAATATGACTCTATTTATGTGACAAGTTGACAACATACAATTTCATGCTTGTTGAACTGATGGGTGTTATATATTCACTGCAACTATTATGAAGCCTCAGCATTATAAATATGAAACAGTATACACTTATTCAAAATAACTCCAGCAGTGGCAATTTATAGCTCAGTTGTCTGTGCTCTTATGAAGTCCAAATGCCACCTTAAGAAGCTGTAGCTCATAGAAACAGATGTGCAGTGTGACTGTGACCAAAATGGATTGAAGATGACCTATGTGGAAGCAGGCTGCTATGCCTCGGTCTGTACAACAGCTGACACTCGTTTGTATTTAGATATGTGAGTGTTGGGAACACTGTGTCCTTAAAGCTCTGTTTAAACATGGTCCAAGACATTTGTCTCCTGGACTAATTATTTTACCACCCTTTTGTGGCAAGGATCCCAGCACCCCCCCACACACACACCTCTTCTGTATAAATAAAGGAATGTAAGTGCATAGGCACCATATCTACAAGCACAGTGTTCCATCCCATTTCATAAAGTTGCCTCAAGGACTTTAAACCCTGGTCGTGTCAGGTGAATGTTGGCCAGATTTCCGGAATGCCTGCATAACAGGATTGTGCTACTTTCTTGATCAGGTGCCTGGGAACAGGGCAAGGCCACACACCGTCAAATCATAAGCTGTCACAGCAACTGTTTCCCAGTCATTTTTGTTGTCGACTTCTTTTCTTTGTCCTCCCTTCCTCCCCTGCTTGCTCTCTCTTAGTAAGCCTCAACCAATTTGCAAGTGTTCACTTCCACAAGGACAAATTTGGAATAGTGGAGAACAACACCATTTATCCACCCGCAGACGGAAATGAGGGAGCCAGGCACCCTGCTAAAGCTAGATATCAAAAATTTGCATAACTTGTTTCCCAACAACAACAGAGGTGCTGTTTGGAACAAAATAAATTACACAAACCTTGGCCAACTTTGCGATGGCTTCTCTGCCTGTACACTCCCTGGGTACATTTAGCTCTTTCCTCTTAGAAGGTTGGGTTGGTAACTGTCTGCAGATTTGACGTCATCCTCATCTTGGATGAGCAAGAAAACAAATTCAAAATACTTGAAATTTGAATTGAGTCCTGTGTCTCATGTCTGTGAGCTTGTTTAAGTAACAGCCTCTACCTCTTATCATGAGACCTAACAGAGGACTCAGACACTGGAATCTTAGGTCTCTCTTGAGTCATGTTTGTTTAAAATAAGACATTTTAGAATAATCTTTAATATAAATTTTCATTACATATAATCCGCTGCATCTGGTGTTGAGTTATATAAGGACATTTTCATGCAAAAAATTACTTTATAATGTTTTGGAATTTAAAGCCATCCCAACAAAGTTTATTATCCAAAATCTGCATCTCTTCCTACTTTTCCTGTGGGGCAAAGGTGAAGGTGCTGTCAGTCCATCAAGTAAATCCAAAGTGAGAGATAACATAATCACACACATTCATTTCTCAGGGACCTTGGCCGGGCTCTTATCTGCTGGCTTTTATGATCTCTCATGAACAGCCAGGAATAGCCATTTGCAGCCTGTTTGTAAAGCCATCTTAGTCTGAGGCTCGCCTTCTCCTCTTTTATCGCAGGGTGATATTCAGCAGCTAAGTCCCAGTCACCACAGCAAAATGGACTCTGAGCTCCATTTTAGAATAATGTAAGTATTCTCTGGGAGCATGGAACATATCAGACATGGAACAGGGGACAATTATCATTTCAATGTACTACCTTTTAATAGAAGATGTTTTGTGTGTTTTGCTTAGATTTATTGATGTGCTGCCCACTGCATATTGTGGCCCGAAGCTATTTAGACCCTTGTTCATCAGCATCTCAAGCAAACATCTCCACCATTCACACAACAGTGGTTTTTCTAAAGCCTCTGCTCAACTCGATTTTATTATCATATCACCTAGAACATTAAACACCAGACTCTAGTTGTATGTGTTAAATTACAATTGTTTCTTATTAAGTGTTCCAGGCTACCCATTTTTATTAACAGTTACTTTATTAAATCCTTAATAACATAGATAGAATAGTTAGTTAATTTGTGTGTTGAGCCATGGATGTTAATTTGTAAACACAATAACATACTGCAATCATTTGCATAATAGCATTTTAATCTTTTTAGTAAAAGCTGTAATTCCCTACAAAGTACACTGCAGTAGAAACTAAGTGACTATTGGTAATAATACAAAAGGCCTTAAAATTCTGATCCTATTATGGTGTTGGAACATACCCAAACTGCTTGCATAATCTCTGAAATGTTACTGTTCTCTGATTTAGGTGTCTGTGTCAAGAATAAAAATGAAGTGTAACTGGTACTGTAGACTATTTCCTTCATGTAATTTAGCATTCACCAAGCACCAGCACTTTGCAAATTGCTCTAAGGCTTCCCCCACAAAGTCTAGAGCTCCAGCCATACATATTGAGCAAAGAACCCAATGGAACTTACTCCCAAGGCTGAGCAGAGGGGAGAAAACCGTGCATATTTGGCATCAGGAAGGTCACTGATTACCAAAAGTTTGGCCACTGAATTGTCTCTCTCATCCCTGCTGACCAGCCCGACTGTGCTGTGCCTCTTTAAATAGCTGCCTATGAACAGGAGTTAAGAAAGCATAGGACAGTGAAGGAGGTGCTTAAAGAAGGTATTCCTGGGAGAAATTCTGCAGAGGCTCAGGTCGTAGAAGCGATAACCCCAATCACAAGACTAAAAGGAGAGGGAGAGAGAAAGTTGTGTATAAAAGTCAGGCCAAGATATTTTTCCCAAGATCTGGTAATTCATTAATCCATCTGGTTATACCTTGAATGAATAATTTGTAGTAGCAATGGAGAAAGGAAGATATACACAGTATTAGCTTTATGACCTGAAACGGTGTGATTTCCCTAACATTTTGGGGGAAAAAAAGCATAGAAATATCACTATCATCATTTTGGAACAAATAGCTTCAAAGAAAAGAAGTTACTTTTGCTTTGAAAAAGTGTGTCCTTGCCAAAACTAAGCCCTGTATACCCCACTGTGGCTTTCTCTTGGCTTCCCCTTACACTCATCCTGGATACTTATAAGTCAGCATCTTTGACAGCAAAATGAGGTTTCCTGCTCTGCTTTCCATCTGAACCTCAATAGGGTACAATCTTAAAAGGAAGCTTGAGAGGTTAAGGAAGAGGATAAAACTGAGCCTTCTAGAATTGTTTCATATCACAGGCAATTCATTTTATTAAGCCCACAATAAAAGTTTTCATTGCTAAAAGAATAGGTGTATAATTATAGGGACAAATTAACCTTGTTAAAAATGTGAAGTCCGGGAAAAGGGACTGTACAGGAACAATTTGACTCTTGGTTTAACAATGTGATAATGTTCATCTTTGTATCTGCTTTGTGGGTTCCTCTCATGCCCAGGTGAGCCATCTACTGGGCTAGACTTCTAGGATCGCACAAATAGAGACAGCTTATGTATACGGTTACCACACCACACCCAGGTGCTGAACATAAGGATTGTTTGCCCAACGCAGATTCCAGAATAGTGTTTGCTTTAGCCTAGATGGATAGCTTTGAAGTAACCCAGAGTCATGTGGTCATTCTTTTCCTGATTCAACTTCAGGTTTTCTTCCTGTAAATCTAGGTTTCTCTTTTATTTCCTTCTTTCTTCTTTCTTTATCCTTCCTCCTTCCTTCTTCCTTTCTTGCTTTCTAATCCCTAAACCTAACCAAGCAAAAGACTGTTTAATTTTAAATAACTCATTTGGGATTCTGAGAAATAAAGTACAACAAAAAGGCTCACGCACATCCTAGAACACACAGAGTGTCTGACATGAAATGTCTTTTAACTCCCTTCCCAAGTCACAAAAGAGCCACTACTATCTAAAGTCAAAGGTGGGAACTGGGCTCAAGTGGGTAGAGAGCATGCCTTGCATGCAGAAGACCCTATGGTTCAATCTCAAGTACTACCAAAGAAAATGAGTAAGTAATTAAAAAAATCAGTATGCCTAATTAAATATATAGATTCTTACTTTCCAGACTACAAAGGCTAGGAACTGGATCAGCTCTCATGATGAAGAGCATCCAGCCTGGTAGCTACCATTTTGATTTTTTCATTAACAAGACCTATGACTGAGGAATTATGTTAGTGATCCCTAGCCATGCAACCTGCATCCTGTGACTTGCTATTTATTAGCAAGGGTAGATGCCAAAAGACATAGCCCTGTGGGGCAGAACTCCTAAGCTATATTTTTCCAGTGGTCAGCATAATGGCAAGGAGAAAATAGGGTGATAAACAAGATGTTCCCAAGATAAGCCAGATGTTATCTAGGCAAGAAGTCTAAAATAGTGTTTACCTAAGGTGCATAAATGAACACACACACACACACACACACACACACACACACACACACACACACACACACATGAGAGAGAATGAGAGGGGGGGGGGGCTAACCCCAGTTAGTCTCTCTAGATGATAAGCTAATAATAGTAGCAGCAAATCCAACAGCAGAAGCGCAGACTGGATCAGATTGTTGGTTTCTGATTTGTGAGTCTCTAAGAGGAACATACAACTGATTTATGCTCAGAATTTGGAATTTTGTGGTACGCTACAAATGCAAAGATAAGTACAACATAAATTTTTAAAATACTCCATACGTCTCTGTGAGCTTCAGCATTCTTCAATGTTCTTATGTTACAGCCAATTATCTCCCCACTTAAATGGCTATTATTTTCTTACTTGAAGTCTATGCTCTCAAAGTGTCATTACCAACTGTGGCAAAAAAAAAAAAAAATCTGGTTGTGAGCTGTAAATTTAATTTAAATGGCAAACATTTATCGATTGCAAATTGGGAATCCTAGAAATCTTTAAGAAGTGATTATTATAAATGAATTCATTCTCTCCACACAACAAATGGAGAATTTATTCTCTTGATGATTAAATGAATGTAAGTTTTTTTTTCTTAAGACTTTGTTTTGTTAAAATTCCAAGAGGTTTGCAATTCACAGAATAGTCTTCCAGGCCCCTGTCACAGTCAGAGGTAAGAACTCCTCACTGTGAAGGCTATGAAATGTCCTCCAAAAAGGCAAGAGAGTAAAAGCAGACATCATGTAAATTTCTGGGTTTGGGTAAGTATGGTCCACTTGAGGCCACAAGGAGATTGGGCATTCTTTATAAAATGATTTACAAGTTTAAAGGAAAGTACTGCAGTTTGCAACAGTGAGCAGTCACATGATCAGGAACGGTGCCCATGAAGACCTGATTCTCTTTGGAATGTGTTCAAGTCAACATTACTTGTCACCTACCTCTATATATAACTCACATTATCAGAGCGTGGAATTTTTCTGCAGGGTTCTTTGAATCTTTTTCTAGATGCTGTCCTTCTCACAATTTCCCTGCCATGCCCCAATAATGCACATGGACTGTCTAGCTTCTGCCTTCTTTTTGCCTCTACCTCTTGGATCTACGAGCATGATTTTTTGATACTACTTCCATCATGCTGGCCTCTCGGCTCTTCTACATCTAAACTTACACCATGTCTTCCTATGAGTCTGTATTTTATTTTGACTGAATCAAACTCTTCACCTCCAGCCCTACTCTCTGAAACTTTTCTCTCATTCTCTCACCAGCCTTGATGCATCTCTTCTGCTGTTTTCTTCCTTAGCAAGAAATACACACACACACACACACACACACACACACACACACACACACACACACACACACATTGTCAATGTTACAGCTCTGAAAGAAAAGGTATACTGGTAGTCAGGATCCAAGGAATACCCCAAAGTCCCACCACACAACAAACCTCAAAGGAGAGTAATTGCCTCTGCTCTGGTGAAAGCAGCAAGGAACTCAGTGGAAGGAAAGATATATAGGGTTGTCCAGGGGTAGAGTTTTCCAGGGTTGAGATCAGTGGGTTTTCAAGTCTGAGCTTGGTATTGGTGCGATTTCAAGTCCTGAAATTGAGCTCAGGCTTTTTACCCTACATACATGATTATGCAATGTTTGATAGTTGTGTGTGTGTGTGTGTGTGTGTGTGTGTGTGTGTGTGTGTATGTGTGTGTGTGTGTAAGCCTATATGTGCTAGACAATTTGTTTTACATACACATATGCATATTCATGGCTATACAGTCCTACATTATTTTTATTTGTTAATATATAAAAACATATATATATATATATACATATATATATATATATATATACACCTGCACACATATATAAACCTATAACCTTGTATTGTTAGCTAATTGATTTACATTTCTGCATCTGGCCACCCAAACTAGATTCAAATTTCCCTAGAAAATCAAGATTTTTTATAGTCCTATAGGTACTGACTTTCTCCTCACTTTTAAGCTAGAAACCATCAGTGAAGACAAACAGCAGATCCTTTCATAACGCTAAGGGTGTGCCGAATTTGCCAATATTGGTGATTTTAACTTTTTAAATATATACATGATATATACCCATTACTGAAAACGTTAGAATATAAATAGAAAACCACAAGAAAATGTATTAAAGGCACCTATACTCCTATCAGAATGATCAAGTGTAGACAGCTCCCAGCACATACTTCTTTGCAGCACACAGAACAACTTCCACACAGACCACAAGGAGTCACCACTCACACTTGGCCTAGACTAGTTCAGAACCTCAAACCTTACTTAAGTTGCAGTCATTACCAAACCTGAGTGCTGTCTACAGCTGGTTAGTGTTCTTTCATTAACACAGGCTACCCCCTGAATACAGGGTAAGCAATGACCTCCACACACTGCATTCCCACACATCAGTGCTCTAGAAACCCCAAGTAGCTGCATTCAGAAGCATCAGATGAATGAATGAAAGATGCCCATTCACTCATATCCTGGAGGCATTAAGGCAGGTCTTAAAAAGTGACCCAGAAAGGCCAGGGTGTTAATTAAATGAACTCCATACCACCCATCTTTATACAATGCTGTGCCATAAAAGCACTCCTTTATTCTCCACCAAACAATGCACAAAGGCAACCAGGGAAGGAAGTCATGTTGCAATATTCTAAAACATAAATCTTGTTACCAGTTTAGAGACAGCATCCTGTTTTCCTTACACATGGATCAGGCACTAGAGGCTGAACTTATAGGCTCTATGCCCAATTCCTAAAAGTGGCTTTTGAATTATCCCTGGTCTCCAGCATGTATGGATGTTGTAAATACAAGTTAATTTGTGCCCAGTGACTGATTCAACCAATTGTATGCTGGTACGTCTTTTGTCAGACTTAGAATTTATTCTTTTGTATATTGTGAGTTAAACTGCATTATTTTAAATGTACAAATATGTACGTTTTGTATATACAGTGTATGCATGTGTGTGCACGCATTAGTGTGCAGGTACCCATGCACACTCTTATGGATCAGGTGTTATCCTAATCCATCTCCATCTTAGTTTTGGGTCTTAGTTTAGATCTCCAAACGTGGAGCTGATCAGTTGACTAGCCTGACTACTAGCCAGCAAGCTCCTGAGATTTTCTTGTCTTCACCTCCCAAGCACCATTACAGATGTGCTTGCCTTCTGACATAGCTCTCAAAGATCCAGATTCAGCTCCTCATGCCTGTGACCAATAACTTTAGCCATCTCCCCAGTCCTTCAGTTCTTTTCTGTCATTCCAATAACCTATGTTATGTTTGTGACACTAAGTAAAAACTAAAGTTAAGGTTTACACATTGGCTGGAGGCTGAAAGGAAGTGGATACCCCACATTCCCAACACTCATCATCACATGAGGGCTCTGCTGTACCATCATGTCAGCCTAAAACTCACTCTCTGCTTTGATTACGATTGAGAACCCCATGGCTAGTTTCCAGCAGTGACATCAATGTGCAACTCGAGTCAGGGAAAAATGTTTAACTCCCCAATAGCTTATTTTATCCTGTGAGGCAGAGGTACATAATAATGCTTACAACTGACAGATCAGCGCAGGCAGAGCTGTTTGGTTTGCTCAAGGCCAAGGCCTTCTAAAATGTGATGAGGCAGGGTTTTGAGAATCAAGAGAAGGGGGGTGCAGGAGGAAAGTCCATGGGAGTGGGTGGCCCAGGAAACAGGTCTTGTGAAAAGCCACTTGGGCAGAGAGCACACGAGGCCACAGTCAGACAAAATTCAGTCTGTCCCTGAATATGGAACAACTCAATTTTAGAATTTCACTAAAGCTCACTTTTGTTTTCCATCATGGGAGAGATGTGTGAGAGTTTAACACTAGGGGACAAGGAGTGAGGAAATGAGCACACTGGGGTGATAGGGCTCATGACTCCACTACTGGTGAGGACAGCATTGCCACATATGACCTTACCCTTTGCCTAAACAAAGAAGGGACATCAGAGAGGACTGTTATGAGCCTTTGTCAAAACAGCCACTCTCGTCCTCTGTCACTAAGAGACATGAGTCCTGAGGCCAGGCATCTGGAAAATTTTATCTGGAGTCTGATTCTTTATACAACTAACACTTCGACATATGCTTCATCTCAGCAATCTCACCAAATCATTTTTGTATTCTATAAGAGGGAACTTTAGTGATTAAAATAATAATAACAACAACACCAATAATAGTAATAAGAATAAAAACAACCAGTCCTCCCCAAGCTCAGCACCAGTAATTTGTAAGCAAACAGCTCTTCTTTGCAATGGGCTGCTCTGCAGAGTGTAAGGTATTCAGTGTCATCCTTAGTATCTGCCTACTAAATGCCAGTGGTATCACCTCGTCACCTAATACTAGCAATCAAACATACCTCCAAACACTTTGTATCCCCTGGGGGTACAAAATTGCCTTTGGTTTAGAATCATTGGTTTAAAATGACCTAATGAGAGATTAAATTAAATGAACCATGTGTTTTAGAGCATTGCGAACAATTCTATCAGTGTAGGAAGTTATATGGAGAAATAAAAAGTGTCGTAGCATAGATTAAGCATCTATATATAGATAACTGACTGGCTGCTGAGCCAAAACTCTGGAAGCTATAATGAGAAGTACCCCCACAGATTCTACAACATGAAATATGGAGACACAAGGTCATGGGGAAACTTCTGAAATCAGCTTCCCTGGGGGTCATGATTACCACATTACCTACCCCCACTTTTCAGGTATCCCAGAACAATCACCTACAAAATCTGTGGCACTCACCCAATATGAAAAAGCCGTAGCTGATCATTAGATAAGAGGTCTATAGAGATGGACATGTTTTAAAAGAACTATTTATTTCATGCTGCATGACTTAGAGTGGGCCTGTAACCTGACAAGTGTACTGGATGAGGAATGTTCAATTAACCAGTTCTAACTAGCCACGTCCTTATGTGAACTTTCTAGGGCCCAGCTGAGAAGCCTGAGAAAGTATATAACCAACCACAAACTTTTGGTATTTCCTCCACCTTGGTCACTCCTTAGCCCTAATTCCCTTACCTGAAGCATTCTCTTTAAGACCCGTGTAATGTTCCAGGCATGTTCCAGATTCTTAGATACCCATAGAACTGACAGGCACCTCAGTTCCTGAGCCACCCAGGGCCTCTACACAGGCCAACACAAAAGGGAAACATGCTGTTCTATTTTTAAGTATATTGAGCAAAGAAGCAGCTTTGTAAAGGATGGCTGTCACCCAAGAATCACTGTCTCCCTATTTTTATCAATGATATAGACTTTGAAATCAGATAAGTTTAGAAATTCAATGTTAGGTCTTTATTTGCCAACTGTGAGATTTTTGGGTAAAATTATTTAACTTTCTTTGAAGCTTGATGCTTGCTTTTGTAAAATGAGTACATATATATATGCATACACACACACATTTATATATATATATATATATATATATATAAATATATAGAATAACGTCTGAAATCAAAGGTTGTTCTGAAGGACGTACATGTGATGGCATACAGAAAGCAGGCGCGTTCCAAAACAGTAGCCATCATTGTTACTAATTATTGCTCATCAACATTATTCTTTTTATCATTTACTTATTCAGTACTACCTATGTACTGAGTGGTAGAAATTTTGAATTATTATAAAAATGTGCTCTCTTGAAGAACAAAGACTTTACTTGGTTAAGTGGGAAGACAGTAATGTAGCGTACAGAAGTTTTGTGTGCAGCCTGGTCCAGAGGGGCTCAGAAACTGTGAGATGATGGTGGAGTCTAATGCTGATTTTGATGCTGAAAATTCGTTGATTTGGCAATCTGCACCCAATTCACTTGTCACAGTACTCACCAAATGCTTACCACTATAAGAAATGATTTATTTTCAAGTAAATGAGTCCCGATGTTGTGAGAGTGAACCTCGTTTCTCTGAGTAACACTTTAATAGGAGTAGATTAACATTCTTTATTATAGGGTAGGCTCATAATAGGCGTCTAGAGGCTGGGAAGTAATTCTCACCACTGAAAGGTAAATGAATTTTGACTAATTTATAAGTACATACCAGATTTTTTTTGAGTTTAGAGATTTTCCATCATCCGAGAAAATTAGGGGTATGAAGCAATAATATAATAGCAATGATCAAAACTGTTCAAGGTAAAACAAACACCGGTAGACATTAACCTCTCAGTGAAAAATAAATGCCTCATTCTTTATTTCATATTAGGCTCCATTTGCTGTGAGGTCCCTTTCTGTGGGAACAGGGGGGAGTCAACAGCTTCACACTGCTTTTCTTTCTTGTCCCCAAAGCTTTCACAACCCCTTGTATTTCAACACAGCTTAACACACTCTGCTGCCAGTCCTTTGCCTTCATTCTAAAAAGTACCATTTTCCAGTGCTTCCATAACATAGGCACTCTCTAGCTGTAAGCACATATATGTCCAGCCTGGTACCAAATCAGTTTGGCACAGGCCAATGAGAAGTCGGTTCTCCAGAGGAGATGCTTACCTCAAATATGTTTGCAGGCTCATTGTTGTACTGGTTGGATATGATTTCTGATTGGTCACTGCACCACTTCAGTCCACCCAGAAAGCTGTCTGTGTCTAAGTCATTCACATCAAGTTCAGAAAGGTCAAGTTCAGGAAGGTCTGGGCAAAGAGGCTGGTCCTCACCAACCAAAGCAGCACACTGCGGGAGGCAGCAAAGGAAAAATCAATGGTTATTAACAGCAGGAATTCACTAAACAGCAATAACATGTGATAGGAATTAAGTCTGGTTAATTCAACGACAGCACCAAAGCTGGCCTCTGGGCTTTAATCCCCGGGGGAAACACCTTCCCTTCTCCCAGGAGTATTTTGTCTAATTCTCCCATCCAGATTCTAAAGCCAGATCCAAGCTAAGTACCATGTTTGCATGAAGGCCTCTTTGAGTCTTCCAGTTAAAAACCAACAGGAGTTGTTCCTACCTCCAGGATCGTTATACTCAGTGAGTTTCAAGCCCTCTTACAGTTAACTGTGCGCATGATTTTATTCTCTGCTTGTCATGGGGCTGGCTTGAAAGAAGTATGCAAGTGGATTTGTACTTTGTAATCACCGTCAAATATAATGAATATCCCTATGAACAACTGCTCACTGAGATAACAGAACTCAAGAATTAGACTAGGAAAACTTCCTCTGTGCCCACTCCCTTTAAGTATTATAATCCATATCATTCATTTAGCAACTAATGATGCAAGTCCTCTGACTCATCTATGGCCCTCTTGAATTGTTATTTAAATCATTTACTCTCACTTGACTTTTTATGAGTTCCCTGACTTCATCCTTAACAGGTCAAATGCAAGTTCCTTGAGTTAAAGAACAAAATTCATATTATTTTTTTTATTTGACCTTTATAGCATGCACTATGAATACTTTGCAAGGGATGTGTCTGTGTGTGTGTTTAAGATCACTTGTCATCTAAACCAAAGTACTGTATCATGATTACTATATTTTATGTTTATGTCAAAAACTACAGTTGTGGTGAATTTAAAAATGATCAGATTTGTATGGAGATATAAAATGGTTTCAATATATTGCAAGCTTTATATTATCAGGAAGAATATTTTACATTTTTTAACTCTCTTTCTAGGGTTTAGAAAGTCTTTCCATGTTCCTGACTATTGCCTTCTTAGGAAATCAGGACCACTTACCAATGAGATGGTTTCCTATATTTAACTGGCTAATTCGTTGTTGAGTCTAGGTGTTCTAAAGAGCCACAGAAACGCTTACTATGGGGCAGAAGAGTCACCACAGCTTCATCATGGCATTCACAGGCTGAGAGAAACAGCGCCCCCATGTCTCTGTTTTCCAAGGCTGCGGAGAGCTATGTAGTGGCTCCCATTCAGACAGTGGTGGGACATAGGGCTGATGAACTTCCTTGACATTTAGATTTTAAATAAAGTAAGTTTTGTGCAGATCTGATTTCTGGGGCTACCCTGTCATTTCTGGCAGGCTGTATTTACACAGGTCATACGCAGCAGTGTGATCTGAAGCCACACACTGAGGAGTAAGTACTGGGTAATGGAATCAGCAGGTAAGGAGAAGGGGGACAGAGAGTCTGCGTATTATTGCAGTTTGTTTAGAAGACCATTAGGCCCCAGAAGATCCCCCCTCCCTCTGAAAAAAACTGCCAAAAAAACATAAAAGTCTTCTTTCTCATCTTGTTGGGTTTTTCTTTGTATTATCCGAGTCTGTCCAAAGCCACAGGCCAGAAAACCTGCCTAGGTTTGTAAGTGGAAGCTGCTGTGCTACTGAGGACATCTTGTCTCTGTACAGTATCAGTGTTTTGTTATGGGTGTAACACTTCTGAGGCCCCATTCTAGTCCACATCGCTTATCTTCAGAGCATAACCCCTTTTTTTTCTTAACTCTTCATCAACACTGCCAGCGCCAAGACAAGAGAAAAACTGCCAACAGTGCAGAAAGACATGTAGGATGTCATTGGTGGGGGTTGTTTTAAAAAATGGAAGCACCACAATGAAAGAGAGCATTCAAATACAAACCGAGGACAACTCAACCTGATCTACCTATGGCTGCTACTCCTGTCCTGGAGAACAGAGGCTTGATTGGGAATGGTAAATTGTCACTCTGACTTGCTGGGAGACAGCTTCTTGCCATCTCTCTTTACTCTCTCTAAGCAAGACTAATTTAAAGACCCTATAACTTTTAAGAATATATATAAAACTATATATTTATATATATACTTGAATGTTATATATATGTATACACATTCATATATACACACATATATAGCTTTTGACAATTATTGAACAGATAACATCAATTTGTTGTTTCTAAGTCTTCTCTCTCTTTTGGGGATCCCCCCCTTGCCTCCCACACTGTTCATGCTTATTCTTACATTATGGCTCAAATAGTGTCGGTGCTTTGCCAATGTTGACATCCTGATCAAATCAATGCTTCTAAATGTGGCATCATCCCACAAATCTAAAACACATCCTTGGAAGCAATTGCTCTTGTTACTAATTCATATTTGGACTCGGACAATGCCAGACCTAGCAGACTGAGGCCAGGAACTGTCCTTGTCTGAAATGCTGACCATTCCCCATACATCTGTAACAGGTGTGCCTTGTGAAATTGCACAGATATTCTCCTACCACTTTGCAACTGTGACAGCAACTTCACAACTGTAGCCTCTCCTCAGTATTACAATAAGATTTAAAGGGCTGAAGCAGTTGCTAAACACAAACAGCTAATTATTATATGTTATTTCACCCCAACAGACTTTTCTCTTAGTTAAAGAACAGGCAATAAATTAGAACTACATGGATGATTGTGATTCATTATAATTAAGTATAATTCTTCATTAACCTTTCAGAGGTTTTGGGTGCCATTGATAGTAAATTTTAAAGAGACTAGAGAGAGTGGACTCTGAGGCTTTAATTATATTAGTAAAAAAAAAAGAAGAAGAAGAATCTTAACTTCTGATGCAAACAGTTGAGCTGGGAGAAGGGACAGAGAGAGAGAGGCCTTAAGGACTGACAGTCTTGGTAAAGAGTGTCATTTGAACTGTCTCTATCAATCTTAGTGGCCTTATTGTATATCACCTCCATTAAGCTGTGAAACACGGGGAACTCTGGGTAGCTCTGGTGATTTGGGCTTTTATTAACCAATGCACTGTCCTGTCATTATATACAAAAGGGCATAATAGGTTTTAGGATGACAGCAAACATTAATGATTCAAAAAATGAAAGCTGCCCACGCTACCTGCTGCTTGTAATATTTCGACAGACAAGGGTGATTCCCAGAGCCCTCACCGCTAGGGCAGTTTTCTTTCTAGCAGCTGGCTGTCTACTATGCACTAATGACTGGCCAGTCACAGCTGATCCAAGATTCAATATAAGGCTGAGTACTGAGCCCCAGTCCCCTCCTCCGTAAGAAAAACAAACAAACTAACTAAAGGGATCCTTGTAAAAGGCTGGGAAGCTTATTTGAAAACAACTGCAAGAATTCTGACCATGAAGGCAAATCTCCCTTGTTTCCTTTGAATCTCTTCAGTCTCAGCGCGCAGCATCAAAAACACACAAGTTGCAAAATGAAAGCAGATCGAGGAGATCCATAGTGCCAGCCAGACAACCACCCACGGGGCACTCTGGCTACTCCAACAATTAGGACTTTGAAGCCACTTAGAACTCAGACTCAATAGCCACAGGACACATGAATTACCCTTATCTATTCCGCCTTACCAAGAAATCACAAGAAGATAAGAATAATTATAACCCACAAATCCGATCTGCCAAAGGCAGGAAAAGGTAAAGGGAGCCATTATCTGCAAAGCCAGCAAAGAGTTAAGATCCCAGGACACGCCTGGCTAGATAGGAAAAATGCATTCGCAGGCCACCTCGCCAAATCATTTTCACTTTAGATGTGTATCGCTGCACCACGGGGACATCTTATTTAATCAAATCACGTGTGGCACTTGACCCTCCCCCTTACCCTATGTGCCCCCGCTACCAGGAGGAAGCACTATTGTTAGTTAGCAGCTCCGATCCTCCGCGCAATTCAATTCGGGTCCATCTCACCAGAGTCCACAAAAGTTTCACTTGTTTTCCAACTTGTCCAAACTTTCTGAGAACATTCCATTGTACTGAATGCAAACACGCAGAGGTCCTCTGTCCCCGGCTAGACTCCGGAGATTACGAGGAACTTACTTGTGTTTTTTCCTCCCTTGTATGAATTGTAGCCAGCAGAGACTGTGGAACTGATGTATTGCGGTCTATTTTTACACAAGCAGTGAGTAGCTCCACACACACGGTCTGCATAAACTCCATTCTCTCCCTGCTTCAGGCAGCTCTTCGTGGTACAGAGAGATTTAACTATTCAGTTTCTCGCCAGTGAAGCAAACAGAAAGCCTTACTCTCTTAAAGCTAGGATTTTTTTTTAACTCGCTAGCCAACCCTTTGAACCAGACACAAGTGTTTTAAAGGAAATAGCACCGTCGTTTTGCGTTCTGTGGGAAAAGCAATCTAGCTCAGCCCCAGAAGGATTATTTAGGACCTTGTAAGTTCTCTGTTTAATGAACAGAGAGAGGAGGGAGGAAAATAAAAATCCCGACAAGAGTCAAAACGGACTCTCTTTGAACACATCCATTATAATGTTTATCTTCATCTTCTTATAAATAGAAATGGCATGTTCCCAAGCAGGCCACTGAACACTGGAAAGACTTCAGCTCCTGATTCATATCAATATCTTAGAGCATAAATATTGCATATGAGTAGAAACAGAGCCAAAGGCACATGGAAAGAGTTTCTAACTGCCACAGATACCGATGACAGCGGCTAAGCTTTGATTTGCTCAAGGCATCTCCGAGCCACCTTAAAATAGCAAACTTATTGGAGTTATGATAAGATCGAGCTCCCCCCTGCAAAAGCTCCTGCTGTGCAACTTTCTAAGTCCTCTCCTTTACCCTGACCCATCCCCCTCCAGGAATCTTGCATCTGAGGGAAGCTCCGGTCCTGCAATGCCCAGCCCCAGCTCACCTCTATGTCGCTCCATACAGAGTCTTGGCTGCACATGTCCCAAGCCATCCAGCTCCTGAATGACGCCAGTCAAGCTTTTTCAACTCCAATCCACTCTGACACACAGCACACACTCATGCAGGCAACCAGCCCCTTACTGAGAGTGAACTGAAGGCACCTGTCTTACTACAGTCCCCAGTCACATGACAAAGCTATTAAAAAGTAGGCTGGGCTGTCACTCACCCAGCCTCCCTTCTCCTGTGCAGCTTGCTGCTCAAACTCCTGACGTCACTCCAAGGCAGCCCTCTGCCTCAGTGAAGTAACGCTTAGAGGAAAAAAAAAAAAAAGAAGAAGAAGAAAGGAACGAAGGAAACAATTGGCCTTTGGGAGATTTCAAGCATCACACTGTGACTAAAGCCAGCTTTGACTGTCATCAACTCTAAACCAGAGCCCCGATCATATAATAACTAAAGTCTCCTGCAATCTTTTTTTAAAATGTATTTTTCATCTAAAACAAGCAAGTATCAAAGGTCCCCAGTTACCTGACAGAGTAACTACACTCTTGCCTAAAATGTATGTTCTTTAAGGACTGGTTTCCAAGTGGACCCAGGCTCAGCTTGGGACTAGAGCAAAAGCATTTCACATGATACATTTTTATGGTATTCTTTTTTTCCTTTTGGGGGGAGTGTTTGAAAGCAGCGAATCGGCTTTTTTTTCCCCCTTGTTTAGTCAACAAAAAACAGCCCCATTTGTTTAGGTCTAAACAAACTCCACCCCAAATCAGCTGCCTCCTTGGCAGTTGGGAATGCAGACTCCAGACTGTTACTGCCATGCCTTTTGCTCTGCTCCGTATAAGGAGCGCAAACCACAAACCCTAGGCTCTTGGGGATCCTCTCCCTCCTCCCACTGCTGTCACAGGTTCCCAGAAAACAAATGTTAGTGAATACAGCCCAATGCCCAGCCTAAGAGCTTAGCTCTCAGGCTGCCCCCCCCCCTTGCTTGTAGCATTTTTTTTTTTCCTCTCTGCCTCAGGGTGCCTTTTTGAATAAACATCAGATTCCAACCCTACTGCTCTGGGTTGTGCAGTTTGCTTTTGAAATCAAGAATGCCCAGGGAATGAAGGAAAAATTTTGAAATGGTACCAGCAGAGAAACTCATTGGTGGAGCTTTGCTTACTACTGTTGAGACAATGAGGACTAATGGAGGTGCAACTGTTTCTATTATGACACTACATACTGAATCCATAACAAACTCCCAGCCCTGAACACAGAGGAAAAGCTCTCTGTAACACTAGGCTGCTTGCACTTAACCCTTCCAGCAACAGCAAGAAATACACAGGCTATCTTTGAAAACAGATACATTTTCATAGTACCTCCAACCCCACAGACTTTCAAAAGTTAACTCAATTCCTTTGCTCGACAGTCATTTCTAAAAGGGAAAAAATACTCCCCATGCATCTAACTATAATTTATAAAGCACTATTCACTTAAATTGATATTACACTGAGGTTAATTTAGTGTGTTCCTTATGTCCGTCCCTTAGAAGAGACACACTGGTGACTTCTCAGTTTATATAGTCAGCTGCTCAAATAGTAAAAGCGAAAGAAGTGAGAGAGGAGCAAAATCAGAAGAGCCCACGAGGCTGCTGCTTACTTCAGACCCTGTATAAGGAAGGGGTCTGTTTGCACTGATGGCCTCGGCAAGTTGCCAGTAAGTTTCTAAATAGAGGGATGAAATAGACAGTTTGTTATCAGCGAATAGAACATGATGGCCAGTAGCTTTGACACCTTAAATTAGGTGAATGCACTTCACTGCTACAACTGTCCTCTTGCAGACAGCAGAAAAGCACTGTAAATTTAATTTTCTAATTCAAAATAGAAGAGCCAGAAAAGACAACCGTGGGGAACACTTTCTACATGCAATTAGTAGCATGACTCTGTACTTCCACAAAGAAACACTAATTTTCTTCCCAATTAGATTTTTACTTAATGTAAAACTTTAGTAAACTATTAAAATTCAGGGCAAAAGTCATCGGCTCTACCCTCCACATAGTCAGCTATGAAATAATATTGGCTACTTGACTACAAGGAGTCAATGGTTATTAATTATTATCAAGCCATCCCAGCATCCTAATGACAACCCATACTTTAATTTCTATTCTTTCATTTTTTAGGCATTCACTATACTTTTGAAAAATCCCATTCACACCTTTTAGAAGACGCTCTTTGCACTAAAGCACTCTGCATCACTGCTTTGATATTTTTAACATGCTCACACTGAGTTGTGGTGGTTTTCTTGGTTTTGGTTTGGGCCACTAATTCTACTTTGAAAAAGTAACCAGATCTGATCCAGAAAGCTCAAGGTATATTTGAAACAACTGTTCTGTCCTCTACCTTCACGATGAGGGTATGTAAGGATAAAGACATCCCATGGCTAATAAATAAAGACATACTGCCCTCTTGCCCTTATGTTTCTACTGATACATAAGTAAATTTAAATTGATTTGTCTAACAAGTCAGAATACCTTCTACTAGTTTTTCAGGGTTCAGAATCATAACTCTAATGAGAAATATAATTTAGAAGTCTTATCATTTTGTTAATTAATTCTTCAGATTAAAAATCCTCTTCTATCAAGATTTTTTTTTTTCTTTCCTCATGAGAATTTAAACTGTTAGTTGCTCACCAACCTTGGGTTTTCCTGGCTCCCCAGGCAGTTTCTATATTTAATTCTCTATCTGCCTTGACTACTGTTTCTCTCTCTCTCTCTCTCTCTCTCTCTCTCTCTCTCTCTCTCTCTCTCTCTCGCCTGCCTCTTGCTCCTTCTACAACTTTGCCTTCAAGACTTCCAAATGCTTGATTTTAATCAACAAACATCAATGGAAACCTTACTGTGCATACAGCCATACATTGCAAGGACTGCCAAAAGAGGCAGAGAACAGCAATGCAAAGAGCTTACACTTTGGGGAGAAGCTAAGCCTTAAGGAGGAAGAATTGCTTTCTATATGAAAGAAGTGTAGCCTTGTTCAAAATCCTTTTCCATTTTTTAAAACATGCTGTGCTCAGAGACAAGATCCTGTGCTGATCATCACAAGTCATATCTGAATCAACCCACGTTTGGGCTAGACAATGGACAGAGGTATTTATTAACACTTAGTGGATAGTGTTGTGTGTCTACACAGAGTGGATTCCAGCCCCTTCTGCAATTCTATTAACATTTGGTTTTCAAGATCTCACCATGGCTGGAGGCAGGAAAATCTATCCTTTAAGTTGATAATGTGTGTGGGAGGGATTGAGGAAACTGGAGAAGAGAATTCAATTTGATATGAAGTAAATTTGATGACATGTTTGTGTTACATTCTCTACTCCTACTCCAAAGGATAGGCTTTTCGTATTCTTCATATTCTCTCTATTTTTATATAACAGCCTTTTCTAAAAAGTAAAGACAATCATACAAACCCAAAATATTAAAACTCAAACAGCACAGAAAATACCAAGACCATGAATTTTAATGTCAGTGTTGTACTGTGAACAGAAAAGTAATCTCAAAAGTGAGGACTAACAGCATAATTTTCTTTGTTCAGTTACTCTCAAAGCTTACAATAATGTATACAAAAGTAAACCGGATGACAAATTCTTTAAAGAAGTAAGGTAGTAAGGGAAAAACATGGGCAACCAAGCTCACTTGAGTCTCAGAATGCTTCCTCAAAAGAAGATATGTGCCAACCATACAGCTGAGAAAAAAAATATATAAGCCAGAAAAGGCAGGAAGATCTTGGATAGCCCTTCTCAGAAAAATTATAGTATCTATCCCCAAACCCAAGAACTTGCAAAGACCTGTGAGGCGACCCCTGGAAAGACATATGTACAAAGGGAAACCAACATTCCCAGGACTTCAACCTGCCTGGGGCATTCTTCCAGAATAAACAGGGACCTGTGCAGAATCACTAACATTTGTAGAGTTAATCATTGCTAAAAGGCATTCAGTTGTTTGCTTTTAATTCCTAGAGGGCCCTTGATCCTGACACCCCCACATCACTTTCTGAGCACATAATCTGGAACTCTAGTTTGAAGCTCAGACTTCCAGGGTTGCAAGCAGGCTAGAGTGTAACAGAGCTCTCCACTCTGTAAACGCTCTCAGACTCAATCTGATTTTATAGGGATTGCGATGGTGGTGTCCAAGGAAGCACAGAGCTTTCAGCAAAACAAGTGGAGGAGGGTAGAGAGGGTGGACAGCTTTAAACGCCAGTAACATTTGTGTTTTTCTTTTTTTTTAATAAACAAGATTTGATGGACGTGTTGAACAACACAGCTCTCCTTCCCAATAAAACCTTCTGCAAAGCCCTATGGAATGAAGCTGGCCTCAATTTTAACTTAGGCCTCGAAATGTACTTTTGGCGTTTATATATATATACCAAAAATAACACAAAAATTAATCTGAGCTGTAGTCAGACTAATCTAAGCATAAACCAAGAATTGTGCTTACTAGGAGCACAAATAAGAAACATTAAAGCATTGATTAAAATCTGATATTGTCTGATGTTTTCATTTATCTTAATTATTTCTCATTAATTTATCTATAGTGTTCAGAATGATTACTCAGATGTTCTTAGATAAGAAATGCTCAACAGGGTTCTTTGCCAGTAGTATTTTCTGGAAAAAAAAAAAATAAGGCATATTTTTAAATGGGAAATGTATTAACATTTAAAGTGCTATTGTCCCCCAAAGTATGAAATATAACTGAGCAAGAATGATGCTTTATCCAAACTACCCATATTTAGTGGGGACTGGGAAAAATTAGGTTGACAAACTGTTTAAATATAAAAAGAAAAAATAAAGTGTGTCCCTGGTAGTTAGTTTTGGATTTGGGTCTTATGTTTATCAACTTAACCATTCTTTACTTTATAGAAAATAATTGTACTTTTCAAATAGCAAGAAGAGGGGGAGGGGTAGGAGGAGGAGAAATAATAATTATTTTTCTTTTTTTGGATCACATTAGACAACTTTAGAAGATTTGGTGAGTGTTTGTTTCTGTTCATATTTTTTTTTCAGTAACTTGATATTTGCATTTAAGCTAAAAGTGTATCTTTAAAGTGTGGAAGCAAATAAATAATCACCCTAACTAGCAATTACCTTGTTAGTAAGAAGGTCTAAACTAAATTTAGTGCACCATATGAAATCTTACTTTATATTATCAACTCAGGTATGGGATTTTTTTTTTTTAAAAAAAAATTCTTTAGCAAAGAATGACACATTTAGAATATATCATCACATTTTACAACTACATCCAAAAACATAGATATCACATACACATATCACATACAACATAGATGGGGTTACAAATGGGTACTTCTTTTCCTAGAAGGCAAATGTGTCCAGAATATTCTAAATGGATAGCCCCAGGGATCTGGAAATTTGAATTCTACAGTTATACAAAGAAATAATAGAGGGGTGCACACAAAGATTTTCAATGTGAAAATAAACAATACTATAATTATTCATGTTGCTGAGAACTTGAATGAAACATAAATACCCACTCTTGGGTAGTCTAGTTAGAAAATTATAAAGCAATGTTTATACACATGGCATCAATACTACCATGAAAATCCTGAAAATATATTTAGTAGCATAATGGGAAATTGTTTTAAATATATAAGAGATTTCTGATTAGCTTTGAAGTAATAGTAATGATTAAAAAATTTTAGCTAAAAATATATACATATGCAAACAGGCTGGCAGGAATAAAGAGGGGTGGTAGAGGGTAGTGCTCAGTGCCGAGGACACCGGAAGCCTGTATTAATATCTTTAGTGGGTGTTCATTACTTCCAAATTTTCTTAGGTAAACATGCAATTTTACCTAAATATTTAGAAGAGGACTAACTTTTTTTCATTATTTATTTATTTATTTATTTTAGAAATAGGAAGATGCAGAATTACGGCCATGGCTTCTTAACAAACATGAGAGGGCTCAAGAAGAAACAGTCCCTGACATCCAGAGTCATCATCAAAATACTCCTAATCTATTTAAGAGGATGTCATTGTTATAAAGACTAGCAGCCTCCTCCCCTCAGGCTGTGAGGTCTGGCCCAACACCAAGAGGAGTCACTGATACGTTGGTCTCTGAGAACCCCTCAAAAGTCTGCATCTCAGAGGCCAGAAGCAGAGCAAGTTTGCCTCAGATATCACTGCAATCTTTTTTTTTCTTACTCAAAATTGTATAAACTTAGGCACATATTCTTTTAAACATGTAATTATCCAGGAGGGTTAAAATTTCAACTCTTACATAAAGCATCAGGTTGTTATCCTTGGTTTTCCTTCCCTTTTGGCATACAGGTCAGGAGCATAAACCAAGAGGGAATAAAAGAAGGAAAGAAGGAGGGAGGAAGGGACAGAGTGAGGCATGGAGGAAGGGAAGAAAAAAAAGGAAGGAAGGAAGGAAGGAAGGAACGAAGGAAGGAAGGAACGAAGGAAGGAACGAAGGAAGGAAGGAAGGAAGGAAGGATATTCAAGCAACTTACAGAGAGTCTATTGACTGGAGGGTAGTGCTGGGGTCCAGTTAGAGAAGGGTTAGCCAACCCCTGCTCCTGGAGGGGTTTCTACTAAAGACACCTGGAATCATCTTGATGGGGAAAACACAGTTTCCATTTTAAAACAGTGACTTGCAAAGTGACCTTCCAAAACCAGAAGTCTACAAATGTGGAGCTGCCACATAAGGGATTACGTGATGCTGCCCTTTTAGGAGATGAAGCTTTCAGCTGTCACAAGGGACCAATCCACCTTTCTTTTCCTAGAGAAGAATCCACAGAAGTGGAAACATCACCATGGATCAACTAAGACTAATGTTCCTGCAGTTTCTTAGGCCTTCTCTAGAAGTTCTTCTTCCTACATGTGGCCTGTGATGATTTTGACCATAAAGGATATAGTCGCGATGTGGGGAATCATACCTGAAGGGGTTCAGGAGGTTCCTGGAGGCTCAAGTCTATCTGATAAGTAAAGTCACTGAAAGTGTAAGGAATGTATAAAGGGAAATAAGCTCAGTCTTCACTGGCTGCCCACTAGGCCACAATCCGACTGTATATCGGTCCTTCACTGATGTGACGCCTCAGTCTCTTCACTTTTTTCAATAAAGAGATTGGTTCAGTTTCATCTAAGATGCTCTCTGCCAATTCTAAAATGCCATGGTATGAATACCATGGAAGATGTTAGCTAATAAGGAAGACCTTTGCACAAGGTGAATCCCAACATCTTCAGTCACAGATTCTGAGGTCAGTGGTAATATGTGCAAGTTTCATACCCGTTTGTGGAAGAGAGCATAGCTGCATTACTTTCCTTCTTATAAGTATTTAATTACTAACTGTTCTAAGGAAAGAACACAGGAGAACTGATACTTATCACACTATAAACCACATGACATCAAGTCACATGTAAAACAGAGGCACTGTTTGAACAGTAAGTCTAAAAACCACACAACTGGTACTGTAGTGGCTGTTTACTTACATCTGCATAGAGATAGAATATAATATATCAATGTGTGATTTGGTTTTTAAAAGATAAGAAAGCATTGTTACTGAGAGAAGATTGAAGAAAGAAGCTGAATCCTAAGGTTAAGATTTTGTAAAAAGAAAGGGTTTTGTAGCATTTAACCAGAATTTCAAATAACCCCCTTGCCTATTAATATCATAGTCATGCTTCTTAAATAAAAATCTTGTTGTATTGAATAATAGAAGCCATCCCTGTAAATTTTGAGGGAGAGAATCATGCAAGATTGCTGTACAGTGCAAAGAAAGAAAAGGTCATATGCCTGTATGTTAGAATAACGTTATTAGAATATGTATTAAATTGGGGCCATACTGCAGGGCTGATAGTTGATGGATCCTGGGGATTATAGCTTTCTTGTTCATCTATTTTTTTTATACATTCAATCCTTTATAGCAATTGGTATGCTATTTACACTTCAGTTTCTTCTATTATCACCCAGTTAGAGATTTCCTTCAGGTTGAATGACTAGCCATAAGCACTTTAAATTGTCTACCAAAATTTGGATGTGGAGTGACAGTGACAGCAGACTAGAATGAGATCAGGGAGATGAGAAACCTCTGTCTCAGACAGCGCCAGCTAGATCCACGTGATGGCATGTCTTACTTAGCACGGCACCCCTAACTTCATATTTTCCTGAAAATATGAGGAAAATATGAACCAGAGGAAAGGAACAGTAAAACAGTTAGCTCAAAGGAGCTTGAGTTGAGTGTCTGTGAACAGCCTGATGAGACTTTCCATGTTGAGCAACCTGCACTCTATGTCTTTTTGTAAAGAGTCTAGGTAGGACATGTTTTGTGTAAATGGATTGTGTCTTTACCTGCTTTGACAACAAAAGTCTCTACTTCCAAGATGGAACTTTTTATCTGCCATATTTGTAGATTTGCTTCCACGATGAGCACCTAAAAATAGGCATACCTAACTTTTCCCACAGCCTTACAAAGCACCAAGTAGAAAGTCTAATCCAGATCTCTGCATGCCCTTATCTCCTAGAGCCACATCACATGTAAAAGTTTTGGGCAGAGTAGCTTGTTGGGTGTTTCGTGTGCTGAAGCCTCCAGAGAACCATAGCTCAGCTATGTTATTTTACTTTTAAGGCTAATTAAAAAAAATACTTTTTCAATAATAATTAATGGTAAATAAAAAAATCCTTCTACTTTGAATATTATGGTGATCTAAGCTCAAATACTTGAAAAGATTGAAGTATGAACTTCTATATACCCCAAAATAAACAAACTCCTGTAAACATAATGTGAAGCAAAAGCAGCCACACAGAGATGCAAAACTACAATACCCGTGAATCCATTTCAGTAATCATCAAAATGGATGACTCTAATCCATTAGCTGGAGGGCGAGACTGCTGTGCTTTGTGGCAGCAAGGACACACTGGGGGAAGTACTCATAGTCTCCTTTTTTGCTATTAGTTCTGGTTACATGGATGTGATCCATCAGGAAAAATGAATTTATCTCAACCCTTTTGATAAGGGTTGACTTTCATGAATGACATTACAGTTCAGCAAAAGAAGCAAATATACTGAGAAGAAAAGACCAGTAATATTTCTATACCACCAGATTTAAGCATTTACTTTCTGTTAATTAAAAATAAACTCAAATTTCAACTTAGCTTCTTAGGTCATTAAACCACTTATAGAAAAAGGAATAATATAGGTATTAAGACACCGGAACCAAAGATCCTAATGTCTAGGATTTGCTTGTTTGACCTTGGAAAACCACTTAACTTTCTAGATGTTCCTTTCGCTTATGGATGGGATCAAGTGTTATATGTAAAAACTTCTTAACAAAAAGAAGAATTTTTCCAAATCAAATATTTTAGTGGACTGTTAGTTAAAAATTCATTTTTGAACCAAAGGGTGACATTTGAATTAGTTTGAAAATGTGATGTGCTTCTCCAAAAAAAATGCCTCAAGAATTACATTGTAGACATTTGTGAGCTCTCAAATGAACTCTCAAGTGAACAACCAGCATCAAATGATAATAAAGATATCTATTTGGTATAATCTACTCTGGGGTTTAAAGAGTTATCTATTAGTCCTGTGACAAGCATATAAAAGTAGTCAATAATGGCACTTGCTACTCACATACATACAAATATCTAAAGATAAATCTAATATCAAGCAAAATTAGAACATAATTTTGACTGATTTCCTCATTTAAATAGAAGAAAGAATGAAAAAATAAGGGAGGGAAGAAGGGAGGGAGGAGATGGAGAACTGCATGAAACTTCAGAAAACAACACAAGTTAAGCTGTTCTTTGCATTCTGTCATAAACTGACTTTCTCTGAATGACTTAGTCACAACTGACAGGCATGCTCAATACCTGTTGAGTTCTCTGCCCACCTAAAGAAAAGGAAAACAAAACCCTTGTTTTGTTTTTTATCAGCCCTTGATTTTTTTTTTTTTTTTTAACAAAAGATAAAAGTACTAACACATATTTGGTTAGACCTGACCTGGTTCTGCCTCTGAAGAGACCATTTTCTTTCCAACCAGTAAGCAAGGCACAAAAGTACATAAGTCCAAAGTCTTTTGAGAACTTCTCTAGTGAGAAACAACAACCATTTGGTACATAAGAAGTGCAAGGAACCATGAATTTGCCAATGTGGGAGCCCTGGGAACACCAAGGCATGCTTTACACAATGACATTTGAACCACACAGAAGGCAGGAAGGAAAGCAAGGACAGGCCAGTGAAACAGCACAATGTAAAGTCACTGTTATCCCCAGTGATCTACCGACTAAACTGTCTCAGTATTCACACTGGTGGAAAATTACTGATCATTCACACAATTAATCTCCAATTGATGAAGCGACACAAGGAATAGCTTATTATATTTTTGTTTTCCATGTCGTGAGTTTTAAGTTTTCAAAACTAAGATAGTCCATAAAATGTGTCAATGATTTGCAATCCAGTATGAGAAATGGATTGTGAAATATCTCATTAATAATTTATGGATTACATGTTGATAAAATATTTTGGATGTACTCTGTTAAATAAAAGATCTTATTAAAATTAATCTTTTTGAAAGACAGCTACTAGATACTTTTATATTACATGTGTGATATGTATAAAATTCTTCAACACTGCAAAACCTTTATTTAGTCTTCAGATTTTATCAGAGATGACAAATCAAATCAGTCAATTACGGGAACATGGAACTGAGGAATTAAAGGAGCAGCTGAGCAGGGTCACAGCAGTGCTGAACAACTCCAGGTGGTGCCACTCCCATCTCAGTCTAGCAAGAGTTATCCCTAACACTGCTCAGTGCTTGAATAGGCCTGTATTAAATACTACATTATCTATCCATCCACAAAATCATTAGGAATCCTTTCTACAATATCCCTGGGGCAAGCCTATAAATCTTTTCAGCACTTTCCATGCCTTTTCCAAAACACATACATAATAATGAGATGCAAATGGGAAAATTTTTACTCAGTATTCTGAAATTAGGACTGTAGAAATTAGAACTGATCATATTATAAAACTCTGGTTGATTGCAAAAGATGGTAAAAGCTCACCAAGTACACACAGTGTGGGATACACACAGTATGCCATGCTCTCCAGCAGAAGACAGTTTCGTATTTTCACAAGACATCAGTCTCTTTAACTATAAAATGCACCTATTTCTCTCTTCCCAGATGGGGGAAGAAAGCCTGTTGTTAAATCCCTAATATAGCTTTAGTTTTTGGTCCCAAAATGATTCAGTAAATAGAGTTATACTATAGTCTATTATATCTTATTCAGTACTCAAATTAATCTCTGAACAGTGCTGGCACTAATTCAACTTGATGCTTGTACTTAGGATTTCACATAGGTGCCTTCATCCAATTCTCCACAACTAATAAAACTTTAATTCATGGTAATATATTTATTTCTAGTTGAGTTCATGTTAAGGAGTGTGGTACTTCACAGAAAACTAATTAATATCAATCATATATTATAACACTTTTAATGGTTCAAGGGAAAATTCTTCCCTAGAGAAAAGATTAGATGAAGAAAGGGGTCTTAGTCCATCATATTTACTCTATTTTTAGGACTTGAGCATGAGATACCAAGCATCATTTCAGACATCAATTTAATTGAAATTATATATCACAGAAAGGCTGGGAATTAAGAACTTTGGGACTGGTCCCTATTAAGACATTGATCTGATGTGGCCCAAGAATGTAATTCATACCCTCAGACTACTTTTCTACCTATTTTGTATAATAGCTGTATAATTTGCAAGTTGGTAAAGATATTCAAATTCAGATTCATGGCACTATTAAAATAATGAACTATTTCACTAATGGCAAGCCTTCTGCAATTGTGGATAACAATTCTATATTTATACAATGTGTGAGTAATGATGATGGCATCATGTTTCCTGAGATTGTACATACAGTCTGCAAGAGAGCTTAAGTGTGAGTCTCTGACTATGACATAAATTGTACCCCCCGGAGTCATGCAATATAGTAGCCTCACATGTCACTAAGAAGTCATGTTTAAAAGAGCAAATTCTTTCCAGCCTCAAAGAACTGATGTGCTGAGTTATGCTCTTCTAAACAAAAATCCTAAAAACAAGCAAAACCAAAATGCTATACATTGTCTCAAATGCACATTAATAAGTTTCATTCTTCCTGACTGATAGCTTTCATTTGCTCCATAACAATTTCTTCATAATCATGCAAAGAATACTATACTGCATTTTAATCTCTTCTTGCCTCTTTAGTAATAAATACATAAGAGCAGGTGTTATAGCCTGGTGGAGAGTTCTTAACTATCACAAATGATGCTCTAGGATCATATCCTCCTACTATAAAATAGCAACAACAACAATAATACTCACCCACATCAAATCTTCTGATATCATCTCAATTTTTTTTAAATCATCCTCATCATTAGCAATAAGAGAAAGCCTACATACCAACAGCATAAGTCCAAGATATGGCAATAATGCCTCCTGATACTCACTTTCAAAACTGAATCCATGGATGACAAGCCCAACATCTGTGTCACTCATTCTCCTGCAGTGCAAATACTCGTACCTCCAGACAAGAAAGTCACAACAGGGGCTTGCACCAGCTACTTTTTAATTCACACAAGCACAGTGACGTCAGAAGGCACCTGGGAGTCACTACTCAATGGATTACACAATAGGACACAAATCTGAAACCTAATCTCAGCCAGATATGGACGCAAGACCAAATATGTACAGTATCATGTGCTTTCCAACAGCCTGAGTCTCGAGGGAGCTCTCTGACATCAGCAGTTGAGACAGGTGGTTCCCCTTCCAACTGTGGAAAAAAAAAAAACCCCTAGTGCAGAGGCACTAGGTAAATATAGCAGTACTGTAACTTTCCCTTGGTGCCCCCTCCCTGTGATTTCTATCCTGTAGCGATACTTCATCCAGTTAGATCCCAAGATATCTTATCATGCCAGCAGAGGCAACATTTGCAAAGAGTCTCATCTGGGCATTTAAAGAAGCTGGTTTGTTACTCTAGCTTTCCTCTGGTTTTGGCACACTAATTGTTAGAAGTGGAGCTGTCTTCCTGTCTTATTCAGAACAGATTGTCAAGTAGCTGCCCAAGCCTCTCCTTGACGAAGTCACCCTTTGTTCCCTGTTATTAATACAACCCAACAGAAAAACAGACATGAGTCGGGGCATCTTACCATCACGTGCAGGGCTCAGGTCAGTACCAATCATAGCCAGTTTGAGTCTGTAAGCTTAGATCAGCTGACATGTCCTAAGCCCTTTGTGGTCATAACTATTTGCTTTTGAATTTAAGAATTACTAGCAGAAGGGTGCCCTGTAATGTGTGTATAAAATTACTTGATTCAGGTTCCATTTCCCTTTCTCAACATAGATACTTTTACACTCTGACAGCCGCTGGCTTTTAAAGCATTCTCTTTTTTGTTGTATCTCCTTAGAAACACAAATCTTGTTCCCTGGCAGCAGCGGTGCTAAGTGCTATGCCACATGCCCAAACTAGTTCTCCCTTGCAGCTTTAATTCACAGTAAGTGGCATGAAAGGAGGTCAGCCCTTCTCAGAAGAACACTCCAGTTCGTTTCAGTTGCAGAATCTATTTCAGAAAGCCACACTCCCTGGCATGTAAAGAGTGATTTCCCATTTGGAAATTCTGGCCATAACTATTGACAACTTTAAGAAATGGCCCACTAAGAGGTAAACACAGAGATACAATCCTGGGTTCAGCGTCTGGTCCTACATTCCAGTAAAGTCAATTAACTCCAGGAGACAAGAAATTCAGGAACTGTGCTCCACTCTTTTCTTCCAAGTAACCCTTTCATCCAGAAACTACTTATGAAATGCATACCTGCTTTGGCTTTTCTTTCCAGAGGTGCTCACTGAATGCTTTACACAATAATGCCACCTTAATCCTAGATGTTTCCATGGTAGTCTACAACTGTAATATGTCTAAGGAATGGGAAATGAGGTGAGGTCTCCCTGCTTCTCTGAATTCATCCTAGCATTCCAACCACTAAGTCTTCTTGGCTTTTTGTTTGTTTGTATGTTTGTTGTTTGTTTGGTTTTGGTTTTGTTGTTCATAGTCCTCTGTCTTTGCACTATGGTAAATTTCATTGTAAGAAAGAAATGATGCCTGGGTACATGGTTGTTGACAATATGTACCAAACACTATGCTGAGTAGTTGTGGAAATTTTCCCCATTAATGCCTATAGTAACAATAGAAGTGAGTACTGCTGTTCTCCTGATTCTTAGGATAACCTCACTGAAATTTATTGAATGTAAGAAACTTTACTTAGAACAAACAAATTGGAAGAAGTGAGGCTCCCAGTAAGTCGGTCTCATTTAGTCTGGCTATGTGGAAAAAAAAGTATTTTTACTTCTGACCAATGGCCACATAAGTTAGGCATCTAGAGATATCTCACAAATCTGAAGGAATCCACAGTTTTAGATTGGGTAAGGAAGTAAATGCACATGAACCTAAAATTCCAGGAAAACTGGGCAAACACAGAATTCAAAGCCCACAGCCTAGACATAGCACCCTGTTTTGATGAAAGGAAGTCTTACTAAAGAGAGCTTGAATACTATTTAAAGGAAACCCCCCTCCCACTCTGCAGATAAACTTCTACTGTGAACTAGGGGCTGTTTGATCCAAACCATTGAAGTGTACTGTCAAAGGTTAAGACACTAGAATAAGGTCCTTCAATGAAAGAAAGACTACTTCCAAGTGTGGTGATTCCAAATGATGGGCAGAGTAAAACACATATCTAAGCATCATGAAAAACCATCTCAAAGATGTCTTCCATACAACATGTACACTCTCCAGTAAGCTTGTTCAGCAAAGTGTCTTCGATCCATCATCTCATCTATAATAGATCTCAGCAAAGACTTCACCATTGCCTTTCACCATCAGTAACAGAATCAACATTCAATAACTATTTCATCTGTTTGGAAATGAAATCAGATATGGAAATTTCACGTACTATGGGGCCACTCAGAATTCTTTGTGTTAGTCTCTAAAAGAGGGGGAGCTAAGATGTATGGTTCTTAATCTGCTATGACTTAAAAAAATATTTAATTAAAAAAACCAAAAACAAACAAAACACTGAACACAGGCTGTGGTGAACACTTTTAAACACAGCACTCAAGTAGACTTTCTGTGAATTCCAGGCAAGCCAAGGTTATATAGTAAATCACTGACTAAAAATAAATAAATAAAATAAAAAATAAAAAAAATAAAAAATAAAAAATCCATTGAGCATACATTCCCTCCTCAAATAAAGCATGTTTTTGGGACTATGACTTTATTTTTAGGGTAATGACAGATAAGATTCAAAGCACTTAGTAAACATCATTCAATGAGTCCAGAGAAAATAGCCAGAAAACAAAATAAAAACCATCAGATATCTTTACATCTTCTTTGCCTATAATAGCAAAGGCATTCTGAGATAGTCTACAGCCATGTGCACGTGTCAAATAGATCTGAAAAGCCTACTGTCACTATCACTACACCTCACAACCTCAACTCATAAACTGTACTGTAACTTAATAAGAAAGGAAGCCACATGTTTTAAACTGTAATATTTTGAGATTAGATGTGAATGATATAACTATTCAAAGAAAAAATTTGGTTATGTTAGGGGCACTGAACCAATTTCACAATTACTGTTCTTTTCCATATATATAAATGACACCACCAAGAATAAACCCTTCAAGGTGGTATCAAAATTAGATGTATACAGAATAGGTTGGCCACACTGACTTGATCACACACCCAGTCAGAAGCACCAGAGACACAACAGTTACATAGTCCCCCTTGGTGCTTATTACCTCAATGACAGCCCTTGAACTAATATCTGAGCCTTAATTTTCTCTTATAATATGGATTAATACCAATTGAGTCATAAAAAGAATTTCCAGAGTTCCTGGCGCTCAGTGTGCACCACTCCATGTTCATTTCCATCCTGGTTCAAGGTGCTTAGTTCCAAAAAGTTCTCTGTCCCTCCTTACTTTGGTAAATGTATATTAAAATGTATGTCTGTACTTTTTATTCCATATGGAATTGATGCTGATGAAAATAAACATGAACTACAAAGTGTGTTCTCCCGTTTTTCATAGAAAATGGAGAAAGGGTGGAAAGTGTCTGGAGCATGGAGTGAATAACAAAGAGTAGGAGGGTCATTTTTAAACATCGAAGTTATGCACGTTATGATAGCTGACAGTTTTAAAATGGAGATTAGAAACAAGATTTGAATTCAAAACTGCCTGGTTGTGGAAGTTTATGAAATTATATGAGCAAAGAGACAGCAAATTGTCACTAAGTGGAACTCTGAAAGGACCAGGGGTAATATCACATTTTTCCAGTGGCAAGTGTCCTTTTAAGCATTCACAAGAAAAGCTATCAAAGATTAAATATTTTTAAAACTAATAATACAATTTCCCCCAAGTAGGTGACTTTCTTGCTCAAAAAGAAAACATGATTAATAGTTTGGTTACTCAAATTTTCTCAGAATATCTACATTATAGACCTACACTGTAAATACCCAGAATTGGAAATAAGTAAAATAAAGTGGTAGCAGAAAAGAGACATGTGCATATTATTTATAGAGTATCATTTCTAAATATTATCAGTAACCACCGCTGTTAGAAAGGTGGTGGGGACAGAAAGGTAAACACCATCCCGCTTGGAAAATTAGCCACAAGGGATCTATCTCTTCAATCCATGTCCAGTTGTTATTTATAGCCTCAGACTGGAACTTTAGATGTGTCAAAGGCGGCAGAATGTACTTCCTTCTCCTTCACATGAACTCTGCCTGCTACAGGTTGAAAATCTCTTATCTGAACTGCTGGAGTACAAGTAGCATTCTGGAGTTGAGATTTTTTTCTTATTTTAGAATATTTGCATTTATATAGTGAGGTATACTGAGAATGGGACCCACATCAAAACATCAAATGCATTTCTGGTTCAAATATCTTACGTAGCTTGAAAGTAACTTCATAAAATAGTTCTGGTGCGCTTGAATTTTGACAGTAACTTAGCAAGAAGTCAGCTATAAAGTTTTTCTTTTATTTATGGTTGTCATGTTTATATTCAAACATTTGTTTTTCAGGTTTGTGGAAGGGGGATTCTGAGCCCATAAATATGAACTGTTCAGTCTTCCTGTTTGGTAGAGGTAAATGCAATTGTTCCCCCAAAAAACTACAATTAAGCTAAACATTCTTGATAAAAGATTCTACTGCAATAGCAAACACACACACATCAAAAACTTCTCCTGTGGAGCCACATATATATATGTGACTGTACTGATCTCCAAATGCTTCGGACAAAAGCTCACAAGAATGTAGTGCTATGTTTCAAATCATGGCCTAGCACCATGCCAGGTGCTTAGCTTGTATACGATTTTATTAGTGTCTTTCTGAAAGCTGTTTTAGTCTTAGAGTTGGACACTCAATCAATCAAAATACCCGCAGGTGAATACAACAATTGTGAATGTGTTGAGGGATCAGGGGTGGGGATCACTTAAAGGCTTGGAAATAGATTTAATTAATCTCTTAAATATATCCAGGCTCACAAAGATATTTATAGATACCTGCCCCTTGTGTAATTCAAAATATAATTTAGATTAATCCCTAAATTGTGCATTTGTACAGATGCTCAGTGATGTTGTCATCTCCATCACAATAGTTGTATCAGTCATTACCTTAAAAGGTCAAATAGAAAAAAAATGTCCTTCAGTGTAAAAATGTTGGTTCCCGGTTTTCTGTGCCCACTTCATTGGTGTAGGATTGAGTAATTCTTTGTGGATGCCAATGACAAAGAAGTAAAGGAAAACAGCCATGCTGAAACCTTGGCTTTCCATTCATTAGTCTTTCACTATGATGTCGGGGATCCAGAATGAAAGCTTGTAAGAGGCATTTTGGTTGGAAAAGGACGTGAAGATATTCTTGGCTATCAGTGGGCTGATGGGGACAGAGAATGATAGGATTTTGAGAAAGATGTCAGAGAGAGAAAGGACAGATAATAGGGTATCAGAGAAGACAGCTTTCACTTTGATGTGAGGCAGAACTAAGCTGTGATGCGTCCTAACTCTGGATGGTTCCATGTACTCAAATAGAGATGACACCGCTGTGCTGTCCACATGAGTATACAAGAATCAGGCGCTGATTGGCACCTCACAGACATTTTGCAAATGTTACTTCTCCTCAGTACTAAGGGGGGTAAAAAATAAAATGTCCTGATGACAAATGATGGATTGTACAAGGTCTGGGGTTTGCTGCTAAGAGAAATACAAAGAAATAGGAAAGAGGGAGAGATGAGGGAGAGGAAAAGAAGGGATGGAGGGAGGGAGGGAGCTGACTTTTGACTTCAACCAGGTGGTGGTTCTAGCCACTGATATAATCCTACTCTGAAAATCAGTCTTTAACCCACCCCCCAAATGTGAGAAAATTATCAGATAACCAAAGATAAGAAACAGAGAGCCATTTAAAATAGAAATGCATATTTGTTTCTAATCTAACTTGCAATGCCCACCATGAACCACTACTGTTCTAAAGGTTTATAGATACTACCCAATGAAAGGAAACCTGTAGTTGCCCCTCCCTTGTCAGATGGAGAAGGTTGCTGAAAGTTTACACCATTTACTGTGGGTCTCAAATCAATTAAGTAAGAAGGTGAGGACTTGATCCTGGGTGGCCTGATTGCAGAGTGTATTTCTCTGACAGTACTCATCATCCAACTATCTGCCTTCCTGGCTTGGATTTTTACTGCCTAAACTTCTGGGAAGCACTGAAACTAAACGTTGAGCAAGACCTATCTCCTAGTCTCAAGGAATCCACAGTCTTAAGAGGAACAATAGAATCTTTGATTCGGGAACCACAGAGGAATCTGAGAGATACTGTGAGTGGAATGCAAACATTTGAGAAACCCAGGCTGCCTACTGGAAATGGAAGGGTGAAATGGTATTATCAGAACAAATGCTTTCCCCCTCTCCTACCCTGACACGGCTCCAAATGTCAGCATACTCAGTGAAAGAACTGCCTTGCATCTTTGAATCATCCAGATAATGGTATTGTCTACTGATCTTATTTATAAGTCAAAACAAAATGCAATCTACCCCATGAGACATTTAGGGTCTTATGGACAGAGAAATCTAGACACAAGTAATAGGAATTCACATCCCCACATTTTGTAGTTTGACCCAAAATTATAAGATGGCAGGCAAGATACACAAACACAGCCATATTATCACATGACATCTTTTCTCCCATATTATCACATGACATCTTTTCTCAGCTACTTGATGATCTTAATGAGCCAGAAGTCTCAAAACTCTCTGTCATTGATTGTCACTGAATCAAAATGAACTACCATACATTAAACCTATAAATTATCAAATTATAATCATAATATTTAGTATATATTATAAACTCTGCTTACTAACTTATCAATCAGATGACAGAAAATTGCATTGTCCATTGAGGACTAGAGAATTCACAATGATGCATGTGAATTTCATCAAAAATACATGCCATACCGTACTTCACATTGTGGTTTTTAATATGAATCCAATCTCATTATTGTGACAAAAACTTTTAATATGATGTCCACATTCTTAACTCTTCATTATATATGTAACATAAATCTTTAACTATGGCTACAAAGTTATTCAGCATATCTACAGAACATCTTCTCATGGCTAAAACTAAAAAGTACCTATTCATATTATTTGGTGTGGAAGAGTGGATTTCGAGATAGAGTTTACTCTGTAGTCTAGACTAGCTTTGTACTGGTGGCAATCCTTCTGCCTCAGCCTTCAAACTGCCAAAATTCACAGGCGTGGGCTACCATGCATAGAAAAAGAAAACTATTTTGAAGTATGATTATGAGAGCAACTATGGATTTACCTGTCCTCAAAGATAGCCAGTTACTAACTGAATCACCATAAAATAGAAAAGAGAAGTTCAGTCATTAAAAAGATCATTAAAATTAATTTGGAAAAAATTAAGATAAATAATCAAAAGTAGAGGCTATTTTTCATTTTACATGTGTGAAGTTTTTTTTCTAACACCATTTGCATACAGTTCTCAGGGAGACCAGAAGAGGGCATCAGAAACCCTGGAAGCAGAGTTACAGAAATTTGAAAGCGTCTCTGTGGGTGCTGAAAATTGAACACAGTGCTCTGCAAAAACAGCAAGCTCACTTAACTGCTGAGCCATCTCTCGAGCCTCAAGGAACCAATTATTAAGTAAAGTTTATTTGACAAGAACAACAAAAAAGAGAATTCCAGATAAGAAGAATACATTTTCAAAAGAAGGTTCTATACTGTTTGTGCAGCCTGGTAGTATAGAACCTTAGCCCTGAGTCCTGATTTTGACCTCAGTGACCACCATACTGCTCAGGACAAGTGACAGACTCTCTCTGTGATAGTTTCCTTACTTTTAAATTAGGAGTCATCATGCCTATTCCTTAGATCTTTATGAAGAGTCCCTAAAGACCCTAAGAACTGATACCACTGGCAGTTAATTTGATGGACCAGTATGGCTCAGCCCATGATACTAAATATACACAGGAGGCAAGTATCATGGAAATTTAATTCACAATAGGTTAACTGATGAAATGCCTAGATTCTCAAGACAGCAATCATTAATGTGATTTTATTTTCTAAAAGCAGGTTCAGAACCAAAGAGAAGAAAATGAATGACTGAAGCCCGATGAAGGTGTTTGCAATGTATACTCCATGATGACCAGGGCATTGCTTTACCCACAGTTAGGTTCTTGTGTCATGAAAGAGTGCTAACTGACTCAGTAAACAGAGGTTGGATGCTTACAGTTTTCTAGCCATGAAGAGATAATAGAAAGGCTTTTCCTCATGCTTTTTACACAAATACTATTACTTCTATTCTAGGATAGAGACAAAGGACTGCAGAGGAAGCATGTATGTGTCCATCTGTCCATTCCACTGACAGGCATCTTGCACCTGCCACACACCCCAGATTGGACCAACCTCAGTATTGTGAGGATGTAGATTAAATTCTCACCTGTGATGCACTCCCTGGTGAGCAGGTGAACAAAGAGGTACAATCATATCAGTAAAACATCACTGGAGTAAATCCAGGAATGGAATCCTGAGAAATACCAGGGAATAGATGCCTTACCACTTCTAAAAGGGAAAGTTTTACTTGTCTATCACTTATTTCTTTCACAAAGCTCAACTCTTGCCAAGCACTAAGCTCTGCCTTAGAAATAATCATTGGAAAGAGGTAGAATACTCACAGTGGTTAGTTCTTACTGTTGCCTTGTTATTGTCTCAGGTATTTTCTTACACTCTGTATGTTTACTACTTATTTTTTGCACACTAAAAAGTGGGTCAGCATTTTCACACCTTTTTCAAGACCATCATACAGATACAAACTCATGTATTTACCATTAAACACAGAGTTCCTACTGTCTACAAAACAATCTGCTTGGCATCAAGTTAGGCAAAAAACTAATGTCTCTCCTTAAATCTAGCGGAGGAGGCCAACATTTGCAACTTCCCAATTGTGAACTGTCTTATAAAGGCCTTATCCTATATACAGGTGAGCCATCCCCCCAACTTGCCAAAATTTTCAGACTTTAATTTTGAACACAACCAACTGGAATGACTTCGGAGTGCCTGACCTTACCTAAATAATGAGGAACTGGAGGTGTAAAAATACAAAATGCCTTTAAAATTATGTTTAAAACCCAGAATCTTTCTTTTGTGTGTACATGAGTAACCATGTTAACTATAGTTCCAAGTGGCCATATCCTTGTTTAGCTACTAGAATGTCAGTCAACACCACCTTGACTTGTATTTCAACTACTGTTGCAGCATTAGGCACTGTTTCTGACTTTTAATTGTTAAGGAAAAAAAGAAAGAAAAGAAACTGAACCCTACAACAGGAGATATGAGTATAAATATCTTGCCTTATTAATAAACTGCATGTATTTGCTATCAATTAGCAGCAAGTACATATTGCAGCAATTTCTAAATGAAACTTTATGAATAACTGTAGTTTTAAATACCCTGGAAAACTACAACATCTATTAAGATTCACAATTGCTGCCAAGTATCATGCAGGTCCTAGAAAGTTTCACAGTTCTTCAAAAAGGTCAAGGTAACTAAAGAACAAACATTTCACTCACTAATTTTAAAAAAAAAAATGAGTGTAAATGTGTATAAATACGTGTACATCTTCACATGTATGTAGTACTTGTGTACATACTTTGAATGCCAAAGGACAACCTTGAGCATTGTTGTTCAGAAAATAGTCCACAATAGTTTTTGAGAAAGCTTCTCCCATGGAACCTGGAGATTGATGTTACGACCCTTTGACCAATAAGCTCCAGACATCTTTCTGTCTCCATCTCTCCATCATAGGCATTAAAAGCATTTTTACTTATTTGAATATCTAAATTGAAGGTCCAATTTAGATATTCTTTCTTTCATGGAAATCACTTTATGTACAGAGCAACTATGCCCAAAGCCCAACAATTACATATCCTAAAGGTGTTTTAAAAGACATTTTATTTCTACAAAGCCAAGTGTAAACCTTCCTGGAAGTAAATATTAAGAAAGAGCATGTATGTGCTAACCTATGGATGTGGGTACATCATTCACATTGGAAAGAGGCAGTAAAAGGAGAGAAGGGACTAAGAAAAGATGGCGGAAAATAAGAGGTCCCTTGGGGCTGAGAGTAAGGTGTTTTCTTTCCTTTGTACTTTACACAAATTCCATTTGTTTCCAGAATGTTTACAAATTGTACCATATGCACAATGGGAAGAGGTAAGTGATAGAAGACTTGTACAGCATGAGAAAGCTTGAGGGCTAATTCTCAACATTATAAAATTAAACAAAATTACAGATCTGGGCATGTAGCTCAGTGGCAAAGCACTTGCCTAGCATGTAGGAAGCCTTGGGTTCCATTACTTGTAATATACACAAAAGAGGAAAAGAGTGTGTTCTAATTGTCAATGAAAGAATGAAGGAAGTTGGGGTTTCATACAATGCTAAATATAGCAAACAAGAAAGTAAGTATGTACACACATACACACACACATACACACACACATACACACACACACACACACACACACACACACACACACACCACACACGACACGTGTGCGCTCACGTGTACACCCGCACACACAAAACAACAAAAACAGATCAATCTGCTTAAAAGGAGTAGGCAATAAATGTTGGCATGTACCCTGGATAACTAAAATGTGTTGAGTTAAATAAATATTTTAACCAGCCAAAGGAAACAAGATTTCTCTGTGCTCCTAAATTAATGCCATTCCACCTCTCAGTGCCTAGACATTGGTATTCCTCTGTCTTCTTTCCATATTTTTCTTAACAGTGTCTTATCAACATCCTAATTATGTATCTTTTGGTTGTTTCCTTTTTAATTCTTCTGTAATACAAAATTAAAAAGGACACAGGTCCATACTTAGGTTTTTTATTTTGTTACAAGCTCCTAGGGTACTTTCTTTTAAATTGTAGGTAAGAAATAAAGAGGGAAGGAGAGAGAGAAAGAGAGTGAAGGAGAGGAGAGGGAGGAGAGGATGGAGGGAGGGGAGGGAGGCAGGAAGGGAGAGAGAGAGAGAGAAAGAGAGAGGTTTTATTCCCAATTTAAATTCCCAGAGAAATTTATAATAAAGTCCTATAAAAAAGATACAACAGGTTATGCTAGAGAGGGAGATTATCACCCAACAATCCTGCTAGTCATCAAATAAAATGTACCTGAAAAAATTGTGTGGTGGGCAAGGAAAAAAATCCAACAGCTACCACACCCTCCTTTCTATCAGGAACACGATAGAAGCTTACAAACCTGGACTCAGCCATGTGATGGCCCTTTAAATCTTAGCTCAGCCACTTAGAAGCTCTATGACCTCTGAAAACTTATATAACTTCTCTGTGCTTTGAACTTCATCTGTAGAGTGTGGATAATGTTAGTACTTCGGTCAAAGGATTGCTGTAAAAATTAAATGGACTTTATGCATCAATCATTTAGAACATTGCCTGGCCATGAGAAAAAAGTGTCACCAGTTAAACTGAACTCCTGATCTTCATTTGGGAAACATGAAGACCCACTCTTCACAGGAATTTTAAGCATGAGGTGAACTTAAAAAATAAAGGAAGCTGAAGTTTTCAATTGTTTATTTTTTTTTTTTACTTTTTTGTGGAAACAGAATATGTTCATTGAAAGGATTAGATAATTCAGAAATACAGAAATAAGAAAATAATATTACTATATATTCCAAAGATGAGTTAATATGAACCACTATTATTTTTTTATAACTTAAGAAGCTCTGTCTATGTCATAAACATTGTATGTGTGCTTTTATAAAAATAACATATCAAGTAGCTGGACACACATGATGCACTACTGTTTAACCAGTTTATAAAAATACTGCCGTGGGTGTCCTGGGGACAAATCAAGGTTGACAAGCATTCTACATAACATAAAAGCAACTGGTTGTATAAAATGCCTTGATATACTTAGCTAACACTGCATTCATACACAGCTGGGTCGCTTCCAGTTTGTGGAAGTGCTTTGTAAACTACAAAGTGATATGCAAATGGTAGTTGTCATCATCCCCATTTCTAAGATCAAAATCTAAATGTCATTATTAAAGACTTGGCCTTTCAAGACATGACCTCTACTATTTCACTAATGTCCCCCAGAAGAGATACTTTCATCTGGTTGTATTCCCACTTCCCACCATCATTTAAAAATCATGACACTTAGGGAACCCCACCTGAGTGCAAAAACCTATGAATCAGAACAAAGAAAAGATGCTGAGCACTATTTCCAGGATATGCTTTTCAGTGCAAAGATGGTACTTTTCCCTTGCCCAGGTTCCTTCACCCACCTTTGCTCACAGACTGACATCATTCACCAATAGCTGCCATTTCCCACTGAATCTATATATGGTCTTAAAGTTAGTCTTTTGACAATGAACTTTAAGTAGCCATTTTGAAACCTGGAATGGATAAAAGATAAAATGTGGTCTTTCTGACCCCAAATTGAAGACATAAAGAAAATCAAAGATGATGCCTACAAGTGCTCACTGAGTTAGGATATTGATCAGTATCACAGCCCCACTCAAGCTCTGGGATGCTTGAGACTGGGAAGATACCTCATCTTTCTCTGCAATGAGATTCTACAAAAGTGGAGACACTTAAATGCTCTTCTGTGCATGAGGAATTGAAATATAAGACTAAAATACAGCTGGATTGCACGGATTTTGCAATCTCATTGATTAATAACTAAAATTAAAAGTGCCAATCTATTCTCTGTAAATGAAGCCTGTCATACTATTTGAGGTAGAAGAGAGTTGGGCAGGATATGGAAACACGTGAAAATAAGTAAGTTAGAATTGCTACAATTTTTAACAATAAATTTCCCCCATTAATTAATGTTGCAACTTATAGCAAACATGCATGGCAGGAACTGAAAGACCCCGCTGATACCAATTTTACAGGAGAAGGGTGTTTATGCATGGAGATATATTGCAGATGTATTACTCCCTGGCTTAGATCCCAGCATGAGTTGGATGAATTCAGCTTATAAAACTCTGGCCTTTCACCTTTTCAGGGCTACAATTAACTTCTCTGTGAGTTTCATTCATTCAACAAATATTTACTGCATGACCAGTTCATCCCAGGCACTGCAGTAAGTGCTAGATTTGTGGAAGTCCAACATGACAAAAAAAATAATAATTGAAATGCAACACAGATTAGTCATAAATATCTTAGGCCTCTTAACAAGGAATCACCATGACAAATGTTACTCATGACTATCAAAGGTAGCTTATTACTTTTGTCTCTTAATACTAGGACTTAATTCCCAACCCAAGAAGGAATTTTCACCCCAATATGGAAATTGGCAAATAATTTCATTGTCTCCTGCATGCTCTATTTATTTCCTACTGGCTAACAGCAATGTGCGCATGTGTAAGAATGTGGGAGACAGATGGAAGTACGGATATCTGTAAGCAAGTTGTCATGAAGAAAATGCGGGTTGAGTGGCTGGGGTGTCTAATATCTGCCATTCCTATCTCATTTATTCCATGCTGACCCTGCTTCTCCATCCTCTCTTGGTCATGCTACATAATTCCATTCTTCTGTCTCCTCCAGACTTATTTTAGGCTCCATGTGTTATATAAATCATTGCCCAACATGGTGAATAATGAAGGCTACTCTTCTCCACTGCACACCACCTCGCACTTGATTACATATCAAGCCTCACCCTTTTCTAATTTTTCCACTTGGAAATGTCTTATAGTTCACAGAAACAAATCATAAATCTCCTTCAGAGAGTCGCTTTACAGCTCACTCTTTCTCATGCAGTACGTCACAGGTGTATATCTACTGCAGCCCCCAGCATCAAGCTAGCAACATGAAAGATACTCGACAAATACATTCCGTATAAATGTATGGGGAAAGACCCACCTGAAACCCTAAACACCTGGTTACACATGACTACTTTCTTTTTACCATGTGCATGGATTTTGATTTTTAAAAAAGTCCTTCAAATATATGTATGGTACGTCAATTTCCTCACCTCTTGAGTGGAGATATCCTGATAAAACCTCTGAGTCCAAACAGAACTACTGCCCAGTGACTCCTCATACCTTAGAGAACACTGGGCTTCATCAAGGACTCTTGGAGTTTTCAGTCTCTTTTATTTTTAATAAAATGAGGGGGTTTCCCCTCTTTAAAAAGAGGTGAATTCTAAATCCCCTTGAGAGGTAGTTCAGTTTTTACTCACTCCCTACTCAAAGTTCCCAATAAATGAATGATGATTCTCTCCTTGTGCTTCAAATCATTAACAACAACAACAAAAAGGTTCCCCTTCTTACTAATAGAAGATAGGATTTGTGTGATGGTCCTTACACTAATTGGTCAGGAGCCCTGGATAAATATTTTTATTGACAAAACCTCTCCCTTTTCCATGAACTGATAAGTAGCTTAGCAGAGCACACTCGTAGAAAATGAGAGACAGAGAAGTACCCAAGACTTTCATTGGGGAGAATACAACACTCTAATGGTCCTAGCTGATAAAAGTCCCAGGCATGAGGCTGCAACCAGGCCAGCACATTCGTACAGACAGTGGGAAGAGGGACACAGCTTGAACCCACAGCAGGGCAGGTGAAAGCTTAAGAAAAGAGCCAAGATTCAAAAGGATGAAGTGCTCTTTGACCCCTGAGGTCCACAAAAGAGCAAATGTAAATGAAACCACTTTAGAGACTGTAATTTTTTTAACTCAGCCAAAGGAGTAGTATGCATAAAGAAATTCTATCCCAATCTGTCAAAAGCTACCTATTGATTTGAAAAGATAAAACATAAAATGTTCAAAGGAGCATCATAAATATAATGGTATGGGTTAAGATCAAGTGCAGAGAAGTTTTCCCCAGTGGGATATATTCTGGTGATGAACTAACTCTGAGCCTGGTACAGCCTGACCAGGAAAGGTACCTCTGGCTACTTTAACTTGATCGAAATTTTAAAGGGATAAAAATGGAACCAAGGCTCATGTCTGTATTAGTCCTCAGAATGGTGATCTGCTTATGCTATCGGTCGAGACTATCCCATTGCATGAAACACAGAATAGCTGGCAGCTTGGAAGCAGGAGCTCAGGAGAAAGCAAGCCAAGCTTTCCTCAGGGTGATTGGCTTTGGGCCTAGTCCCTGGACAAAGCAAAGTTGAATTTTCCCTGAAACTCTACTTTTTCTACAAAGAACACTAAAATTACTCGTCTTGTCTTTTCTATAGCCTTCATCAACTTTCCTCAACCTGTCTCCCTAAAACCCAACCTCCCCCAGGAAAATTTAAAAAAGAAAAGAAAAGAAAGCAAGGGGAGGTTTCACTGTAATTCTTTGATGTGATCTCTCCTATCACCCACAGGGTTATCACTCAGCTTCCAGATGCCTCCTTCCGGCTTGCCCTCATATTGAAATGACTCAGATTCCTGTTGGAAGCAGAGGAGTTCCTCCTATTCTTCAAACCGGTCCAAACCACAGGGAACCAACCTGTCCTGAACACTCCCTCTCCTGGACTTAGCAACTACAGGTTCAGCCAGGGCTGGCCCACAGGAAACAGCAAGGACCCAGCTGAACCCGTGAACCTAACTTAAGGGGTGAGGCCCAGGTTCTTCCATTAAAAGGATAAATGTACCAGTCTTACTCATCCCCACCCTGCCCTGCCACTTTTTTTTAAGAGAAGACAGTGGGTTTCTTCACCTTGGAAAGGGGAGAGGCTTTCCACAACTGGGAGAGTATAAAGGGTTTGTTCCACAACTGGAGCACTGCAGAGGGAACAATTCCTTGCTCCCACACTTGCATCAATTCTTCTGAGGAATGAGGTTGACTTTGATTATTCAGATTACATTCACAATTAAACTCTTCAAGACTTTGTACCCTGGGAAAATAGTAAACAACTCAATGCTTGTTCTCAGTAACCAAGTGTGTGTGTGTGTGTGTGTGTGTGTGTGTGTGTGTGTGTGTGTGTGTGTGTAGGGGTGTGTGTAAGACATCCAAATGAATGAGAAGAATTCTTCACACACCCTCCCCAAAAGTTTCTACAGAGAGAATGCATGTGGGTGAAACACCTTGTAATTTAAAACAGTGCTTCTTCCTGGTCCTCCAGACCTCGGCCTGAGTAAGCGTGGGATTTGATTTGGCTGCCTTTACATGCAAAGGCAGCAGGGTGCCAGGCGCCCATCACGAGGCTCCCAAGGCACAGTGAAGGCCACCTTGTTTGGCATTTCATTGGCAACCATAAAGCAGTCTGAAGAGGCTCCCATCCCACCAGGCACAGACAGGTGAGGGAACGAAGGGCTGGCTCACAAGCTGAATATTCTTCCTAAGGGGTTCGCTTCTCTGGAACGGATTTGGGAAAGGCACACCAGGCAGACAGAGGGAAATTGACCTGTGTCAGTCGCACACTTTGAGATTCAGTTGGTAAAAGAGAGAAGTATTTGGGGTCAGTTTGAGGAAGGAAAAAAAGTGCAGAAAATAAAAAATAATTCCAGGGTTTAAAGGAAAATAAGCCATTCACCTAAATCAAATGTCCCTGCTAGTTTCCAAATCATAGTATAGTGTTAAAAATGTCAGAGAGCCCAGGATCTAGGGCTCTTATCATTCATTCATCTTGCATGTGATTATGGAATATGTACAGTGTCCATGAAACATGCCTTTTTTTTTTTTTTTTTTTTTTTTTTTTTTTTTTTTTTTTTTTTTTTTTTTTTGCCTGAGGGTGGGCAGAGCAAAGAAAGACACCTGGTAATAATCAGAGATGGATTTTGACCTTATGGAATTTGCAGTCTGATAGGGGATATGGGATAGACAGCATACACAAACACCAGAGATCCTTCAGAGAGAGGTATAAATGCTAAGCATGCTGGGAAGCGGTCCTCTAAAGGACTAGGTGTGTGGCACTCCAACTGAAATTGAGTTCAGCTGTGGAAAAATCTGTCACTTGGCTTAGGTATCCACAAGAAAATGGGGAGCCCTCAACATCCCATCACACTGACAAGGGAGCATCTCTTAAACAACTTCACTTTCTTGCCAAAATATGCGGGTTCACACCTATGTGTGGCCAGAATTTCTATAAGTATCAAGGGTTCCCCACTCCTTTCTGAGTAATCACAGGGAAATAGTTGTTCACACACAATAGCTAAGCTTCTAGTTTAAATTTTTCTGTGTGGCGTGTTTTAAAAGGAGCAGTTTTATTATTCTGTGGGGCCTTTATGTTATTGCTGTTTCTATAACATTAAAATCCACAAGTTGATTTTCAGTGGCCCACCATAAGTCTCTGGCCCTCTGGGTATGAGGTGGAGGTTTTATTGCCAGCATTTCGTCTTTCTGGGTATTTGTTTGGTTTACTCCTGACAGATACAATGGAATGCTTCAGTGGAAACCTTCCAACTCATTTTCCATCTATGAATGAACAGAAGGTATCTCGTGGCTAAGGAGGGACAAGTATCCTGCCCCACAGGGCCTACTGGCTGTTGGGGACTGCACCATTACTGAGCCCAGTCTGGCCTCCACATGCAATTTACTAACGTCTGTGCTGTTTCATGGCAGGGTGATTTATCACTGACACCTCCTTGCCACTTCAACTGGGGGCCACTGCAGAGGGGCAAGGTTCACAGAAGTCGGCCGAAACTGAAGCAGACATTTTATCAGCTAACTATTGCATTTTCTGCTTCTTGACTTCTCCTAGGAGCCTTGGGTTTTCATTTCCTTCACTGCCTTTAACTCCTCTGGTGCTGTTCAGGAGCGGGGTCTGTTCTCTGAAAATAACAGTGCTTCAGTACGCGGGGGTTGCTTGGTTTGCTTGCTTTGTTTAAGAATAAAAAAGGCCTCTCAACTGTACCAACTAAGTCCAAACCTTGTGTGGAGAGCAGACAGAAGAATCAGCACTGAAGACACCGGCTAGGCAGGGAGCCCAGCCCTCTGTCTGTTGGAGCTGGAAGAGGAAACTGAGGCACTCCGTTCAATTTGGGATTCACTGACTCAAAAGCTCTCCTGTCCCAATATGTAAAAGTCATGTTTCTTCAGTTGCTCCAATGCTCATTTATTTATTCATTTACTCATACATTTGACAAATGAGTGTCTAATGAGAAAAGAATTGCTGTGTAACAATGATGGAAGCAAACCAGAAAATAAGCATGGGAATGCCTCTAAATTATGGGAGGAATGGACTTGGTGGACAAATTTTTTGGTATAAAAAAGAACTTGAGTTAAATGGCTGAGAGAAAAGAAGTCTTATCAAAGCCCTGTGGAGATGAGAAGGAGGGAAATAAGACAAAAGAAAGGAATTTAGAGATAACTGGAGAGGGAAACCCTGACCTGGGTGTATTTTCAAATAGATTCTAAACATGCTCTTCATTATACTGAAATGAAATTTTAACTTGATTTCCTAGTGGTAGAGAACCATCCTTTTCTTTTCTACAATAGAAAATATTTCTCAAAAATGTTCACTTCAAAGCCATCTGCCAGCCCCTCCCTGTCACTTCTCCTCTAGCCAAAGTTTTCTTCACATTTTGATTCTTCTTTCTCTGAAAGGAGCGCACACGGGGCAGAACAGAAGGAACAGGCAGGCGCACTGTTCCCACGGCTGGACGATGCCCGTTCTTCACTGAGGACAAGCCTGTATCCAAGAAGCCCGAGCAAGTCTATCTCTTACAGGCTCAGCCCTGGCCTCCTGGGCACAGGTAGAAAGGATGCCTACGCATATGGACTCAACTCACAGTGGCTTTTGAGAGAGAGAATTGGTCACAGGAGGTGGAGTGAACCATCAAATCTATTTTATAACACGATAAAACAGATTAGACGCCAAGGGAGGGGGTCTTAAACGTCTCATCCCCACTCTCCATGTTGGCAGATACTTGCTCTTATAAGGTGTTCCAAGCTATTTACAGGCACCGAGTTTGGAGGCAAGACAGTTAGTGAATGTTCATAGACATATCTGCATATACAAAACCAAAAGTAATGTCTGTGTTTTTATGTCTCCTTAGAAAGGCCTCTAAGACAGAAGCTATGGGACATCTCTTCCTTGTATATATATATATACTTCTGAGATCACCAGGCCCAGGCAGGACCAATTTATTCATGGGGTTCTTCACAGACTTCCTTCCTTCTTCTACATCATCAGTGTATGCAAAGGACAGGGCTGCTCTCATGTTCCACATACAGCTTTGCTCTAATACTCCTGTCCAGTCCCCCTTCAAACATCACACAGAAAGGGGGGACTCTCTGGATGTTTCTTATCTCTCATAGGAGCACGAATGTGTGCCTCCTGTATAAGATCAGAACATGTCAACTTCAAGCAAAGCACATTATGTTTGCGACAGCCTGAACAATGGGAGGGCGGGAAGGGCTTAAAAGACAAACCTTCAAGTGTCCTTAGAAGAAATATAAAAGTGTCATTTTCTCCTACTAAAACACGGAGCAAGAAAACTAAATATGAAAGCATTTTCTTTTTTAATTAACTTTTCCTGGAAAATCCTTTAGATGTGAAAGCAACATCTCACTGACCCTTTGTCCACTGGAGGAAACAATTATTTTGGTCATTGAAAGAGCCACTTTTACCAATGAACTGTCATTATCCGTCAGTCTAGATTTCCCTGCACTAAATAAAAAAAAAGAAGAAGAAGAAGAAGAACAGGAGAATAAATCGGTAAGTGAATAAATTGTCTGCACACCAATCCCCGCAGGCCATGTGTTTATAAGTCAACAGCTTAAAGTGAAAACAGCTGATGAAGGTAATACACCTGCTATAAGAGCATAAAACCCCAAACCCAACAGTAAAATAGAAAGATTAGAAAGCCTTTTAAAGGAGCCATCAAAGCAAACTATTAAATGAATACATCTGCTCAGTGCTAGACTCTGGTTTATAAGTGCCACTCAAAATGAAAGAGATTTAGGACAAACATTTCATAAAAGGATATGAAAGGCCAGGAAAAGAACATGTCTGGAGGATGATGAGAGAAAGTGGAATGGATTCAGTTAAAAGAAGAATTGACCTCAAGCTTCGAGCCCAGGACTCGAACGGAAGGTTTTATGGTTCTAGTTTTCACTAGAAGGGGTGAGAAGCAGGGAAATAGAGCACAATCATTTTTCATGCCCCACTTTATATTTTGGTTTTAATCCACAGGCATGGGGGAGGTGATCAGTTCAGTGCCTGCTGGTTTACCTATAGTGAAATCTATTAGTTAAAAGAAAGGAAAAAATAGGTTTAAACCCATAAAAAGTAAAAGAATCCATCAAGGCAGCTCTCATAAAAATTAACACCTACAAAGTGACCACAGAAGCATGGGAGAGGAGACCTATGGTAATGTTTGTATGTCTATATGACCTGCTCAAATTTGGTTTTCATAGTGCTCTGTTTTCCTGTTTGTCTTTCTGGCCTCTCTCTTGCTTATTAGTGTCTTGTCCCTTAAGTGCTAGAGTCCCCTGAAACACAACACTTTCCTCACTTCCCTTGTTCTACTCAGAGTTCCTTGAAGAATGTCACTGCCACTTAAGCCTGTCCCTTTGTCTGTGTAATGTCAGCTCCATCACCTACATCTCTAATACAAACCACTCCACCACAGCTGTGGTCCACCAAGTATCTTGAAGATCCAGGGCCACAAAATATACTTTTGTATACGTTAATGTCCTCCACATCATCAGTTTCCTCTCCATCCAAGTTATCTATATCAGTTAGAAAGAAGAAACACTACCCACCAAAAATGTCACCATTGCTGATTGATCATTATTCTTAAGTCTTTGCCTTCTTCCCCATCCCATTATCAATGTCTTAGTTAAAATGATGTCCTCAAATCACAACCTTGCCACAGGACACCTTGGCATACACTATTTTCATGCCTCCATATGAACCTCAAGACCTCTTGATCTTAGTCTTGAGGCCATTGAGCTTGTCTAGTCTTTATTTTTTTCTACAGTCAGACTCTCTTGCACTCTGTGCTCCAAGCTTTTCTACAGGTGGCCCAACATCTAGATTCCTTTTTCAGATCTTTGCTCAACCTTCCCAGAAATTCCAGCTGGGAACATCTCTCCTTATCTATTTCTCTTCTTCCTCTAGGAAACATCCCAGATAAAAGTTCTTTCAGGAAGTGTCACTGACCCCTGGAGGCCAAGTTAGCTCCTACCACTGAGAGTTCCTTGGGGTCCAAATGCTCCAATCCACTCCTGCCCCAACACCAGCCTCTGTCTCCCCGTACACATGAACCCATCAACAGCATAATTTCTCTCATCTGAATACCTTCCACACACATAGCAGTCAATAGTTATTCAGTACATACTGTGTCTCATTAAACACATGCCACATATATCTCACACATTAGGTATTTTAAAGATCTATGATGTCATGTCAGTAAAATCAAAACCTCCTGTTTGCATACTTTTTATAAAAGGAAGCTCATGGCTCCTTTGTTTCTTCTTTCTGCTTTGCTTTGTATTGCAGTAAGGGAAGAGGGTAATTGGATCTGTTTCACCTTTTCTTGAAACCAATCTAATTTGAGTTTGAGTTTAACCCAACGTTCTAATAATATACATAAGCAATCCTTTCTGAGTCTGTCATGTTGAAACACTGTCCTCATTGTTTTACATGTCGGAATTAATTTATCCTCACATCAGCCTCTGCTAGTGTGGGGTCCAGGCATTACTAACCCTTCATCTATACAAACTAAAACATTGAGAATAACATATCCCAGACCACATAAACCAGGAGATATGGGATCTTAACATAACCCAAGTCTTTTAATTGTATTGCCTATCCCTCAACTGAAAGGCACATTCTAAATCTTTACTTCTAACTCGTGGAATAGACTCTCATTCTCTCCACCAAAATATTTCTAAGAATAACAACCAGTATGGAAATAAACAACCAATCAAAATGTGTCAAGGGATATGCTATGATAATGATGAATTCTTTATTTTCTGGAGATTTAAGCAGTCAAAGGTGTTCCAAAAATATGTGCCACTGTGTCATTGTGGGCAGACATTCAGAAAGCCTCCCCAGCAGCTACTTAACCAACTAGTGTTTGGGGATTTTGACAACTGATTCTGTTATAATGGTAAGTTCCAGATGGACAGTAACCCTTTTGTGATTTATCTGATTTAGGATACATGGATTGTTGTTGTTGCTTGCATTGAATATCATTTTCTTAGAGTGGTAAAATGTTATTTCTGGTGGAGGAAATGAGGCAGCAAAATAATTCTGTGAAGTCAACTAGTCTTACTAAATATACGAAAAAAAGATAATAATACCCAAACTAGCTTAAATGTTGTGTCAAACAGGAAAATGCCCAGAGTACCACTGCATAAAATGATACTAAGCTATGGTGCCACAACATAAGACCATATGCCATACATGGTTTTAAAAAAAAATGCTTGGATATGTATATCAAGATGCAAAGATGAACTCTTGTGCTCATGTCATAGTGCATGAGCTTTAAACCACCATCTAAGGATTTAGGCTAAGTTAACTACAAGTTGTTTTGGTTGAATACCATGTGCAGGTTTGGGGTAATAGTTGACATTCCTGGGTCAACAGGCACGAAGCTAACTAAGGCTTTCCCTGGTCTCTCAACTCGCTTTTTCTGAGAGTGATGGTCCTTCCATGGCAGCATGTGAACCCAGCTAAATATCATGGGTTCAGTACCAGGTATTTGTAAACAGGAAATATTACACTCAGTGTAAGGAAGGGCCAAGGCTTGAAATGGCTTTGCTGACGGTGGAAGAAGGTGTAACAGCCCCAAGATTGAATCCTTCAGGAAATGACAATATTTTAATCAAATATTCAAATTTTGCTGCGTTCTATGGAGCATTTTCCTAGAGATAGTAACAGTAACAGGATAATAAGGGGGAAACACCTGACACCTTTTACTAAGCACTTTTTTTTGCCCTAGACTAAGTCTTTATAAGGCATTTCTCATTAAATCTTTTGAATAGCACTATCAGGAAGGTATTAGTATTGTTCCACTTTATACCAGAGTGTTAAAGAGGCCTTAAGCTCATCAAAGAAACATTCCTACCATGGCTACTATGAAACACCTTTCACAAGTATACCAGCCCCACTATCTGTCATTCCAGGATACTTTATTCCTATGTTAGCTCCCTGCATGGCTTCCAAGGATAACATCAGAATTTTTATCCAGACAGCCTGCTTTATCTATTTTCATGGCTCCAAATCAGATTTGAAGTTTCTTTTCATTCAGACTTAAATATCATTTCTATTGTTGTACCTGGCTTCAAACACAGCAAAATCCTTCTCTGTCCTGTGAATGGCTGTGAATGTGATTTTTGATGGCATAGACCTTGCAGGGCTACCTGCCATTGTGCCTTTCCAGATGCACTCGGGGCAACATATAAATAATAAATAATAGCCATTCCTGGGCTTCTTTTGCACCACCCAATATGGCAGTCATATGGTAGGAGTGACACCCTCTCTGCATTGACATTTAGGTCCATGGCTGAAGTTCTCTGTTATCATAAAAATCAACCTTAATTACAACAGAGTAGTAGTTGCATTTTATCAGGTACAAAGCAGAAAAAGTGAAAGATTTTGAAATATGAACAATTATCACCATGGACTTCAAAAAAAAAATCAACAAAGCCAAAACAAAGACAATGAAAACCCATATACTACTCAAGGTGTGGGACAAAATAAAATTTGGCACAGAGGCCACCCAAATGGAAACTAGTACGACCCTTCAGGATTCAAGGGACTTGTCTGATTCTCTTCTCTTTTTTCCCTACTCAGGCTCTCAAGGGAACAAATTTCTATGGGATTAAGATCTGGGAGATAATGGGTTAATAATTAGGTCAGTCAGTGATGTCTTCAATAATTGTCACATGGCCCCTATAATCTGTCCCATGCTGTCAGCACTGGGTTAGTCATAGTAATATCAGATAAGAACTGTTCAAAGTGACACACTAACCAACATGAGAGCCTCATGACTTGCTGGCTTGGCTACTGCCCTTCAGCTGAACTTTGGCTTAGAACGAAAGGCTCCCAGAGGCAGCTGGCACATGCCACCCAGTGGCATTTTCCGTTGCTAGGGCCTCTGTTGCTCCACAGTTCCAGGGAAAGGCAACTGAGGCCGAGTTATGGGGAGTCACCTGCAAGCACACACCTCTGGTGCCAGCAAAGAGGGGATCACAGCTGTGGTGGCTGCCACCTTTGAAATGCTGGGACTCTGTGTCCCTTCCACACCTGATTAGTTTTGCAAATGTGAGTGCAGCACGTTATGCCAAGAGCCACAGCAGGGAAAAGGACCCCCAAAGGGAGTTTGTGCTGGAAGAGGTAAGGAAAGAATGTGGCTCTTGGCTAAGAGGACACAAGGCAAGGGCAGGAAAGGGTCAGTGTTGAGGGAGGAAAGCCACCACTCTGGGTGGAAGGTTACTCAGAACTGGATTTGGTTGTAAGTGGCTTTTCTGTATCTCCCTCCCATCCACCCCCACCAGCAGCACTTTTTTAAAACCTACAATTTGTTTTAGATTTTTAATGTGTAGATGCACATATTTTTAAGGAGAATAAAGGAAGCAAAGACTAGTAGGAAAGAGTAAGGGAGGAAGGTGACCCATTCAATTCACTGACTGGTTCATTCACAAAGCAGAGCAGAAAGGAAGTAGAGGGAGGTCATCTGACATTGGATTTGAGAACACTTATTGGCTGTGTGCCTCTGGCAAACTTACCTAACATCTTTTTCTAAGCTTCATCCTCTGCAGTAAAATAGAAAGAAACCACAATAACTTATAAGGCTGTTCTGAAGATAAAAAAGAGGTGGTGTGTGCTAAGGGACCAGCAAGTGGTAGGTGTTCGGAGGCTATGAGGTCTATGAATGATGCTCTTCGCTGTCAGATATACTCAGGTATAATGTCTGGGTGCACCAGTTATTAGCATGTGACCTCACTTTTCAGAGTTCGGGTGTCCTGCTGCAAAATGGGGAGAACAAGACACAACTGTCAAGTTCTTTAAAGAAGTCGCTGAGAGAGACCAAAGTCAGGCGTGTTGTAGATACAGAGCAAATAATGATTGTTTACAACACAGTCGGAAGGCAAAGAAAGAAAGAGAGAAGGCAATCTATTCATGTAATCAACAAACGGAAATCTTAAGCAGTGCCATGTTATACAGAATATATTAATAAAAGCTGGAGGCAGTGATAAATAGATTAGAAGATTTACAGGAGAATCTAAATACGGGAGCAGACTGGGAACAGTGCAGGATGTCTCCATGGGGACCATGTTGGTTCTTTCCTTCCTGAGGGAGGGAGGAGATACCTCTTCTCTTTGTTTAAGAACTGAAGTCCAGAGACAGTGGTGACTTTCCTAGGATCACACAGCCAATAAGCTACAGGAAGAGAAATAAACCCAGGGTTTCTGCTGCTAATACAATCCTTTAGGAAAGAAAGACGGATAGTTTTACAAAGAAGAAAAACCCATGGCGCATATGCATATAGAGAGATAAAAACCATTAACTACACAATAAAACAATGAATGAAGCACGGGATGGAAAACGTCCTAGTTAACTTTAATTTTAAAAAAGAATTAATTTTTGGAAAATTATTTTTAATGAGAAATAAATATTGTATCCATTAAACAGACAGTTACCAGAGATAAGGAAGCTAGACTGTCCTAGGGAACTTCAGAAGGGACAGTTACCAGAGATAAGGAAGCTAGACTGCCTAGGGAACTTCAGAAGGGGGGATTCCAGTGGCAAAGGGTAGAGGCATACTTAAAGGCATGCTCCACCGAGTCAGCTGCACTGTGTGATTTCCAGCTTCCCTGACAAAAGCCAAAGCAAGTGGCTCTGAAGAAGAGAATATTTCCAGTATGTGGCATCTGGGAGCTGCCACCTCAGGAGCTCTGAGCTGCTAGCATGAGATGGGAGCTTAAGGATGAGATGCTTGTGTTGGCCGGGTTGGCAGACCCTTCCTCAAGCACTGCCTCTAATGGGATAAAAATGAGAAAACCCCAGAGAGAGAGAGAGGCTCAGAGGAATGGAGCAGAGCCACCGCCTGAAGTATCTTCCCAATTATTCTGGTGCCAAAGTGTCTGAAAGCTGTGTGCACATTTTGTCAAGGGGGGACCATTCTCTTTCTAATAGACAAGCAGAACGCTACAGCAGGAAATAGTCATGCATAGGGATGGGACACAGTGCAGGGAATTCCTTAAAGCTCCTTTCCTGCCTCTGTCTCCAAAACAAAATTTTTCTGTGTTGAAGATCTGATGAGGACTAGATAGTCCTATATCCCTTAAGTTATAAGTCATGAGCATCATTTTATTTTTTTTAAACTTAGCTTTCAGGACTATCTACAGAATCCTCTTCCCACTGTCTGGTATGTTGGGTCATCTCCTGCACACTGCAGGCTGGCTTGGAATTCATGGAGCTTAGACTATGTAAACTAATGTGAAAATGAATGAGCGAGTGAAAAGAATAATGATTTAATATTACAGAAAATAGCCTACCACCCTGGCATGCTGGGAGATGCTAGAGAGCACAGCGTTTCAACTTATGATCATCTAAGTGTATGAATGTTACCCTTTCCTTTCACTGAATTAATCATCTCTGACCACTTAATAGCAATCATAACAGCTTACTTTCCATGGACTCTTTTAGCTTGGAAGGCATTGCCACATATACTAGTCATTCATGAGCCCTGGTGTATCAGTACTGCCAGCCAGTCATACGCTGGCAGTGAGCAACACAAGTCTCTGCTTACGTGACTCTGAAGCCCACAGCACCAGTTCATCAGAGAAAGAAGTAACCTGCCCTATGTAGAATGTCTCTCAATGTCTTTGGCTATGAAATACTATATACAGGGAAGAGATAAGCATATTGAATAATGTATAAGAAGACTCATGAAAATAAAAGTTGGAAGATGCCATTTGGTGACGAGGGGTATCAGAATCCTACCACTAATCAGAGCAATCTCTACTAAGAAGGGTTGCAAAGGAGGATTTGAAAGAAGTGTGGGAACATCAATGGGTCACAAGAGGAAGGCTGGATGCCACCTAGTCTATGCATACTGAGTAGAGAATACTAAGAGTTACCAGAGAAAAGATAACATGGTGTCTAAATAAAGTCACATTATTGGATCTGTGGAGAGGTAGTAACAACACAGGACAAGTCTCACAGACAGGAGCCAGCCTATGCTATGCTGTGCTGTATCCGTGTTCCATGGTAACACTATATGGTAGTGGCTGAGGCTGCACTACACATCGATTGACAGCATGTCACATGCTTCCTCCCTCAGCTCAATGTTCAAAGAACCCAAGTGGTTAGGAGAGGTCTCAGTCTGGAAAGCATTTAGCATGAAAGCATGAGGACCTGAGTCCAGAGCCTCAGCATCTGTGAAAAACGTCAGGCATGGCAGTTCATCTGTAAGCCCACTGCTAGAAATCCTGAGGCTTGCTGACCAGAAAGTGTAGCTGAATAGCTTCAGTTAGAGGCTTTGTTTCACAAACTAAAGTGGAGAACAGTACAGGAGGACATCCAACATTGACCTCTAACTTCACATACACACACACACACACACACACACACACACACACACACACACACACACACACACACACACACACATACACGGGGGGGGGGGGGGAGAAAGAGAGAGAATCATATATCCACATACACAGCTGCATATACAATTAAAAATGAAAAGCATGTGGAGCTCTCTTGTGAAAATCAACCACTTTTTATCTGAAATAACTTTGACCTGATCTGATGACAGAGAAACTTCATGAAGGAGACTTTGACTTCCTGCTAACAGTGGTCCCAGAGACTCTGATGACTAATCAGAATCGCAAAAGAAAGAAGTGAATATGTGGCCTTACTTAAAAAGTTGATAATATTGGTGAGATTTATTACACACATGGACTGGACAACAAATCTTGGCTAGATACACGATCTAGGCAGAACAGTTATTAGGAATTTCAACTAAAGAAACAGAAACTCATCTAGCTAAAGTGGGTTGCCTAAGACTTGAATTCTAGGAAGTAGATGAGCACGCTTTAATGGAGATGATTCCCGGTCAACAAAAAACAGCTATCACTGCATTTCCTCCTTTGGACTAAGGTGAAAGATCTCACGAGACCTGGCATTATGGTCTCTGCATGTGAGTGGCAGCATTGCACAAAGGTTCCCTGTCTTTTCCACTCCCCTACATGTACTTGGGTAGGGACCAAGCTCGAGGCTCTGCTCACATGCTTGTGGTTTGGCTCCCAGCTGGGGATCACATTCTCTGCTCCACAGGCTAAGCCAAGGATCCTGCTTGCAAAATACTACTGGTGTCCTGGTGCCACCTCCTGAAAAAGCTGCCTACAATACCCTCGTGCCTGGCAGGTGGGGTTTGCCAGACTGAGCCCTGGCAACCAGGACATCCAGCAAGAAAAAATTACGTCTACTCTTTGCCCTACTAAGTTTCCTAAGTCATCGCCTTGTTTATTGCATAATGCAATACGCATTTGGGAAAACCTTTCTAACACAATTAGTGACATTAAAGAGGGACAAGGTACAAGATCGTATGCAATATACTAACTTGGACTTTATTTCTGCTGACATTCTGAGCAGAGACAGAGCAAGCTGTCATGAGCTTCAGATCACAGGTTCCTTTCCTAGCTGGATCATCAGGACAGCACATTAGTAGCTGTCAGTGTCTAGATCAGAACCATCTACCCCATTCCTCAAGTAGATGCTCCTACAGGGATTACAATGTAAATGTTTTCCTTCTGTGACAGGCAATGTAGCTTTCTATATATTAAAAAAAAACAAAAACAAAAACAAACAAAAAAAAAAAACCTTGCCTTCTTCTTGAGTGTCAAGATGGTACCTCTTTTGATCATAATGGTAAACCAGGGATTGCATTGGTGTCTCTCAGTTTTACAGACCATGGAAGCAGTGAATAACAAGAATTTGTGTTATTTGCCTATAGCACTTCTGATAAGCCACAGAATAGAAAATCAAAGTCAGCCATGACTAGTAGTAGGTCACACCTTTAATCCCAGCTCTTGGGAGGTAGAGGAAGAAATAGGCAGGCTGATATCTGAGTTCAAGGCCAGCCTGATCTACTTGGTGAGTTCCAGGACTGCCAGGGCTACAGAGAGAAGCTACCTCTAAATAGATAGATAGATAGATAGATAGATAGATAGATAGATAGATAGATAGATAGATAGATAGACAATTCACAGCTTCCTGAGTTTAAAACTCATGTTTATAACTATTTTTGCTTTTTAAACTGATGCCCTGGGATAAAAGAGAGACACAAACTTTCCTAAGATAAATTCAGAGCAGATACACCTTTCTATATCAACTCTATATGTGAGTCCTTTAATTCTATTTTTGGAAAATGACAATAAAGCAAATAGTCATACGTTCTCTTTTTAATGTGTAAGACTGTTTACACATCTGTTTAATTTAGAGAATATGAGGTATTGACTCTACTGCATATTAATTCATGCTCACATCCAGAAGGAAGTTTAATGAGTTTTGTTTAATTTTAAATAAGCTGGTATCATCACAAAGCCTTTAAATACAGCTGATCTACCAAAACAGCTTCATGATATACTAACAGCAGTTATGCATTGAGCAGTTTCTATGTACAAGGTACTGTTGTGAGCCACTTTCTACCTAGTCCTTAAACATCCTACATATTTCTATCTCCTTCTTCATAAGTGAAGGATATGCCCTATGACTCTAGTCACCATATCTGAACTATACATAATATCAAAATGTATAAACATTATTATTCCAAAAGACTTGATAAACAAGATAGCTAAGTGCCTAGAAGCCAGGTAGTATATACAACATGGATACATTGGATAAGGGAATGAACCATGCTTCAGGTTGGAGAAACAAGTTGTTAACAGTTTGTATGCTACTGTGAATCACACAACATGTAAAACTTATAAATTATGTCTAGGATTTTTTCTTTAAAATTTCAGGTAATATTGGACTGCATAAGAAGTATAACAGATAACAGAGAACTGCTAGAAAGTAGACAGAATTATTAACAGTGCTTTATATAGATATGCTGAGGAATTTGTCGAAAATCATAGTTATTAGGGAGCAGAGCCAGAATATGAACCAGACAGTATGGATCATGTTCTGCTTGACTGCCTCAAAGGTCTAAAGTGGACAGTAAAATAAAAGAATGTAGCCAAAGCAGGCAAAACATTGTGTAAAAATGAACTAAGGAGAAAGTTTATTATCAAAACAGGGGAAACACCAAGTCATCAGGAATGAACTTCTAACTGTGTCTGAAAATGAGGAGGATCATCTATACAAAGTTACTAAAAAGATCAGAAATCAGGATAGATGTAATGAAGGACAGTTGCTATAGCAACAAGCCATAAACATCTAAATTCATTTAATTGTGTAACTTTACCAACCATATCTCCTTTACAGATGGGAGGGGGCAAAAGTAAATGGGATCAAGAGTAACAGGTGGGGGAGAAAGAGAGAGGGAGAAGAGACTGAATGAGAACATGAGACACCATAAGATGATTTAAATACCCTGTGGTCCCCATATAGCTTCAGCTTCTCCTGATTTATTTTGCATTCGCTGTCTCTGTGGTACTTTTACAAGTGAAACCCATGTTTCATTTATTTAATGCTTTCTCCCACTAACATAAGACACTGATTAAGCTGCAAAATACTCCCATGCAGTATGTGCAGATGACTTAAACGTGCTACTACCCTGTTCTACATCAGGAAATTGGGGCAGAAAGTTCCGTCACTTCCTGCCAGAAGTACAACTTGGCCCTAAGCCAGAAGGAGAAGTGTGGATCAGACTAAGAGTTCTTATTCCCAGCCCAGAAATTCCTTCTTTCACTAGGAGAAAAATTCCCAAGACATGCACACGACTGACTTCTTTTAACAATCTGTCCTATTAAAATGAGTAACACTTCTGCTTATCCATAATAAGTTTCCTTCTTCTAGAAAGGTAGGAAGATACTGTGGACTGACTTGTCAATCCACAAACACCACTCTACTATTGGTTTATTATTCTCACACATCCTACAAGTCTGAAAGGGTCAACAGCTGTGGCCAGAAACAACCTCTCTGACTCTCCCTTTCTCGCGAGGAAGAAGAAAGCTAGAAAATGCTGATATTTTTTGCCTCATCATCATAGCCTATTCAATTATCCATCATCTCATTATTTAGGATCTGTCCCCTTGCACCATGTCCCAGAGGGAAGTCCCTTGACAAACACCCCATTCATCTCAACAGGACTTTGCAAAGTCAGGGTAATGAGCACAACTGCGCTCAGAGGCTGGTCCAAGAGAAACTATCTGTTTTGGTCACATGGGAAATTTGAAATGGTTAAGATGGGTCCTATGAGATCTGGACTCAAGGCTCCAGGGACATTAAAAGAAAAAAAATGAGAGTGCACAGAGGAAATAGAAGAACTGTCTAGAGACAGAAAAAACAGAAGAAATAAGGTTGTTTGCTTCTGTGGCTTTTAGGTCTTCCATCAGATTTCACTTCAGCATATTTGACTATCCAATAAGATAAGCTGGGGTACCTTAAAAAGTCACTATTAAAAAGCACAGACATCCAAGGACACTTTTTGATTTAGAGCAAATCATCCTATATCATGTTGCTCCACTTTCCAGGTATTCCTCTGATGACTCCTGGATCACGTGATTATTTCCTTAGTGTATGTTATGATGGAAGCCATATGAAAACATACTTTCAAGAAACTTGCTATGGAGACAGAAAACCAGGTTCTTGGGGGTGGACTGAAGTGTGAATTTGATAAGGAAGTCAAGAGAAGGGAAGGATGACCCAGGCTGTGGCCAGAAAGGCCCCCTGGAAATGGAGGTGAATACAAGAATTTTTAAGAATCAAAGAAGAATGTTCCAGGAGAGGCAGTAGGAGAGCCCCTTTGGAAAGATGAAAATCTGAGAGAAAAGAAGGCTTAGGCAAGAATTTTAGAATGTAATAAATGTGAAAGAAGTGAACAAAGGCAGGGAAGTAACCCTTCCATCCTTTTAGGATATTAGCAGTCACATCAGGGAAGAAAGAGGGGCCAGGAGACACTGTGTCTGCTGCCCAGCAAACAATGGCCTTTGGTGGCTGTAAGGTATCTTGTGGCTGCCTGTCCGGTGCCCCCTTGGTGTCAGGAGAAGCCTCCACAGCTGTGCTTAGCTTAGAAGCTCAGTGAGGCTATTTTGGGCTGGATGGGGTCCATGGTAATGATTGCCCGGCCTGGGCAGCTTACCCAGTGTTGCTTTTTAGCATTCTGTTTTCCTTGTCGTTTAGCTCTCTATAGTACAATTACTCAAATAAGGAAAAAGGAAAGAAGAAAAAAAGCAAAGAAGAACATGACTACATGTTATTTTTAGTACTCAAATCAATGGTGGCAACCTCCTCTGCATTTCAATAGGAACTTTGCATATCAAAATCTTCCAAAATAAAGCATAGTAAACATATTAAAATTCATAATGACATTTTTCAGTGCTGTCTCAAAATGTTTGTTTGTTTTGAAATACTGAATTGGCTCAGCCCAAATTAAAGACTAATGCACTGACAGATGGGCAACTATAATGTTTTATTGCAACAAGCACCCACGGAAATGTGCATCTCACCTTCTCGCCCTCTAGGTCAAAGAACACTTAGAAGATAATAATAGCATCTACATTTTATTTCTAAACATGGTCCTTGTAAAGGATCTAAGACATGTTGCAGAAGCAACTGAGACCTCAGGATTCTATGATGCTCTGAGACCTTTAAGAACTTCTCTGCATTTAAGGAATGAGTTTCTACCTCAACTGAAAAATTGGTTACAGAAAAAGGGTTAGAAGTATCTCACTAATAAGTGTTATTGAGCAAGGCATCGGGTGATATGATACAGAGATTTTGCATTTTTCTTTAATAAGTATGCTTTGTTTAGAAAAGGAGAGAGCCACACTCCAGCATCCCCACCAGAGCTGGAGAGATGGCAGAGGCAACATATGCCATTAGTCCTAGAACTTGGAAGACAGAGGCAGGAGGATCTCTGTGAGTTCGAGGCCAGCCTGGTCTACAAGGCAAGTTTCAGGACAGTCAAGATTGTTACACAGAAAACTCTGTCTCATAAACAAAAACCAACCAAACAAACAAAAAAAGGCTGGAGAGATGGCTCTGTCCTCTAATATTCCAGGCTGTTTTTATTAAATACATAACATATCACGACAATCAGGAATCTCTCCAGGTCATGAGTAACAGAGCCCCCATAAGCAAATATGACAAATGTCACTGTTGGGACCTGAGTAAATAATAGCAGAGTTTCATCAAAGGGGCAAGCTTCATCAATTTAGTCCATCCTCTCCCTCTCTCTCTCAACCCTTCACATAAATACTTCAAAGATTCAAAAATATATAACCTTGTATCTCCTCTAGAGATAACCTTGTATAATTCCTAGAATCTCTTCTAGAACTCAACCACTCCCATACATCTAAATTGCTAAAATACAATCAGCAATTTAAGAAAGCCTATGCAAATCACCTAAGTATTTTTTTTTTTTTTTGCTGTTGTTTAATAATGAGTCTACCATTCATCCATTTATCCACAGAGGTGAAAGTAATACCTTCTTTGTCACAAAGTACTCAAGAGGTATAAACAAATGAGCCCCAGCAAGTGAACTTCCTCCTCCTACAGCCTCAGGATCATGATGGGAGCCACAGGAATGTGCCAGTTCCACCACCAACAACTGCTGAACTCCTGAAAGAGGTGACATTCCACTGAAATCTTATAAAAGTAGTAAGATCTTTTTTAATGTGACCTCAAAAGGCAACTGTCAAAAGGAGAAAGTCTAGGTTTCTGAATGAGAAAATGCTAAGCTAGCTATCTCTCATTAGAAAATGAAAGAAACCTCTCCTCACTGACTCAGCTTATGATAACACTGTATGCGTTGCAACAGAATGGAATGGTCGGCAAAGGAAGCAACATGTAATAACATGGCACCAAGAAGAAAGTGAAACCCTCAGTTGACGTAATATGTGTAGTTAGCTAGTTCAAGCAACCTGCTCGCTCTGCTAGGTTCTTGACAACATAGCCCCAGGCCTCACAGAGTCAGCTTATATGACTCAATTCTAAATTTCTCAAGCCTTTTTTGTTTGCTTGCAACTTAAATAACCTGGCTTAAGATCAGTCCCCTGCAGACCCTATGGCACAGTAGGAAACAGATAAACTTTGGAGCCCAGGATATAAAGATGTTCCTGCAATCCACAGGCTAAAATCTAACTTCCTACAGATGCCCCATACTAATGTTTGTTGACTAGAGGCCTCCGGAAATGTCAAATTCTGGACAGGTGTGATTGCATAGCTTGTAAGGTGCTTGATGAACAAAGCCGGATGTCCTGGGCTTAGACCTGATGTCTACCCCGAAAACCCCGAAAATAAAGCTGAAAGAAGATAAACAATTTTATTTCCACACACATGCCCACACTCACACAAACCATATACACACAATTATAGTTCATTGACATTTTTCAAAAGCAGAATTATGAATGACTACAGCAATTGTTTTTAGTGGTTTTTATACAATATGGACTAACCAGTCTGTACTGCTCTGAAGAGGGAGAGCAAAATTCAATGTACAATTTTAGAAAAGTGGCTCTCGACCTATGGGTCGCATATCAGACATCCAACATGCCAGATATTTATATTACCTTTCATAACAGTAGCTAAATGACAGTTATAAACTAGCCACAAAAATAATTTTATGGTTGGGAGTTATCACAACATGAGGAACTGTATTAAAGGGCCACAGCAATAGGAAGAGTAAGAACTACAGGTTTAGGACATGGAGGTCTTCAGACTGGATCAGAAAAACCACTGACCCAGACAAACCAACTAATAAACAAATAATTTCCAGACCACATCCAAAATAAAAATCATGGCCTGCCTTTAACCTTGGTTCTGAGGGGACTTAGACATTTCACACAATAGGATACATATTCCATTTCACATCAATTCCTATTAGAAAGGAGAATGGGTCTAGTGACAGATTTCCATGTCAGAGGGCACGTGCTGCTGCTTTTTGGAGCAGGTATGTGATTCAAGACTGCTCTAACTTTATGGAAGTCATATACAGTCCCAGGGCACAGTGTCACCACTAAGTGGGCTTCCTACCAATCTATCCTCCCCTGGGTTATTTCCCTGGGTCCTTGTTGTATACTGTCACTTAAGAAACTCACTCCAAGAGCCCAGCCACAACATTGCCCACTGCTACAATTACATTATAAAGGATGACTGTAATATTGCTCCCTTCCCTGCTTACCTGCACTACTAGGAAAGATTTTAATTGGATTTGGAGACTTAAAACCCACCATCATTTCAGAGGTTGACCAGAGCTCTTTGTCCTGCCTGCCTGAAGCTGAGCAGCCTTTGGCTCTTAAAATCAACAGCACACAACAAGAGCATTACATGAAATAAGAGAATAGAGGATTTCCATTTGCAGAGGACGGTATACAACTACAAGCAAAGGATAAAGAAGAGGGTAGCCTCATGGGTTTCCAGCTTCCCTCTAGCTATGCCAATCAAAACATTTTTTCAAACAGCCCTGCCCATGCACAGTCATTCATTCGGGACACATTCAAGGAGGCATCAGATAGCAAGAGAATAGTGAATTCACCAAAGAAATGTGAAAATGTCCCTATAGGAAAGGACTTAGTATTGATATTTTGATTTTTAATCATATCTAAATGATCCCATTTCTTACTAATTCTCCATGGTCAGACTGAACAAAACATAGATTTTGCTACCAATGCCCTCAGGATTTTTTTTCTGTCCAGTATATAAAGATCAACCTAGTTCTGGGTTTAGAACAAACACCAATCATCAAAATGCCAGCATCACTGTTATTTATTTAAAATTCACTTCCACACTTACTGAATCTGCACCTCACTATTTTCACCATATCCCATTTAGACTTCATCCACTTAGTATTAGTAAATTGGTCCCTCTGGGAATCTAAACTTAGGCACATGTAAAACTACATCTTGGAATTCATAATTCTTTCATAATCACCTCCCATTTGGCATCTGTGAACTCACAAAGGCAGGTTTCCTCAGGAACGATCTGTTCAGAGTTCAATATTTACATAAACAATTTCTGTTTGGAGTGTAGGCTCCTTCATGCACCAATAACCTCCCCAGCTCTGTAGGTCTCTAAATTTCATGTTAAATAAATTTTAGCACTACAAAAATACCCGAAGCAATCTTCACCATTTTCTTCAGCATGAAAAGTCATGTAGACAGTCTAAGGAGGCACTTTGTGAATCGCTAATGGAATAAATGTAAGTACAATTTGAATTGAAGGCATTATTTCAGTTGCAGGAATAATTTGAGCTTTTCTATGTTGGCTCATCCCTAGACTGAAAAATCCATGGGAGTAGGAACTATTCCCCAGTCTAGTGCTTGGTCCAACATATACTCACTGAATCAGCTTCTTAGTTAACCCCAGTTTGGTCCATTCTGAAGTAAGGAAATTAAGTCTTAATCTCTCAGCCAAAACATTACTTAAACTCTGCTTGTTTTCACTGCAGATGTACTAAATACCTAAATCGCTTGCCTATCAAATCAATGGTTTAAGACAATAGCGTCCATAGAGCATTACTCTGGCTTGGAGAAAATGGGATCCATGAGTGTAAATAGGTACTAATTTTCTAGAAATTAATTTATTAATATAAACTTAATGATGCTTGTAAAGATGCTCATGCTGGTCCCAGTTTGTTAAGGGATTAACTATAAAGAAAAGAACTTGAATATCCCAAAGATATTTGTAAGAAATGTCCATGTGATACAGCAATAGTAGTTTATCAATGGAACAACTTCAATGTCTATCAAAAGGAGATTTGTGAAGCTAGTTGTAGCACATCCATAAACATAAAAGCACAGTCCTCACCCTTCACCAGGGCTCAGAGACCATTAGGGGAAAAGGTATGGAAAGCATCTAGAAGGAATTAATGAGTACTGGTGAATATGATCAAAATACATTATATATATATATGTATATATATATATATATTTCTGAAATAATTGTTTAAAGATTTAAAGATTTTAAAGATTTAAAAATTAAAACAGAATAAAGGCACAGTTGTCCTTTTTCTTCAAAAACATGAAAAAACACAGTGTTGTCTTTCAACATTATGTATATATAACTCATAACCACTACTTAGTAGCCTTTGAATAGTTGAAGGCATTATTATGAAGTAAAAAAGTCAAATTACAAAACATTGTTCATAGCATGGTCTGCTGCAGATTAAACATATGATCTTGAGAAAATCATTTCATACCTCTGAGCTTCAGTTTTCTCATTAAAATAAGGATGATCACTTCATGGGAGAGGGAGAGAATGAGTTCAAATCTGCTAGGACACTATTAAATAACACACTCTATAATCCCTCTATATATTTCTCTTCCTCCATGTCTACATACCATTCTGTTTATCATCATCATGGAAATATAGGAATAAAAATAACTATAATAATCATATCTTCTATGACCAACACCAATATTTAGTGTACTTTTCCAATTATTTTACTTTAGTTTATGCATATATGTATAATTTTAAGTACTGAGACTACATAATACTTATTTAAAAGATTAGCCAAAGAAAATACATAAACATGCATACATATGTATATCTCTGATATGTACCAGGGATCAGAAAGTACTGTTTTTTTTCCTCCAAAGAATTTACAGTCTACCTAAAGAGACCAAGGCCATCACAAATGCTAAAAAGACAGAGAAACCTTTGCTAAGACAATGTAAAAGACACCTTCAAAGTGTCTCTGATGAGTAAAACCAAAAAGAGGTATCCTGAAGACTGACTGGAAGAGATATGAGGAGATGCGGATCTGATAATACAGCTGGCCTACAGGAGGGCAGAGTAAAAGGCCCCGAGAAACACAGGGATAGCAAAAACCAAGAGTATGGCCGCATTGTAAGCTCATAGCCTGCTCTTCGCTTCTTCACATATACCTGCATATTTTCATTGTCCTGTGGCTCCACATTTGTTTTTGCAAAGTCTCCTGATTAAACAATAATAAAACTCTCATCAACCATTCCTAATCTGCTCCCGTTGCATCCACAAGGGAACAAAAGACTAAAAGAAGCTGAACTTGATTTCTGAGTTTGTGTTTCCAATGCCAGTGACACACATGTCATAATGGTCAGCTTCATGTGACCTGCAGTGTGATTCACAAGCAGTTGGGGACTCGGAACTGGCACAACCCAGAGCAGCTGGAGGCTGACAGATAATGACAGTTGGACCTTGCCTCTTTCCCTGGAAAAGACCCTCCCTCCACAATGCAACTCTGAGTGGGTGTCCTTGGGGCAGTTTCTGTGCTTTGGGAGAGAATGGGAAAAGAGCAAGGAAAAATTCTTGCTTTGGTCCCTTGATGGCACATCTTGGATATTCATCCTCCCACTCCCCCTCCAGCCCCAGAGCACCCAGCTGGTCTACCAGTAGAGCTTAGAAATAGCTTTGCCCAGCAATGAGGGCAAGTGCCGACAATTCTGCCTGGGAAAGATCTCTTGTCAGGCCCAGCCAGGTCAGAGCAGGTCCTTTTTAATGAGAGGGAGCTGCTACTGGTGGAGGTTCAGAGAGGAAACTCACTTTTGTCACAAACTCACAAACCCAAGCTGGGCTGGACCTAACAATTGCCAAAATGCAAAGCTGTAGCACCATGAAGAATAGCCTGCCTGCAGCCACCAATCCCAGACAAGAGGGTTTCCCAGAGCCCAGCTCAAGCTCAAAGTAGAGAACAATTCTTCCCTACTCTGAGGTGCCAGGAAATTTAGAGGAGAATAGTATCAGTAGGAAGAACTGCAAACATAGAGAAATCCAGCCAGGCAGGAGAGACAGGAATAATTCCCACTCTCACAGCACAGGAGACTGTTTCTCGTTTGTTTGTTTGTTTGTTTGTTTGTTTGTTTGTTTGTTTGTTTGTTTTGTTTTTGTTTTTGTTTTTTTGTTTTGTTTTGGTTTTGGGTTTTTTTTTGTTTTGTTTTGTTTTCTCTGGCTTCCCTACTCTCTAAGAGTTAGTTGAGTTTGGCCTTAATACCTCAAGTCTGAGAGTAATTTTCAGGAACCTAAATTTTGTTCATTCAGGTAAGAAAAATTATAGTCAGCCATGTTTTGTTTTGAGATAAGCGATTTGTTTGAAACATAGATAATTTAGTCTATTATACATACACTATATGATATAAATATACAGGCATGCATCTACTCACTCACATTCATACAAGTGTGGGGTGTGTGTGTTGTTCCCAGAACCATGAAGAGCAAAACCACTAAATCAAACTCAAGAAGAAAATGCGGATTAGTCTGCCCAAAGTGACCAGATAAACACAAGATACAAAAGGCCACTGCTTGTATGACACTACTATTTTACACTAAGAAACTTTGGGCAAGTGGAAAGAACATATTCTGCAGTCATAAATGAAAGCATCACAGTACACTCAGTACATAGAGCAGCTGTACCGTCATTTGTTGTCATTACCAGTATCACTCAAGGTGCATAATTGTTCTCTGCGTTTGTATGACTGGTAGCTCTGGTCTGTCCACATCAGCAACAGCACAAATGTGTGAGAAATGCATTGTACTTAAGTGCTAAGACAGCTAGGATTCCATAGGTGACAAGAATTTTCACTTTTATTGTAACTAAAAGGCTTCACAATTAAATATGTTGTCTACTTTGGATCATGATATCTTTTCATGAAACATGGTCATATATAAAAGTGTAGGTATTGTGGTTACCTCCTACAAGGTTAGTGTTTTCAAATATTCTTAGAGCATTTCTAATGTAAATGTCTCCTTATAGAAATCAAATTCAGCTCACAGAGCCCAACTGCTCAATCTGCCTCTGGCAGGTTAGTACAAAACTCAATTTGTACTAATCAGCTTCTGGCTACTTCAGTACATGATGTGCTTGATGTGACAAGTCCTTCTCTCAAAGCACCTTCTCCCCCTACAACCTGAGCTCCCTAGTGCTAGTCAACTGGGACCAATCACTTTCCTGAGGGAGTCTAGATCAAGGAAAGGAAAGGTTCAGAATCCATTAATAATGAAGACAACACCAGCGATCCTAGTTATTCCTGATACAAAGAACAATAGCTCCTAGATGCCCCATGCCTGCCCATGTGCCAAGTACTGAAGTGCTTGACACAGATGATCTCATTTTGTCTTCACATTCATCCTGATGGGTGGATATGGCTATTTTCATATCTAGGGGGTGAGGGACAGAGATTTAAAATATTGGATTAGTCTGCCTGGAGTGCCCAAATTGATGCCACCTATAAGTAGTGTTGTTAGGATTTGATATTGAACAGCATAAACCCAAGACCTGCATCTACATCCACTGCTCAGAGAGCTATCACAGTCTCCTAAAAAAACATTTACTCATGCCCTCTCCCTAGAGCTTTCTATAAGCCATGATGCAGACAGGAAGCCAACAGTTGCTAGGTCAAAAGTGGCTTCTGTAACTTCCCAGCCATTGTGTGCAGAGCATACATTCTTCTTATGGCCTATGTAAAAACTGGCATTTCCAGGTTTCCAATCTGTCCCTTGCACAGTGGGCATGTGGTAACATGTTAGAGCAGTCTCCAGGAGGGCAGCTGAGTAATTGCCAGTGTGGAAGGCAGAGAGTGGGCGGCACATAGGAAATGACATATGTTTTTCCATTCCTGCTGTGCTGGGGTCCATATATGCTTCTGCTCCATCTCAGAAATCCTTCTGGAATAGAGAAGCCAAGGAAAGACAGAAGAACACAATTCTCCCTGGGCAATTGTAGTCCCACTCTAGAAGTCTTCTTGTCTTGCTACTCTTGGCTGAAGTTTCAATTTGGGAAACACTATGTGGCCTTCTTGGGCTTCTGGAATTGTTAGCAGCCATGAGTTTTGCCTCACTCTGCTTTACAAACCTATGCTTTGGATTGACTGTTTTCTCTTACTCTTGATCTCATCCATCCATCCAACAAACATCCTAAGGAGGAAGTCCATCACAGGCACCCCAGGAGTAGGACAAAGTTAATCAGGTGCTAATGTTCTTTTTCGAGAACTCAGAGTTTATTAGGAAGTATAAAAATATAGCCCCTTGCTTTAAATGTCTGGGATTTGGTTGCTATTGATTGTCAATTTGACATAATCTAGAATCAGTAAAGAGACAAGCTTCTAGCTTGTCTTTGAAGGACTGCCTAGATTATCTTAGCCTCTGGGTATGACTGTGAGGGATTATCAATTTAGATTAATTGGGTAAAAAGATCTACTCTAAACACGAGCAGTACTATTTCATGAGCTGGGGTCCTAATAAAGGAAAGGAAGAGCTAACACTGGGTGCTAGCATTTATCACTCTGCTTCTTCACTGACGATGCAATGTCACCAGTTACCTCAAGATCCTGTTATCATGACTTCTCCAACTTTCACTGTGAATCCGAATAAACTTTTCCCCTTTGGATTACTTTTGTCAGCATTTTGTCATGGCAATGAGACAAGTAGCTATTTTAACATCTTTATCAATTTTATTCCATATCCACATGGAAAGGTAAGTGGAAAAATGGAGTCAGGAGAACAGAATACTAAGAAACAATTTCCATGTGACACTATGCTCCCTTCAGTTTTGGAATCAAGTACTCTAACCCTCATTTGACAGCTCACATGGGTGCAGAGTAGCTCAGTATCACATTTTCCTAAGGCAATAAAGCCTTTGAAGTTTCTCTCTAGCTCTTGGAAACTGAAACCAATGGGGATGCACTGTTAAGTTGCATTTGTAGAGCACATTATCTTTACTTACGGGCTCACACTGTCCTGTGACAGAGAGGTGCCTGAGGTCACTCAGTAATTCTTATGAATCCTTCCATCTTCAAGTGTTCCATTTTTATGATAAACTATATAGTTATCTATTCTTCCATTATATTCTTATTTGAGATGGCTTGGAGAACCCTGTTAGATATTGTTGAAGGTAAAGTCAATCTCAGAATACAATTTGGGGAGGGCTTGAGATAGAAAGTGTCATAGTCATCAAAAGTGAGAACATCCCCCAAATTATACGATTCCAAATACCTTGCACTTTCCTCGCCTAGCAGGGCTGCTTCCCATAAGAACCACAGCCTGATACAAATGGAAAATCTAACTCTCAATCCATGCTACTCTTTGCTTTCCTTAGCTGGTTTTCTCCCTCATTTTTCAAGTCACGGGGCAAATAGATATCTCAGTGGCATAGCTCTGCTTCAGTAAGCATCATTTCTGAGTTAGCTGTCCATAATTAGGATAATCAGAATAAAGGTCAGTCAGCTGACCACTCGGAAACTCAATGCTCCTATGTATGTTGTGGACCAAGTACAGTACTTTCCTTTTCCACAGGAAGTCAATACATTTGCGAATTTTTCAAGCACATTTGGAATGGTGTGTACAAATGAAACAACAGGGGTTCATAACGATAGGCTTTCTCTGTGCTGGACTGTTCCATAATGGAAGTCCCAAAGCTCTAGGCACAGCACTAAATTACATACAGGTAGAATCTGGATATAGGCTGCCAGCCGGCTTTCAGCAACATCCCCCATATGGCTAGGAACACTTGTGCCAGTTAATTAGCACTGGCAGTAATTGAGAGAAGGAACATTGACCAGGACATGGAGGTTATCCTTAGACTATTTAAATATGTCATGTGATCACTCAGTCCATCTGTTATCAACACACTTCACACTTAATCCAGTAAATAAACTCCCGACCATTTTACGCAAATGGATTCCATTTTAACTGGTCTCTTTAGGTGCTGCAAATCTCAAGATGTTTTCTTACCCTAGAATCTATATTATGAAGTGACACAGGGTTCAGTAACACAGCCTAATGTGAATTCAAGGGTAAGAGCCACCCATCCCCATCTCCAAAACTCTAGGGAAGTATCCACAAGAGGTGGGGACTGAAAATAATCACAGCCATCACTCACTCAAATGCAGGTTTTTTCACTTTGCAGCTACCCTACAAATCTGCCCTGTTTTCTTTTCCTGCTCTCAATTCTGGAGAAAGCACATAGAAATAAGGCCTATTATTCAAATGACTTTCACTGTGCACTAAAAGTGTGGCTGAGTCGAGATGGAAACCCATTTAAAAAGTGCTCTCCACTGAAATAGATGAGGTCTGGCGAGATATAAAGCACTTGAGTATTTACAAAGGCAGACAGGGAAAAGTCCAATGCCCAAACCCTCCATCGGGAAATTGACTCATCATAGGTATAACCTCAAAGTAGATTTCACATCCACTAGCTAGAAAGGTATATATTCCATACATCTTTAAGAAAACAAACATAAATTTTCCCCAGACACTTATCTATGTTAGAGTTTGTTTTCTTACCTGGAGGAAAGATATTTATTCCCCACCTCATTCATCTCTAACATTTCTTTGCCTACATCTTCTATAAAGCCCCTTCCTCTCTAACAGCATCTCCAGAGACAACTCTCTATAAATGCATAGAATGATACATCATTTTCCCAGTACAGAAGAGGGCATTTAAAGAAAGACCAAATCCTAATCCAGGCTGCATATAGTAGCAAGCAATGGCAGACAAAGGCAAAAGTGATGCCATCTTTGTGGAGCCATGTTTCATTGTGGAACCACGACTGGGAAAAACAGAAGAGAAGCACTGGCCCTCACTCAGGAAGGCTGAGATTTTAATTCACCTTCCTCTAGAATGGCGACTTCAGGAAAAATGGCTAAAATCTTGTAGTTAGGAACCTTATTTGGTCCACATCAAATGGGTATGATGATCTAGTCATTACTACCTTCTCTGCTGTGGACTTGGTAAGAAATGATCATCATGGCTGTTTCTCTCCCCTAGAACTTCCTAGAAAATATATTACCTCTTTCCACCTTTAAGTCTTAACATGAGTACAACTTACTCTTTCAGGCAGTTTAGTGGGAAAGTAGACACTGTCTAATTTTACCCATGCATAGGGGAAATCCAGAAGTCATCTCAGGAGCCAACTAATCAGAGAGAGATAATTAAATTTTACACATTGGACTAAGTTTTAACTAGGACACTAGGGCTACCTTGAGGATTATACCTGCTTTCTGCTTTGGGGGAAAGGAAAAATTTTGCAATTATACAATTGTTCAATTGGACAAATACTTATTGATGACATGCTGCATGCCAGAGAGAGCCTGCACATTCCAGACACTCTAGTTAGGCTCCTTCCCTGACCTGAGAAGTCTTATCCAGTAGGTAGAGTCAAATGTACAGATTTTATTGTGGTCCAGGGCAGAAGTGAGAAGGAAGTGTGGAGAAGACTGGCAAATGGTTTCCAAAAGGAGGATGCTGATACTGAGCCGAGTTGAGTCAAAACTGGATGAGTACCTAGGAGCAGAAGGGGATTTCCCAACAAAGAAATAGCACAAACAAACTCCACAGAAGTCTGGACGGAGCTGTACACTTGTTATTCTCTCTAAAAAGTAGCCATGAGATGGAAAATTCTGGAACACGAGGCTACAAAGATGCACATTATACACAATTGAGAGACAAAATACAACACAGCATCAAGAGATATCTTTCCTATTCACACATAATAAAGATTTTTTTAGAAGTAAAGATCAATGTAATCAAAATACATTGTGAAGTTCCCCAAAATAAGTCAGGTTAATTGTAAATGATTAAAATGGGCTTTAAAAAAAAGATAAAAACATATGACCATAGTTTGAAAAACCCAGACTGAAAATAAAAGATATTTTAAAAAAATGTATCTATTACTCCATTTAGGGAACACAGGGTCTGTGCAGTGTTGAGAGAGTGGTCTCTAGGAAGCTGAGAGGAGGGTTGACAACTAAAGCTCCCTGAACTCTGTCTGAGTTTGGTGCAAAATCTTAAAGTCTAACTAGCCATCCTGTCTTAACACCTTTAGCTGATTGACTTGAATATTTGCAGTGTCTTACCTAGTACCTACTCATGAGAACTGAGTTGTCACCTCTCTGTCACACTGGAAAAACCATTATCTTCAAGAAAATGCTCAGTCAGGTGATCATATGAATTCATCACTGATATGTAAATATTTGAAAAGTTATCAAATAACGCTCAGGTTAGAAGGTAGCTGTCCAACTGTAAAGTTTGTACTTGAAATGGTTCTGATTGCAATACAGCTTCATATTCTGTCATTTCTTTGTTGTAGTTGACTTCATGGGGACATCCAAGACCTGGTTGTACTATGTATTTTTTTTTAATTGTTCTTCTTGAGGCTGCTGTACAACCCCATGTTGGGAGCGCATACAGTGCCATATTATATCAATCATATAACATACAATTAAAAGAACCTATCCTGCTCATAGGCTCATTGTAATAGCTAAAGAAAAATCCAGAAGCTAGAATTGTACCTCGGACATATCTGAATGAGGGGCTGGGGATATGCTTATGCAAGAATCAGTACTTGAGTTAAGATCCCTGGCACCCACATAAAGTTCCGGGCCAGTGCTGCTTCTGGGAATCCCAGCACTGGAGAGACAGAGACCTGTGGATCTGTAGGGCTCCCTGAACAACTGACCTAACAGAATTAGTGAGCTTCAGCTTCAGTGAGAGTCAGGTGCAGAGCAACTAAGGAAGACACCTCCCACCAGCCTCTGATCTCTACAGGCATGCAAGCACATATCCATACAAGCACAAAGATACACATACACAACAACAATAATATAATGATTGAATGAGAAAATGAATCACTGTATTAATTTGTCCCAGTGTCTCTAATAAGTTTTTCTCTTCATCTCTCTTTCCCCTGACCCCACCTCAATTTTCCTTCCTCTTCTCTTCTACTTCATCCTTAGGAGACCCAAGTACAATCTCACTCAGGTTCCCTTGCACGCTAACTTCTTGTCATATACAATCAATGTGACATTTCACCAAAACACAAGAAGATGCAGTGGAGTGGGATAGGGTCAAGAGATACTCTCCCATGTCTCCTGCCTCTCAGCTAATATCCATAAGGAACCTATTTCTGCAATTTAAGCTCTTTCCTGACTCTGTGACTATGGCTATGGTTGTCATGGGCCTCATTTAAGAGGCTATGCCCCTTCTTGACTTTTGGCCTGGAGACAGCTAACTCCTGGAGACATATCTAGGTTATATGGAGCTTAAATCTGGTACAGTTAAGTTTGAAAAATCTATGTAAATTATATGTCCATAGGTGCAGATTACTGGCCTCTCTCAGGCCTTTAGAAAAGCTCTGCGGAAGATAACCAACTCCAAAACTTAAACTTAATTTTCCTCGTGATCAGTATACTCTATTTCTTCCAATCTCCTTCCATCTCCCATATGCCTATTTATTCTTTACGTATTGTCACATATCTCTAAGTAGTACCTTCATGGAGGTTACTCCATTACACCAATCTGTATAGATTCTGTGTGCTGATGACATCTGTCTCCAGAAGCCTATTATAATGTTATGTGAGGATTTGATTGACAACCTCCTTTTCTTCCCTCTATGGCTGCCTACTTAGAAAACATTAAAGCTCACTGTAAGTTATTTTATTTTTACATCCAAATCTTAGCTTTATTTCTATAAGCAGTAAGTTATATATATATATATATATATACACAGAACTAAATTGAGCTAGGAAATATCTTATTCTGTTGCAAACTTTCCTAAGCATGTCACAAGCTAAATGTGTTGGTTACACACTCATTATGTACATAAAAGAAATATGTTAGTACTTTCCTAAAGACCTGTTTGGTCAACTCTGATTTTCAGTTGCTATAATTGCACTGGAGCTAGATAGCATTTCTAAACCACTTCCTGATGATGCTTTTGAATCTCAGTAGCTACCTAGCACAAGGAATTATTATGTTACAAAACCAATTTTATTATGTGATGATGTTGGTCTGGCCTTAACTATACAAACTACACAGTCTTTAAGAATTGATACAGCTTTTAGGACAATCAATGCATTGCCTTTGCTGTGAAATTCCAGGTATACAGTACGTCAGGAAAGCATTAAATTATGAGGCAACATGTTCTGTGCAATGACCGTGGTCTCACCTTGAACAGTCAAAGCTCACTGAAGTTGAACCTGCAATGGTACACTGCCTGACCTGTTGATTCAGCTCAATTTTCAGAACCTGTCATTACAGATGCTCACTGATAGAATACTTGGAAACAAAAGAAATGATGGCCTTTTTTGATAATTGACTCAAGCTGTCAAACTATATTCTCTGCCAAAATCAGAAGCTCTCAGGCCAAGAAACAAACAAACAAACAAACAAGCTTTCAGTACTGCATTGTCACATGGGAAAATGCACAGTAATATTTCAGGTATCAAATATGATAGTGATGCTTCAAATTAAAATAGCATACCCCTTTTGATTAAGATTTTTCCTAAGCCTGCACTGTCCTATAGGGAAAAACTCTTTGGTTAAGACCCACATGTAGCTCAGTGGTAGAGCACTTGCCTAGCAAGTGAGAAGCCATCAATCAGCTGGTCATCACTGCAAAACAAATAAGTAAACAGGAAACATGCCTTATGGTTAAATTTCTTTTGAAACATACTTTTCTTTCCTCTTTGCTATCATTTATCCCTCTAGCCTCTTACAATCAGTCATTTTTGTGCTTTGTAAACTATTTTTGCAGTTAAAAACCTTAAGTCATTTACAGATTCTAGATCTCTTTTACAATCAAACTAAAATCTGTGTATTAAAACTTTCAATGTGTTTGTATTTCTGGTCTTTAAAGGGAGCATCTTATATATGTAGAAGAGCTTTGTGGCTGATTTAAAATGATAACCACAGCTCATAAACTAAACTTAGCTTGCCCACTTTGGAGGTCTAGTCATATCAACTGCAATAATACAGTGCTCATTTATTTCCATTTGTAATAGGCTAGTGAGCAACCAAATACACATGTGTTTCATGCAGTGTCATTTCAAAGCTCTTTCGATAATTTTACACCATTTATAATATAATATAATAAACAAGTATGCTTTAGGATTAAGTATAACCTAAGAGGCTTTGTTCGTGCTGTGTTATAATTTAAGCTCTTCTAGAAAGAGCTCATGTCTGAGAGCCTCATTTGAAGAATTCTGAATGAAAGTTTAAAAACTTCTCAGCATTACAATATAAATTGTGCCGTTTTTATTTGGCTTCTAAGGGCAAATAAAAAATGGAAACAAGAAAACGAGTAGAAAACCATACATGTGATTGTTCCTGCAGGATTGGGAGGAAGTAGGTAGTGTCATATTTAGGTGTTGGGCTTGTTACCTTTCTGTTGCTGTGACAAATACCATGACAAAGGAAACATATGGAAGAAAGTTTATGTAGGTTCACAGTTCCAGAGGAATATGAGGGAGGCACCGCAAACAGTGGCAGGCATGGTAGCAGAGCAGGAAATTGGCAAATTATATCCTTGACCACAGGATTAAACAAAGAGAGAAAACTGCAAGTAGCAGAAGTCTTTAGACTCTCAATGTCCACTCCAAGTGGCACTGTCTCCAGGAAGGCCACCTTTCTTGAAACTCCTCAAACAGCGCCACCATCTGGGTCCCAAATACCCAAATAGACTATGGGGGGACATTCTCATTATGACCAATATAGGAATAATAATTTATTCTTTTAAATTATATTTTATTCAAAACATCACATGTATTCTCTTTCTCCCCGCCATGCCCCCTCCCAGAAGGCAGTTCTTCAACCATGTAGGTTTGGGGAATTGAAGTTCTCAGGCTTGGCATCAAATGCTTTTACCCACTAGGCAACTTAACTGATCTGCCTTCCTGACTCAATTCATTTTTTTTTATAATTTCAACCTTAAAAAATTCTAAGTTTCATACCTATGAAGGTTGTAGTAAGAGAAGATACTTATAATAATTGAAGGTTTTCAGGAAGTCACTTGATATTTAACACTCCTGCCCAATACTCTACTCAAATGAAGGAAATAGCAACACATAAATCCTTGGCCTTGCTTACCTTCTCTGCACTGAGCCTGGGTGGATATAATGCTTGCTAGGCAAGACATCACAGTGTAGCTCATAAAAAAAGGCATCTGGAGAAAAGCAGGAGTATTCATTTTTTTCAATGCAGTATCTTTCTTTTGAGGAAAAGTTATACTTCAATTGAGTAGATAAACAAAATGTTTATCTACATTCAATTTAAAATCATATCAAGGTCTCAAGTATTAAATACCAACATCGTGTTTTGCAACATTCTCTCAAAATGGGTAATATGCATGGCAGTGATCTCTTCATTGATGTTATTACATGTGTTCAAAATGTCCAATGATTGTGATTTTATTAACAAATGATAGTTCTTTACCTTAAGAAACCTCTGAAAATTCACAGCATCTGTCCAGAATATAAAACAGCTTTGATTTATGCCTTGAAAGTAGAATTCTAATGAATAACAAACAAATTCATTATGATGACATAAAAACCCCCAAATAAATTACTCCCCAGTATCTATCTCACATTGTAGGTTATTAGTTATAAATATCATTATTCATGAGGCCTAACTATGGATGTAAAAGAGCAATTTTCTTTATTACTACACATTTCTCTAAAATGAGCTAGTTGGACATGAAAAGGAATGCAGATAACATGAAGTGCATATGCAGGGAGGCACCAGTGTCAGATAAATAGAGGAAATATCTGCATCCATGAAGAACAGAAGATGTGGGTTATAACTCACTGAGGATCTGACTCCTGTGTTTATCAATAAGAAGAGCTAACTACATTTTGAGCACATATTACATGTTAGGTTTAGAAATGAATAGAAACACTTCACTTGTTCCTATTTTAATGATCCCTTGGGGTTTAAAGTAAATCTTCATCCCATCACAAGTTGAAACTATTCTAACTCAAAGGTAGAAAGATGCTCTTACCTACAAAATCTCACAACTTAACAACAGGACCCTGAGAGATGTCTGTTGTTTCCAACTGTGATTAGTTGTGGCTGAGCAAGACATGAAATTCATTGTTGCCTCAGCATCAGGAGCATGCACCCACAACAGAATATCACTATTTCAGAAAATACTGAAGCCCATTTTTTCAGCGATACACACAGCCCTCATGTGATTATGATACCAACATGAAGCTGTGGGAAGGCAGAGACAGTTATGCTTTGTTATGCAATTCCATAAGCACAACATTGTTCCTATATGCATATTTCAGTTCAAAACTTCTCTTAACGACAGTTGTCTGAGCTTGGAAACTGAAGTTCTGTGGTAGGTAGTTTGAATGTAATTGCCACCCATGATCTTGTAGTTAGTGACACTATTAGGAAGTATAGCCTTGTTGAACTGGCTACGTCCTTGCTGGAGGAACCATGTCACTGTGGGGGTGGACTTTGAGGTTTCCTATGCTCAGAAAACCTCCCCTATCTCAGTTGATTGCCTGTTGTTTGTAAGATGTAGAGCTCTCAGCTACATTTCCAGCATCATGACCGCCTGCATGCCATCATGCTTCCCACCATGATGAAAACGGACTAAAACTCTGAATTGTGAGCCACCACATCAATGAAATGTTTTCCATTATAAGAGTTACTGTGGTCATGGTGTCTCTTCACAGCAATAGAAACTCTAACTAAGACAGACTTCTTCCCCTATTCTCATCTTTATCACTCTGAATTATTTCTCTAGACACTTCTTCCATCTCATCTCCAACATCTTCTAACAAGTCTGTAATCTTGTTCTGTTTTGTTGCTTGTGTGTTTATTTGTTATATTATAACAATGATAACCACAGGCTCTAACTTCAGTTAAGCTGATGTTAGGTAGATGGAACAGTTATACTGTGCCTTGTCATCCCTTTCAAGACCACTATATGAAAGAAATACTATTATTATTTTCATTGAATATATAAGGAACCCAAAACAAAAAGAAGTTGCCTAGAATTCTAGATCCAGAATTTGTATTATACACTAAGGCTCCAGGAAACAAGCCATACACAAGACCAAACTAGTCAAAAATTCCTATATGGACAGACAAGGGGCCTATATAGCACCATTTATGGTTGAGGAGCTATTGGCAATAGGCAGCTGCTAGAGAAGAACCATATTTTTCATGAATGCAACCCCTGATAGGCTATTCATGCTCCAGCAGATGGCTCTACATCCATGCACATACTAATAACACTGTGTGGTCTGTGGTCTCAGTGGGTTTAGAAAGAGGATGAGAAGTTGGAAGGAAAATGTATCAGTGGTGGGAGGCAGATACAGGAAGAATTGGAGAGGCTGAAGTAGTTGTTAAATTTGACCAAAACACATTATATGCATATAAATATAAGAATTTTCAAGAAAAAATAAAGGATATGAGTTTTTCTGGGTATTAAAGGAGATTACCAATTTGGTGTAAACTTGGAGTGTTGACTAAAAGATAAGGGGAGACATTGGGTGTAGGATGGTTACACAGTCCACTTGGGGACTAAGTGAAGTGGGGAGATAGCAAACAAAACATCTCACAGCTTAAGAAATAGCTAGTTGTCTTGAGGGGATAGATTTTTGTTAACTTGCACATGACATACAGACAAGACAATTCAAATCTTATTCAAGTTTGAATCAAGACCCCAAACTGAATATTTTAATAGTAATCATTATTATACTTATTTTCATTTTTGCTCCTTTTTCTTGTGTGTAGAATTATATTTGTAAAGTAAATACAGTCTATTCAAAAGTAGAATCTGAAATCTTTATAACTTTTTCAGAAACTTCCAGAAAGATAAACTTGTAAATTGGCGTGTTAATATGATAAGTGACAAATAACTTGATTTCAGCTGAGCCACAAGTTTGAAAAAAAAAAAAAATGGAGCCGAGGTGCCTAAAAACCTCCCAAGATGAAAACACAGAGGTCTCTTTACCTTGAGTCTACTTTCTTCTGAGTCAGTTTGTCTGTATTAGCTGTAAATTGCCCTAACAATGTATTTAATTTTAATGGTATCAGTTTTTCTCCAATGCAAGGCAGTTTTCAGATAAATGGTTTTTATGTGGATATCAATACAAACCTGTGCTGATGATCATAAGTCACTGCACTTAAAAAAAATAAAAAGCTAATGGGAAAAAATACTTATAGTCCTAACATTTATAGTAAAATTATATATAGAAAGAGCTGAAACTTACTTATGAAGCAAAATTTTCTTTACACAGATTAGAGAACATAGTATCAAAAATAGATTCATATGTTCTTTCACTTTACAAAGTCTAGAAAATGCTAGCAGTTAGCCACACAAATAAAACAGCAGTCATATTAAAATCTTCAAGGCTTTGTGTATTAATACTATTCAGGTTTACTCACATTGACAGAAGAAGTAGAATTTGAATCATTTCCTGGAACTTCAGTATACAAATAAATGACTCAAGCTAGTACTCTTGATTTATTTACCAAAAATAAAACAAAACAAAATAAAGTCTCTAACACATGCAAAAAGTGACTTCTGCATTCTCCAAGAAGATTCCCTGTGTAGAAAAGGAGTCTCCATCTCAGCAGAGGCGGGTGTAAATATGAGCATGCTGATTGCAGAGGAGGCACAGCCCACCATATGGTCCTCCTTCATGAAAGCCCACGTGTGCAGAAGCTCTTTGCTGACAGAGAGCTAAGCAGGGAACAAAGTGAACACCTGGTGAAATAAAAATCATCAGGATATACGAATTGGATGCCCAGTCTCCAAATTATTGGTAACCATCAAGTCCAAAATAAAATGTTCATCTCTTGCATGTTTCAATAATGATTACAATGTTAGGATGTGCATGACATAGCCCTAAATGGAAAAACCTCAGCTGGTCAGTAGGACTTTTAATTCCACATCAATTGATTACAAGAAGCAGTGAGCAGACTCTTAGAATGCACTTGTTTTCTCCATGAGGCACACCACTGTGCTGTAAGTGACCATCTCCATTGAGATCGTTGGGAAAGATGCCAAGACAGACCCAGTGGCCCTTTGGGGGCTCTGAAGAGCTTCGGGTCAGACGTTCCTGGGAAGGTGTGTGGGGAGGAAAGAATATAGCAGGAGAGTCTGTCTCTTCTTTAACTGTCTCCACCCAACCTCTTTTGACTTTCTGTTTCTAGAGTAGGACTACCACATCAGCTGGGAAGGTGATGATAAAGAGACGTAGAATAGTAGGGTCCCCAAGGAGAAGCTGCTTATCAGTCGGTGCACCAGGCCATGGAGGCTCAGGAGCTGTAGCAATTGGTGTCCAAGAGCCAAGAGGAAACCTTGAGTGTGTGAAAGAGCAACTTGGCCCATAAAGTTTGTCAGCCTGGCCAACTGCTCCAAATGGCAATTTCAAGGCCAGACTAATGAGCTAATAAATTATAGTCACTTCACACACAACATGGTATGATTTGTCTTGCTGAGTTGAATCAGGTAACAATCCCAGCTAACCTTTAAAAACCTGATTGGCACTCTCCCAATAAAGTGCCCAGATTCAGCCTCTGGATTAGATGTGCTGGCTTGAATCCATAGCTCTCTGTTTCAGAAATATCTATTTTACATCACCTCCTACCCAACGGGGGAGACTTGGCAACTGGAAGCTTTTGTGTGACAACTGGTAGAACAGAAAGGGGGCTGTTACTAGTATCCAGTGGGCAGAGGCCAGAGGCAGTGTGGGTCACAGTACTAGTGCTAAAATGGCAATCAGATTGCAGTCTTTGAAAAAATTCTTCTCTAGAGCACACACAAGTAAGTAGCTCATTGAAAACTTAGTCAATGAAACAAACTGGTCATATTTGTATCTGGAATGGGATAAAACCACAAGTTTATTTGAATTCCACTGGGCCCACTTTGGTATAGTAAATTTTCCACTGAGTTTCTGTCAGGGATCCTGTGGAAATGACAAAAAAAAAAAAAAAAGATATAGAAGTGATCATTACCTCTGGCAGAGAGCCCCATCATCTTGAATTGAAGGATATGTCTTTCAGATGGTTAAGATTTAATGAGCATGCTCAATTAGCTCTATCACCTTTACCCAGAGGAAGAGCCATCAAACTGGAATATGACCTGAGACCTCAGACTCCCATTCATCTGTCCAAATTCCCAACATCACTGATGTAAGTCATTTAAATTTCTCTGAGAACCCGGGGAGCCAGTTGGGCTTATAAACACACAACAAAAACAATAGTAGTTAGAACAAATACTCCAAGAATCAGTAAACCCTATGTGTTACCAATAAAGTAATCAGTTTAGAATTACTCTAATTATTCTTTCATGTTTTAATATAAATGTTGATGAATAAAATCTCCAAAGTTGACTATATGTGCATTATTTAGAGAGGTATTTTTTAGTTAATGCTCCTTTAAACATACATATATATGTATGTATGGGTGTGTTTGTATGTGGATACATGCATATAAGTGTATATTCAGGTGGCTGAAGAGACAAGAAGGTGTCAGATGGCCTGGAGCTGCAGTTATAAGCTGTATGAGCCACCTGACATAGGTGCTGGAAACAACATTCAGGTCCTCTACAAAAGCATTTATAAATGCTGAGCCATCTCTCCAGCCCTCCACACACCTCTGAACTATATTTTCAGGGAAATGGGAAAATTTCCACATCATGATTTCCATTTTATAACAATACTGCATTCCCATAAAAGATCTGCTCCCATAGTAGAAGTTCCTATGACAGAATAGCAATTTACAACCTGTTTCCTTCTAAAGACTCTAGCATTTGAAAGAAGTTCAGAAACTCTCAGGTCAAGGACTAGAACCTGGCAGTGCCACTTCTTGGGGACCAGGGATTTAATTAATATATAGAGACAACATATCTTTGTATTTCCACAGAAACCATAGGGTACTGGCTCTCTGTTCACAATGTTCATGTATCTTCATAATCTATTGGGGAGACTGAATAGCTCTCTCTTGCTCACCCTGATACTAGGTTCTTCATTTCCTATAAATGTTTAGGACAGATGTGGGCAATTTCAGTATGAATCTAATCCCAATGCAACATATGGCAACTGAGATGAGTGACATCATGCTCCTTTCCAGCGTCCCATGTCACCTGTGATTGCACTGTAACCACATGGCATAAGGGCTGCCTTTTCACTGTGGTAATTGGGACAGGTATGAAATGACCATATCCTCTGTCCATCATAGTCCTCTGTGCATGTTAGGCCGTGATGAGATGCTCATCACAGACAACTCTTCTGAAATAATCCCTCCCCATAGGGTGAGAGCAACCCACACAATGACACCAGCACTGAAGGTGTTGAAATGAGGACGTTAACTAATAAGCTGTTTTAAAAGCTTTGGACAGAGAAATGGGTCTGTGGATCATGACCAATAAAGATAATGAGCATTTGCACTGTTAGATGACATTTTCAACTAAGTCAAATCCTCTGGCCAGTAAGAAAAGCGCTATGGAGGAAAAAAAATCAAATGGCAAATCTGCTGATAAGGCCCAATGGTCCCCTCTAATGCAAACCTCTCTCTCCCGTTTTAAATGACGTGGGGGGTGGGGGCCAAAAACAGCAGCTGGCCGTTTTTTTCCTAAGTAAAGTACAGTGCAATAGAATATCTATGCGGCAATGATTGTCAAACTCCACTATACCTTGTTAGGAGAAGCCAAGGAACTTTTGGGAAAAAAAAAATCTACACTGGTCACTTAACCATAGCACATAAGAAGCCAACACCCTTTTGCACAGAGAAGCCCAGGGAGGGTAAAAGGCTACGCAAGGTGAAACAATTCTCTAGACAGAAAAACAGGAAGCAAAACTTTACACCCTAACATCTTGTCTGCCCCCTCTGCTCCAGCAAAAGGATCTCTATGGAGTTCACTGTCTCTGAGCTCAAGGCTTCCAGACAGCCTGACAGTCAGAAGTGGTTATTCACAAGCTGAAATGGGTGATGTTGCTTGAGGAGGCTGACCCTTCCAGCCAGAAAAATATTTGTATGAGTTTGAGTAATCCCAAAAGTCAATAGAAGACTTCTATTAGCCAAGGGCTTCCTGTGTGAACTTGGTCTTCTGGGAGCCTGCATATGGAGACTGTAACCTTGACTGAGGACCAAGTAGAAGGAGTGATAAACAAGACCTTAGACCGTGCCTTTTTCCTGGTCCATTTCAGTTGTTTCTGGTCCTTACTTGACTCCATAGGAAAGCTGCACAGCACAGGGCACTAAAAGAAAGAAGGCCCCTTAAGCACTAGGGACTTGAGCTCCTAGCTGCAAATTTCTTTCACTCAAAAGAGCATTCTCTACCTTTTTTTAAAGCACAACACTTAGCATGCCCATGAGGGGAGAAAGTGTTTCCCACCAGGAGAAAGCTGTAGGTATATTTGAAAATTGAGATTTTTGAATTGTAATTGGCCTCTCTCAGCACCTATCAGATAGGGGCCATCTAACTGCAAAGTGACATTTTGTGTTCCTGACAAGGGAGAGTCTACATGAAAAACCACAATCAATCCATTTCTAAAACACAGGCTCAAGAAGCAAGGACTTGGTGCTAAACCTAGATGATCTTTCATGATTTTTTTCCTTGAAAGAAAATAGCAAGGGACATTCATGTTTCAAATTATTCTCCCTCCCAAGCCTCTTTCATTGCTATTACTATGAGCAATATCATTCTTTACCCACGGCAGAAAACTACTGTGAGCATTGAAAATCCGTACTTTCACATCCATTCACTCCTGGTGAGAAATAAAGCTGGATGAACTTTGAGTGCCCAGCTAGGAAATGAATGACCTTTGATTGATCTAATTTCCTTGTCTCTTTTTAGCCACATATGATTTCTACAGTATGGCTACTGCACTGCGCCTTTGTCTTCCACCACCTGTAAGTCCTTCCTAATCACTAGTTAAGACCCACAGGCCATTTAAAATAAGAGCATCTTCTTGATGCGGAACTGGAGACACCCTAGGTAAGGATATTGGGTCCATATGGAGGCAGAGTCCCCCCTGAATCTTTAGAGGAAGTCAATGCTTTCTAGCTCTCTCTGTGTAGAACAGCTCAACTGCTCATAGGTGTGCTGCTATAATAACCAGTCCCTGGTGACCTCTGAAAGACCTGCACTCACTTTCTTCAATCCTGGAAAGTTGGCCAAGGGTTATGAAGTGAGGGGAATATTTTCAAAAGGCAGATAAGGAGTGAAGAGGGGGCATCTGTCATGGAGGAAATGTCAATGATTCTGATGTCTTAAGCTTCTTAATTGGTTCTTTCTGTAAAATGGATGCCAAGTATTAGAGGTTTTTCTAGCAAAAGGAAGCCAACTACAGAAGAGCTTGATTGGGCCTAGTTTGGGGATAGGATGGAATTCCAGCTTGCTGATTTCTAGGAACAAAGTAATTATTAGTTTTCCCTCTCCAGGAATCAGCTAATTTTTTCATCTTGACTATGGGACTAGCAAATATCCTAGTAGTGTTGGATGGTTCTATAAGATAAAGCTGAAGTAGCCCACACAGCATCCTGAACCATCAATGTCCAATTAGCTTACCCATTCTAGAGGCTGTTTCTTTATTCTTAAAATTGACACAATTCCAAGACAGGTATTAGATGTCACACATGTTTCAGAATTGAGGAAACTAAAGAGTGAAGAACCAGTGATCAAAGCCACACTCTACCTCTAAGATCCATTCTCTGTGTCAGTCCTTTAGAAATATCGGCTAAGATTAATTACAAAGATCACCAATTCCAAATAGGATAGATTTCAGATACATTCGGGACTGGGACAGAGAGAAAGGGTTCCTGGCTAACTTTGGGGGTTTCTCTCTGAAGGGGAATGAGGAAAAGGCAAATTAAGCCTGTGAAACAAGCCTTTTAAGATGACTAATAGTTATTATATTGTAATATGAATTATAATAGTTACTACATTATAAACATAACTGTAGTTATTTGTATATGGAACTTAAAGGGAGAAAGCAAGGCTAATCTTCTACACTGGTTCCATTCATTATTTTTTTTTCTTTGAAAATACTGGGCATTGACTCTAGGTCCTCAGGTGTGCAAGGCAAAAGCCCTAGTGCTATGCTATGGCTCTGGTTATCTGAGGCTCTGAACTGTATGGACCCACTTAAAAAAACCCAGGAAACTGAGTAGAGGACACGATAGAGGAAAGTAGAAAGTAGACTGAAGTGGACTTGAGAGCAGGCCTTTAAAGTTTTCTCTCCTTTCTTTTTGTGAGACAAGGTCTCATTCTGTAAATCAAACTGCCCTCTGTTTCTCGATCCTCCTGCCTTAGCTTCCTGAGCACTGTGGTTACAGTCCTTCACCACTATCCATTCCTGAGGGTGTCAACACTTAAGGGTCAAACTGAAATCTGTAAAGGACAGAAAGCATGAGTAATGGCTCAGTTTCTAGTTTAGGCTCAACTCAGGTGTAGAGCACTGGATACTGGTTACTAAAGGGAGAGTGTGGAATTGGGAGAAAAAGAAAGATTAAATTGGTCAATGGGGACAAAATTACAGCTAGACATGACAAACAAGCTCTAGTGTTTTATAGTACAGGAGAGTAACTGGCTGTAGTTAAAAACAACTCATGGTATTTCAAAAACAGACAGGAGATAGGAAATTGAATGTCCTCACCATAAAGAATGATTAAGGTTAGTGATGGGTATGCTAGTGACTCTGACGGCATCATTTGATATCATATATGCATATTACAATATCACAGAAGAGTCCATGATGGCATGCACCAGTTACACCCATATCAAGAAAGCATGGGACAAAGAAAAGTCAATGGGGACTATCCCCCGTCTCTGACCATTCAGAGCTCATCTACTCAGTCTCAAAGATTTCTCCATCACAGAGCTCTTGCAGACACTCCAGTTGAGATTAAAAAAGAGATCCCTTGCTATCTCAAAGCACTCTACACATACGTATGACACATCACTTTTGTAGGCCTGAGTCAGATTACAGTTATTGCATATCAGTTCAATCTCTTGCTACTTCAAAGCTTTCCTAATGGCAGGGACCTTATCTGTCACTTCTGTGCCACAAGTACATATATCAATTGTCACCTAGTGAGTGTTGAACAAATGCTGTTGACCTTAACTGAATTTCAGTTTTTAGGGAAACCATAGAAGGTACTTTCAAGTTGGCCACCATTTTTGTCTCAGTCTGCCTCTTATTGGTTGTATACGTTTTGTGATAGTATCCTCCTGTGTGCACTGTGGAAAACAGCAAAAGCTAGTAGGATGTGAGTGATATTGGACAGTGAAAGTGTTCACCGTATATAGCACCAGACACTGAGCTGTCTACCCCAGACTAGCTCTGCATCTTGAGAGATGGCCATCTAAGCCCCTCTGTAGATGGGATTCCCTGACTTTTCTGCCCTTCCCACAGGTCCCTCACAGATCTAGGGTCTCAGTCCCTAACCATCCCTTTAGCTCCTGTCCTGTAGGATTTACAATCTGACTGTGACAACTAATTTTGGGACTGTAATACCTCCTGTCATCTTCCATAAATTTGACATAAATAAATCACAAAATACCCCTTTTATATCGCTTTTTATCTTGCCACGCTCCTTGTTTCTTTTGGAAACTGGTTTTTTTTTTTTTTTATTTTTTTTATGGCGAATGTAGAGTGTAAATCCACCCGACAATAAAGCATGCCAAACAAGCGTGTCGAACAGGCACCTGAGAGGAAATTACCCACCATTCGCAGAGCTCTCTGCAATTATCAGCAGGATGTTCTGGAGTGGGCCTGTTAAACGCACAGCACTGGATCCCAGGAGTAATCTGCTCATCCCCCAATGTAAACAGTGTGGCCAAACAAAGGTAAGTGAGCACACTTTGGTCCATACCTTCCCAGTAGTCGCCTCTTGTGACAGCATGGAACAGGGACTTTGAATGGCATCTTTCCCATTTGTTTCCTTGGAGAGATGCCTTCTCTGCTAAGGTTGCAATGACCTCTACAATTTTCCACATTTTATATATATGATACTCAATAGAGAAGCCACTGTATGGTGATTTGTTATATATTTAATAAAACTAGTCTGGAATATCAGAGAAGAAATCCACCCACAGTCAATCCAGGAGGATCAGAGAGTGGTAACTAATCCCAGCATGGGGAGTGTGGGGGGGGGACCAGGAGTGGTGACCTACACTTTTAATCCCAGCAGATCTGAGTTTGAGGCCAGCTTGGTTTACAGAGAGAGTTCCAGGCTCCCAGCCAGGCAGAGGTGGTGCACACCATTAGTCCCAGTACTTGGGAGGCACAGACAAAAGGATCTCTATGAGTTCAAGGCCAGCCTGGACTACAAAGCAAGTTCCAGGACAGCCAGGACTGTTATACAGAAAATTCTATCTCAAAAAAACAAAAACAAAGCAAAAGGGGGGGGGGGGGCTGGAGATGGCTCTATCCTCTGCTATTCCAGGATGATTTTATTAAATATATAACATATCACCACACCACTGGTCCTATGTGACTATTGGACACTTGGCATGTTGGTGGGAACTATTTTTGTTATTATTATTATTGTAAATTTAATCTGTTTAAATGTAAATGAACATAGGGATCTAGTGACTACTACATGGAGATCACGGGAAAGAATGCTTAGGACCTTCTATTTCTCATACCTGGTTCCACATATTTTTGACAATAAATACAAGTAATCTTATTAAGTTCTCACTCAGTCCAATATCCAACCTCTCTGCTTTCATCTTAGCAGTGATCCTACGGAGTAGTGGTTTCTCCATCACTTATGTGAAGTGGACATCTGAAGTCCACATGATTTAAGTGGCAAGTGCATCATCTCTAAGCTAATCAGGTAGTGGAACAGAGATTTGAACCCAGGTCTGCCCATCAGTGCCTTGCTTGTCTTTAAGTAGTTTCAGAACAAACACATTGACTTCAGGTTATTAAACCAGAATCACTGGATCAACCACAAATACTTTTAGTGAAAGGAGTGTACACTTTCCGAGAGAACCAGTTTCCCATCACACGGAGCAATGCCCATCTCAAAGTACCTGTGTATGAATACAGAAAGAAATGCCACCCTGGTTACCTCTCAAGTATATCGAGAGCAAGTCTGAGAGTCAGTTGAGGATTAATAAAAGACCAAAACTACTGTAAGGTTAAGTCTTATTATTAAAGGAAATTCTGATGAATCTTATCTCACCCTATTTATTTCCTGCCTAAGTTGTCACAAAATCTATGTGCAATATCATTACCCACACCAGTACTTACAGAGCACTCCTAAAAGCCTATACTCAGTGCAGCAAAATTAAAGGGATGTATCCCTTGGCCTTTCTGTAATACCAAATTAAAGCAATGACAATCCACAGCAGAAAACCCCCGACACTGCACTGATTATTAACATGTTAATTTCTGTGTCCTAGCTTTTGAAAATGATTCTGGGAACTACTTATTGAATTTTTAATTTGCAGATTATCGACCAAATTGGCTGCAATGGCTCTGAGCAATGAGACCCACAGGTCTGCCAAACAGGTAAGCAGATGCATGCAGACGACAGACTCTCAAGTCTGAAGTGACTAGTTGGTCAACCCAGGAGTCAGTTCTCATTGGCTTTTGAGTGCTTAAAGTCCAAGACAAAGCAGAGGATATTTCCAACAGGGGTAGTATGCATGAGAGAATTCTGTATTAAAGAGGCTTTTAAAAATGACTTTGCATTCTGAACTTCCAGAGTCAAGTTTATGTTTCATTATACAAACGTGCCTTAATTTTTTAATTGTATACATATGTGTGTGAACATATATATATATATATATATATATAAATTATTTGAGCCTTTCATAAATATGTACCACATATTATGATCCTATCCATCATTTCTATCAATTTCTAGGGTCATCCCAAAATATCCCTCTCCCAACTTCATGTTCTATTTTATTTTATTTTTTGCTAATGTCCAACTACATCCAAATGGTGCCTCCTATATTTATGTACATGGGTATGAGGCCATTCAATGAACCTATAAATGTTCACAACTCCAAAGAAAAATGACTCTCCTTCCACAGTCCTCCATCAGTTACCAAAAGCTTATCGACTACAGACAAAGCTTAGTGCTCCTCCCAGAATCCATGCTGGGATTTCTATCTGTAGCTATGATCTCGTGAATAGTTCAGTTTGTCATATCCAGAAGGCAGCATTTCACAGCACTCCTCTGAATTCTCCAGCTTTTACATTCTTAGCTCCCCCTCTTACAATGTTCTCTAAGCTTCAGAGGGGTAACTGACATAGATCTCTCTTTTTCAACACTTGGAGACACTTGCTATGAGCACTTTGGCTGGCTCTCGACTTCTGCTTTTGCTTGCTTTCCCTTCCTTCTTTTTTCTTGCCCATTCTCTTCCCTTTTTCTTCTTTCCTTTGAATGCCTTAATGGGTAAAGCTGACCCTGTCTGTGCTCCCATGGACCTTCTAGTACAATTGAAAAGCATGGGGAAATAGTAGGAAATGACAGTGCACACAGGACACGTACTTCAGGGAGGGTAGAGCTGATGAAAGACTTCTTAGAATAAGAAAAAGGAGCAAGGGAGGAGAAGAGATTGGTGAAGAGAGAGGATAGTGCAGATCTGCTCTCTTTACATTGAGATCTCAGACCCTAACGTCACACTAACGTATCCAAATCCCATGACTACCTGATACTCACTGTGTGGGCTCACGTAAGTGAACTTAATGCTTCTAATCCAAACTGTTTTGTTTCAGAATTTGAGAATATATCAAGTATGCTATGCCTAAGAAATATTTCACAAAGAGATCATGACCTTATAATTATTATCATGACTGACCTTATTCTCATAAAATTTAGTCTCTGATCACCCATCCCTCCTTTAGACCACAGTGCTGACTCCACCATACTCAACAAGACAAGCCCTTTCAGATTGCCGAGTCTCTCCTCCACCTGACCCTCTAGCACTTCTTTATCTTCCTATTCATTGTCTTTTCATGGCATCTTAGAACAACGTTTAACTTCCACATGTCTTACTTCTGCAACTAGATGCCAGTATCTCATTCCTTCTAATAAATACCATGTTAAAGTAATACCTACTGGGTCTTTATCCTTGTTCATAACTGTATTGTTCACAAAAGGCTTTCATTAACACAGTTGCTGTGAAGATATATAGAGTAACCCTCCAGTCTGTTGTACAATATGGAGAATGTCAGTTTCCACATAAGAAAGAACACTGCTCAGTTAGTACAGAAGCTATGTGACTTGTCAAAAGCCACTTAACTGTTTGAGGATTGAGCTGAGGCTAGAACTCAAGCCTTCAAGCCACAGTGCCAATGTCAGAGTCTTGATCAATGTCTGTCTAGAGTCTTAATTTAAAACAAAGTAAATGGCTATATTTTATTGAATGTTTATTGTGTATGTTTTTCTAAAGTATTCTGTCCTTTGAATAAGTTAGCCTCATGAAACAGAGGCTGGCACAAAGGCTTTATTATGGAGGAGGAAACTGAGTCACTGAGATACTATATTATTCTACTAAGTTAAGCAGCTGTGACCCCCCCCCCACCTGAACAACTTTCTATCTCATATCCATACCACCCACTTTTGTACTACAGTTTCTAAAACCTTTTTTTGGACACTTCCAGAGATATGAAGAAAGCAATAAACATAGAGATGCTTCAGTAAGTACCTACATACTAATGTTTGTGGCAGTTGGCTCAGTCCTAGGAATTATTAAGTGTACTTTGAAAGCTAAGTACTTTTCATTGTTCTTATTCTTCCCAAGTACAACGATTTTAGCTACTCATGAATCAACTTGCCCTGATAGCTTAAGTTCAGTTTCAGCCCTAACACCTATGGATGTTTTGATAGCTGAGTTCTTTCTTGTTATCCATTGGTCCAGCTTACAGTAGGATTCCCAGACACACCTGCCATAAAGGCAGCAGCTGAGCTACCAATTACAACTCTCAGCATGAGTCAACTTTGATACTACCTGCTCGAAATGTCCTATTCTGTCCTTTAACGCTGCCTATAAAGTATGTTAGGGCTCTCCACTTCGGCTTTTCTTTTTTCTTTTTTTTTCCCTACTGAGATAAGGAACATTCCAAAGCAGACATAACAAAGTCAAAGGATCACACAGATATGAATGCCTGTTACCTTGAGTATCTGGTGGAATATTTAGAACAGGATCACCCATGCTTCGTTTGCTAAAAGCATTGTAGACTTACTACCTCGCAGACTTCCTTGAGCTGTCCTTTGCTGCCAAAGTCAAGGATCCCTGCATAACTCTGCAGAGGACTAGAGTGAACACTGCGGCATGGCACACCCCCACTCACCACAGCAGTAACCACTGGATAGGATGGGAAGCCAAATGGCAATGCTTCAACTGCTGCTACAGAGGGCTTAGAGGTTGTGGTGGAACTCCCTTGGACTTTGCCACTGGTGGCAAGATGGAAGGAGTTAACAGGAGATCTGAAGTCAGAGGAACCTTGTAGCTCTCAGCACATCCCTGATATTTTGCAACACAGCAGAAAACAAGCTGTTAGCCACATGTCCCAGTCTAGCCCCTCCAAGTTTTTCAAATCATGATTTATATGCTTGGCTGCTTGTGTCTAGCAATATGTGATCACAGAGGAGGCACATGGGCAAGTGCTACCTGGAGGAATAGCACAATTTAAAACTTAAATTTGACCCTCAAAAAAATATGGTGAATTCAATTCATGGATTCATATGTCATGTTCTTTGCCTTGATCAATTAATGCTTACAAATCTCTTCTGATCTTTACAGAATGCATGGCTTGCAGCTAAGGGATATCAGGTCATCACCTGATGTCACTTCTTTCTTTCTTAGTGGAAAGAATACCAAGGTAGTGCCCATTCTCCACAGTTTCAATGACAATGCTTCTGATTAAAGATTAAAAGGATAATCCATGTTCCTTTTTTTCCTTCCATCTAAAAACAATGACTTTCTATTTCCTAACACTCTTCTAATGACAAGACTTGCTCTGATATTCAGCAAAGCACAGCTGCATCCATAGTTAAAATTTAAAACGTGCTTTCTGGTTACTTGGAAAATTAGATGCACATCCCATAATTTTATGAAACTTTCTCAAACCCAACATGCAAAAGGGATTTACTCAGCTTGGTGTTGCAGTGTACTCTAAGCTCCATACCCAAGCTGAAATTTGATGTGCCTGTGTAAGTATACCTGTAGCCAACCGTTCCCCATCTACCTCTGTTCTCTCCTGTATGTGCGGTGTATACAGAAAGAAGGATACATGCACACTCACAAAGTAAAGTGTAGATATTATGTATGTAAGTTTTCTGAATATATCCTTAGATTTATGGATACTAATGCAGAATGCTTAAGAAAATCCTGGAGTTTTTGCATAACATTCAGTACTATACAGTAATGATTCATGACACCTGTATAGTTGAGTTTTGGAATCATTTGCTTTGGAATCACCTGCTTTGCTATTTGCTACAAGTTAATCTACTTCTGCTAAAAAAAAAAAAAAAACCAACCAACCAAACAAACAAACAAAAACCAAAACAAACAAAAACCAAAACAAACAAAAACAAAACAAAGCAAAACAAAACAAAACTGTCCCAAACAGCAACCTACTTGTCACAGGATGAAGATAGCACCTGGACCCTGTATTTTAAGCTTCTAACTTAATTTGTTAAATTTCTCCTAGGTGTTTAAAACAAAAACAGAAAACAGTACTTTTTAACTACACCTCAGCACAGAAACTATCATCTAGAGGAGTAGCCACACTTGGAAACAGTATGTTCTGACTGGTCCCTTGCTCATTCTAGTGATACTGCTAGTTAATCAAGATGAAAAAGAGAAAATGCGGTGTCCTCAAACCCGACCAAGGAAGACAGACACAGATGTCTAAAGAAAGAGAGGCAAATGTGAGATGTAAAGTATCTGAGGTGGTGCTTAGGAATTAATGAAACTGGGAGAAGTTAAACACAATCAGGTTTAAAGAGATAATGATAAAAATGAAAATGTGAGATCTCTTGCCAGCAGCATAAACCTAGGCTGGGAAGAGGAATTCAATATTTCCTGCAAATAAACACGGGTTTCTAAAATTAGAAAGCACAGATGTGCAAGACAGAAAGTTCCAAAGAATCCTAGGTCCATACAGACAGAGCAGAGTTTTGTCACTTCTTGTCACAGTTAGGAGGCACCACCACCCCTAGGTAGGCACAGTGCACCAAGCTGGCACACTGTGATACAGCCCATCCTTGCTAGAATGTCCACCAGACCCCTTCCCAAATGTAGCCTGCAGAGGAGCGTGTGTGAAGCACTGTGCCATGTCTCCAGGTGCATTCCAAAGAATCACAGATTTGTGAGCTGTTTACTGCAAAACAAAACCACTCCACCATTCAGCGTTCCTCTTCTAGATACTCACACATTTGTTAACCTACTGAAGACTCTAAAAAGTCCTGAAAAAATTGGATTTTTCTTTCTTTAATTGTAGTTTCCAAATTTAACAAGGCATAGACATCATTTGCCCATGATTTGGTAAATATGTTCCAAAAAAAAAAAAAAAAAGTAAAGTACTCTTATTATCCTACTGGAAGACTTTTGAAAGAGAAGTTTCCTGTACAGATAGTAAGCTGTCCGACTATGAGGATACTATAAGGAAACTCCTCATTCTTTAACCTGTGACTTGCTATCTGTGGCCAGGAGGTCAATTTGGGAGTGCTGATTAAGTAAAGATTAACTACATTACTTAGATACAGATGAGACCTTTCACCATGGATTTCTTGGCTCACAATGGACACTTGCAAGCTTCTCTATTGCTTCTTCCTTCTCTCGTCCTATCCTACATATTTTTTTTAAATCACCGACAAGTGTTTGCAGAAAGGACAATCCTGCAGATGAAGAAGGAAAAACAGATTTAGAGTAAGAAACTTCTTTTAAGGAATGCAGCCTTAGCAAAAATGTCTCCTATTAGCTACAGTATCAGGGTCTTAATTCTTTTCTGCCTTCCTCAGGTGCCTGCCCCTGGCTCTCCAAAGGCTTTCCAACTTTATTTCCCTTTCTCTGATTGTGCTGGTATAAAGATGGAATTGTAAAGGAAATGCATCATAAAATTTATATTTGGGCAGTCTTATCAGCATTGGACATGCACAATCTTCCCTTGCAAAGTTTTTGCTCTGAAATTGCACACAAATTTGTTTCTTAAAAAAAGGAGGGGAAACCCTCTATGTTTCTGTGGTGTTTGATGTCTATTTATATGTTTCTTAAAGATAAAGCATTTATTCTATGCATGATTTGAATTTTCTGCATCTCTTCTCTTCGCCTTAACGGAAGTGAATTCTTATTGCATAGCCAAATTTCACACTCAATTTATTCTGCAGAGTAACTCCCTTCCTCCAGATGGGACCATAAACCAGCAGAAAGAAGGATTTTTTTTTTAAGTGTTCCTAATTGAATATATGGGATGTACTTCTGAAATGAAATCAACAGCTCAAGGGAAAACACAGAACAGCATTGGGAGAGGACGCTAACATCCATAAAACACAGCAAATTTGCTGGTCCAGTATGCATTGGTAACCCCTGAGAAGCACTTCCATCAGGTTACAGAAAGGCCCAATATGTAGTGGAGATACAAAGGGATAAAGACTGGCTTGGGAAGTAAACAATATTATCCAGCTGATTTGAAGGCTATTAGAGATTAAACAGAAGGACTTCTCCTAGCCTGCAGAATGAAAATGGAGAACATTAACATAGAAAGCAGAAACAAGTGTTGGGTGCATTGGGAGGTAACTTACACTAGGTCCAGTATCTACAGAGAAGCCAATAATAGCAGAGCAAAAGTAAGACCTGTTCTCTGCTTGGGAAGGTGTGAATATGTTTTCATGAAACATCTATAACAACACTATATGACAGCAGAATAAATATTCTCAGGGGATTCAAATCTACACAAATAATAGCAGTAACATTTTCACTGCATACAAATAATACTTGCTACATAGAAAAAACATGATAACCATTCATAAGAATTGTTTGTTTTTACTCCATGATTTTTGAGGCCAAAGTCTGTCTCTCATATTCCTGATCATTAAAAGTACTAACTGCTTTTTGTGTTCAGCAAACACTGACTTAATATGTTGACCACTATTTTCCATCCTAAATAGAAGAAAACTGAGTCTTCATTTTGAAGAGATAAAGAAAGTATACATAAGTCATGTGCCTCAAAAACACAAGGCTTGTTTGTACCTAGCTTTGTGCCTGTGCATTGCTTAGGTAATACTGCCTCAAATAAGACAACTGTGGGTCCAGAAAATTAGGGACCAAGGTGATGGGTACAGGCAAAGCCAACAAGATGGAATGGCTATGGTTCAATGCAAAAATCCATTTAGAGTGTTGGGTACATTCTGAACTGTACAGCTCTCTTAACCACTTAGCTGACCTCAGTTTCTTTCTCTGCAATAGGCAGGCATTGAAATCTATTTATATAACTGTGAAAATTTGGGACCACATAGACAATATGGTATCTATACAAACTTATTTAAAGGAAACTACTTATGATCTGAAATAATATTAACAACTTCAGTTAATTAGAGCATGTTATTAGGCATTTCATTGCATGTCCACATAAAAATAAAAACCATGCGAGGCCTTGTTTTCATCATTATTTTAAGTGGTAAATTAAACTACAGGCTTCCTGCTTATCCATGGCTCAATGGGAATCTGAGCTCTGAAAGCCTGTATCTTGTATTTATGCCATTGGCCCATTTCATTCTTAGAGGAGCATAGTATAACTTAGCTCTAGAAAATACCAAAGCCCTAAGTAATTTAATTCACCATTGCTGACAGTCTTTGTCATCATGGCTATTGTGTTCTCCCTAGACTTCCCTGAGAGGGAAAGTTTTTTGCCTTTCTGTGATGTTCAGCCCCAGAACTAATGCCAAGTATATGGGATCCTGCCTCCTGTGCATATGAACTGAGACCCTTGGCATGTTCAATATCTCTTCTAGTCACTTCAGTATCTGAATGTTATGAGCCCACTGAAATACAGTATTTCAAATCAAATTGCCTCTTCTTGCCTAAGGAGAAGAAGCCCATGTTGGAGGCCCAGCTTTCCATAAAACTTGCTGTTATACAAAACAACCAAATTACTAAACAAAATCTCCAAGAAGTTGCTTACCTTTACATAAGGTTATGCTAGAAAATTAAAATGCCTAAGAAGCGAATTGATTTGAATAGAACAAACAAAAACAGGCAAGAGGAAACCATTGTTCACTTTGATTCAAGCCTTTTATAATGGTCACACCCAAATAGCCCTACTTTGAAGGCTAACATTGTAGCTGCTTGCCAAAAACTTAGAAGTAAGATGTAAATGTGCTTTGAGGTGGTTCTGTGATAGAAGCCACCAGGTAGATCTGCATCACAATTTATGCTAGCTTGCCTTTTGTTTCCACATAAAATGGGTGTCATAATACTGTATAAAGATCACTAGTTCGTTGTGCAACAGAAGAGACAAGTACATCAGAATGACAGCAATCTCAGCGGGCACTGGTGGAAAGGCCACTCAGATATGCTGGATGCATGTAGCACCCCACCTCCAACCTCTAAGCATTCAATTTGCATCTAGCTCTGCTTACTGGCTATAGAAAAGACTTCGGCCTTACACGGAACCCACTGCAATATGACAGGGGAGAGCTATTTGAAAGGAAATAATGTATTCTACAGTGAAGTTTTTGCCTGTGAAGGTCCCCTAGCCATCTTTTCCTATTCTGTTTGAGTTTACTGGCTGGAGACTACTTTAATTCACTTTGCAACAGAACAGTTAGATTATGCCCCATTTATTATAAACATTTGGTTTGCATAGAAAATTTGATATGTTTTATTAATCTATCTCTTGGACTTTCTAGAAGTATGATGAATGAGTTAGCATAAAATGTCATTTTTTAGACACTTTAGGTGGTTGGGCAATTAATGTAGCCAGCCTCAGCAGCTCTTCCACAACCCGATCGAAGTCTGTTTTCTGATGCGGATCCCTCTTTGCCCACACCATCTACAGAATTATAAAACACATGATAAATCCAAGCTTTTGGCAGTGTTATTTCTATAAGGTTATAACCTTCTTTGATAAACTCAGATCAGCAGTAAAAACTATACTAGATTAATGAAAACACATCAGAAAAGCACCATGCCATTTCATTTCTAGGGAATTACAGCTGTGAAACATTCTAAAACATTCAGAGTAAATGGGGCAGGCTTTTTAGAAGGATATTTTATTTAAAATGACTGGAGAAAACAAAAATAAAAAGAAAAAAAGGAAGAAAAACACCCACAGGATTGTATGTTCACCACATCACATCCAGAAAGCTTCAGTAGGAGGAAAAATAAAATGAAATATGTTCTCTACCAATGAACAAGGCTTCTTCGATTATAAAAGAGTAAAAGTGATAGAATCCCAGAGACAACGAATTTGCAGAACACTGGGATTCCCACCTGGTGCATGCATAGGAGTGAAGGAACTCTTGCCCTATCATATACAGAAAGAGGCAGAAAGAAGTAATAAACAAAAACAAAAACCAAAAAAAGACAAAGAAGAAAAAATAAACTGTACATTTCCCATATTCAGCTCATATTGCAGCTGAAAGAAAACTTCACATAGAACTCAGCAAGATAGCAGAAGTCCCACTTTGTAGGGAAATTTTGAAGAACACTAGAAATACCTCTTGTTTTTTAGGAGATAAAATTTATATTCAGATCTTGACCTTTTACCATGCACTATGAAGCCATTAATAAAATTTTATTTTAACACCAACAAGCCTAAAATGCTCTCAAACATCAATTTTCAAGGATACATTCCCAAGCATCCTTTATTATAAATGTTACACAGACAAAGGCTAAAACCGAAAATCAATTTTTAATATATTTCTTCCTACCACAGGGCATGAGAAACATTAATGGTTTCTGCATCTACATGGTTCCAATTATTAGCATTGCTATTTTAAGCTGGTGCCACATACAGTAAGCTTGACTTGCGAGTTGGTGGCTATAGGTTCTCTTTGTGGCCATTTTTTTTTTTTTGAATGCCAGTTAATAAGCAATAGTCTAGGATCTTAAGAGCCATGCCAGTATTTACTTCCCTCATCCAACATCCTGATATTTACACAAGCACTTATCAGAAGACAGTAGAGCAACTTAAAACTTAATGATCCCAGTTCCCAACCCTGCACAGGGGACAAGAAGCTGCTGTAAACCTATTGAGGGACGGTTCCAATGGGCCTTTGCTACACAAGGAGCAGTTTGCATAGAGTTTCCTGACACCTTTACTCAGATCATCCAAGGCTTGATTTTTGCACTGTAGCACTCAGCAGTGTTTCTGGGACTGTCCCAAAGTACAAGTGGAATGGGCATCACCTCCTTTCCTTGTTTATCACATTCTATCTATCTAGAAAGCCAAAACCTCTGGGTTGGCCTATTGGGGTACTGTTTGGGATACATGGCTGTCTCCTATGCAAGGGTAGACTTAAGAATCTACTGGTTGCAAAGGACAGTTCTAGAAATCCCACCTAGCTCCTGGGATGGCTTTGTTCCTGCTCTACTGAGAATCTGGTTTCGCACTTTCTTCTTACTCAACAATTCTCCCAGAGCTGATGGTAGCTGCCTTGATTAATTGAGCCAGCATTAGTTCCTTTGGCTTAATTCGAACCACTAGCCAACAAAAAAGGAGTATCAGCAACTTGGTCTTCATGATTCTCTGAACTCATGTGGAGGGATATCATCTGTCTGATTAAATCATCTGTAGTTTCCTCCCTATGGTTTGGAAATCACCTTTCCTCCACAAGACGTTTAAGGCTCTGTTGTTTGGATTTTGTTTTGAATAGCCAAACCTCATCTCTGACTTTAACCATAAGAAATTCTGAGATGAAGTGAAATCATTTTCCTTGCTTAACCTTAGTCTGAATGTGTATGTGCTCTCTTGGCCACTCTGATGGATGTGCCTCCCAACCTTCGTCATCAGTTTGGATTCTTAGCTGCAACCACCAGAACCATTCTGTGCCAGTTAAGAAAAAAAAAAAAAAAAAAAAAAAAGATAAGCAAACAAAATACTTCCAAGAGACTCCTGAAAGCTTAAGGCAATAGCTGGATGCTAAGCAGTAAAAAGAAATATTCAACTTTCATTCCAGGACATCTCAGTGGAGATGCAAAAGGTTTGGGGTAACCTCATCCTGCCCAGTCATGTCAGCACTGAGGCTGGACATAGAAGGCGTCTACTGGATCCTGTCTTTGCAGCCTGTGATAGCAAGTTCTAGGAGAAGTCTTAGCATTTTGTTTCTAAAGTCCCACACAAGTGCAGAATGTAAATGCATGCATTCATGCACCCTATCTTCAAAGGAGCCTGAGAAATAAGATTCTTCCTGACATCTGATATTAAAGAAGCACTAACACACAGTGACTGGTTGGTTGCAAGCTTGATAAATGCCCCCTGTCCTTGTTGTTATGGACCCTATCCTCAACAAGATCTTCTTCAAGCTTTCTAATAGGAATATATCCCATTTAACTTTCTGTGTACATTTCAAATACTCACTACATTTACATGGTATTATAATTTGCATAGCACTTCTACACACCTATTGTTTGTTAGATGGGAGTTCCACATGTTCTCCTTCTCTAGAGAAGCAAGAGAATTTGGGTGGCAATCAGTGGCCTGCCCTACCTCTTTCCTCAAACATGCTATATATGTATATCAGTAAATACACCATGGAACAATAAGTCAAGGACCCATGTTCTTTGTGAATCATTTTATCCCACTGCTGACATAAATAAGGCATAAGCAGCTTTGCATATGTGCACTTTCCTCTTCAGTTTACACAATAACATCAAATATCAGAACCAATGATGGAAGAAGAAAATGACAGACCGGAGAAGTCACTGCCAAGAAAGTCCCCCTAGGTCTTTTCTGGAATCTACTGGGACCAACTAGGTGTGGGTGGAAGACTGGTCCTAGGGAGCATAACTAACACCATCAAGTAAACAGGAGGTGAAGAAGGGTATTCCAAAAAGAGCAAGGGCACATGTCCAAATCCCACTAACAGTACCAACAGCCAAGATCCTTGGACCTGCTGTATGCAGAAATGCTAGAAGCTTGTGTGGCCATAGGGTTTCTCCATGAGCACTAGATTTTAGATGTTACTATTATCCCACATTAATCATCAGGGGTTTTTTTATTATTTATTTATTTATTTATTTATTTATTTATTTATTTATTTATTTATTTGTATTTGTATTTGTATTTGTATTTGTTTGATCACAGTGTATCTGACAGAAGATTATAGAGCAGTTTTCTTTGAGGCCATAGGAAAATGGGAAGCTGGAAGTTGTCAAGCCAAGGAGAAAAAGGAAGCCCAGGTTTGGACAAGAATAACTGAATTTTAAAATGAATATAATAGAGATAAAATCAGAACAGGCAGGAAAAAAATTGTTAGATCAAGACAAGGGTCAAAATTCACCAAGAATAAGATACTTTGACCTTAGACATACTAGGAAATGATATTTTTCATCTTATTAATTCCCAAATTCTAAAAGTACATATGCTGCAATATACAAATAAACATATTACTGAGACTCTTATGAGAACATTACTATTTACCCTGGAAATAAACCTTTATGTTAGTCAAGAAACAAGGTTAAAGGCTTTAACAAATGCTCCAAACAATAACAGTTTAAACAAAAGAGAAGTTTCCCATAGCTGTTCAAATAACATGCCTTCCAGACTGAATGCTAACTCTGTATCAGATGCTCAGCCCTATGCATGCTAGGCTTTCACATGTCCTTGTCAGCACACAGCTTCCAATGTCTGGACGGAAGGGATTCCTTGTTGATCAATGGAACATAACATATAGTGGGGTGGCAATGCTCCTTCCTTTGTGGATGATAATTTATATTGGTAAATTATCATATACTGTTTGTACTTGTTGAAAGCAGACTCAGGGAGCAAGGAGTGACTGTCATTCTAGCCTGACATGTTTATATCAAATGTCCTGTAAAATTCTCTGTCTCTGGGTCAGGTTGGCCCCCTGGCTTTAAAACAAGCAGAAAGGACAATAGCAGACAGATAAGGGCATTAAAAACATTGCATCCTTGGAAACATCTGAAAGGAAGAGTCATTTACAAAAAGAGGTTAGTATTATTTGTCTCGTGGTATAAAAATGCCTTCTGTATAGGAGCAAGAAGTCAGAAGCTCGTCAGTGAAGAGATCACTCTCTTCTGCCCAAAGCTCTCAATCTGAAATACTTGGCAGCCTCAATGAGGCTTCCAATTCATTGCTGCTGGATGTAATAAGTGCCCAATATGATGATGTATTCTTGCCTAACTGCTATTTGCTATTTGTTCTTTATTTTGCTTGCTGCATTCTTCATTAACTCAATCATTCAAAACCCCAAATACAGCTATCATAGATCATTCTCAAACAGTAACACTGGGCCGAGAAGTTTAATGGTCACATCCGACAGTGACTAGATGCGTTAGTTTGTCATTCATCATGGTAAGAAAGACAGGGAACCATAGTCTCTAAGTAGTTCAGCCACCTTAAAGCAAAGAAGCAGGGGTAGACACTGAGAGACAAGCAGCACCATTTCCTAGCAGCCTGCAAATAGAAGACAACTGGGAAGATCCCAGCTCTGGTCCTGACCAGCTGCAGCACTGTTACTGACAAGCTGCTTAACCTACACCAAATTACTTGCCCTGGTTAGCAGTCTTTTGTATATAGAAGAGAATCAAAAAGATTCTCCATAAAGGAGAATTGTTAAAATTGTGAGAGGCATTTGGCTCCCAAAGATGCAGTTGATAAATGACAGTAATTAATAATGTATTAGTAATATTATCTTTAATAAGAATTGGCCAATTATAGCCCACGACTCCAATTTGGACCACCACTTATTTTGTTAATAAAGTTTTACTGGAACATAGCCATGCCAATTTGTTCATATATGGTCTGCATTTGCATTTATACTAGAATGGCAGAGTTGGGAAGCTGTGACAGGAATGATATGCGCAGAGAAACCTAAAATATTTCCTATCTTATCTGTTCCTTACAGAAAAACTTTTGCTAAGCCCTGATCTAGAAAAACAAATCCTTTTTATTCTTGAAAAATACATTGTTTCCTTGTTTGCAATATAGAACCACTATACATATTTTACAACATTATTGTAAAAGGTAACAGATGCATGAGGACAGTGTCAAGTGCACAGTAAACATTTCATCTCTCAATCTCATCCCATTCCTCTTGCTGTATAGTCACCATTGGCCACATAAGAGCCGCACTACCTGTGCACAAAACAGCAAAAGACAATGCCAAGCCTTGTACTTGAGTGACAAGTGTCAATGTCAGACTCAGTCACTGGTACAATCCCCAGGGCAGTGAAGCCTCTCACTTGATGTGCTAGGTGCTACTGTGCACATTCTCAATAACTATCTGAAGGACTGGTAGGAAAAATAACTCCCTCATACACATGATGAGCAGTTACTCAAATAATCAAGAATATTGATAAGTATAGAATATTAAAAGTAGAATTGTGTCTGCCTCGTTAAAATATTTATTAGAGAACAAAAGAGGGAAATGGAAAGAAAGCAAGGAAGTGAAGGGAGAGGGCACCTTAGTGGCCGTCTAGTACCTTTCCAATGGAGAAAACTATTGCCATCTGTCTGTTGCTCACCATACATAACCAGCCTCTCTCATTTGGGTCTTAGCAACTGTATTACCAGTCTAGAAATGTCTGAAAACTGCCTGTATCCTTAACATCACCATCCTTTAGACATCACTTTCTGTCTGCCTTCTTTGAATGTGTGTTTTCCTTGGTAAAAATATTTTAGCAATCAGTTATATGAATACTTAGTCACTTACAAACCATAAATAGTGATATGCATAGAATATATGTGTATGTTATTCTCTTAAAAGACCAAAATAAATAATAAATTGTTAAATAAAATTACCATGAACTTTTAAAAAATTATTTTCCACAGCTCTGGTAATGCTGCTGAACTTCTCCCCCTAAACTTCTCTCTTCCTCATTTCACATCAGTCCTCTTTTGAAATGTCATTTCCCTTAGGGAATCTTCCTGCAGCACGAGAATCCTTCTCTTATATACTCTTGTAGCTTTATATAGGTCTCCTCCATGATGCTTATCATAATTTAAACTATGTTTATTTGCTCAATTCAGTTAACATCTCTTCCACCAAACTTACCTCATCACCAATCCTAACAGCTATTTAAATGCCATTTCCAACATCTAATAAATGTAAATATATATTAACTTTTCTTGCTTTGCCATCTTGTCATCAATTTTTGCTGCATTGTAGATAATATTAAATATCAACTAATTCAATGGATACTATAATTGTTCTGCTAAAACAGAGACTTTTAAAAGTCTTAGAAGATTACTATTGAAAATAAGAAATGTCTTATCGAGGAGTTTCTAGTGAGATAAAGTCAGAAAAACTGTGATGATGAAGAGGCTATCATTTTTCAAAAAGCATCCTCTATGGGCCACTGTATCAGATCCTCCAAGCAATTTTTCAGTAGATGAAGGTATGGATTTTTATCCTGCTTTGCAGAAAAAGAAACTAAAACTCATAGAATTGAAATAATAATCTGAAAGCCCTACACAGCTGGTTGGTAGCATAATATGAATCAAACCCACATCTTCCAAGCTTCAGTCCACAATGGCCATTATCAGTCAGGGCAAGATGAGTAAGCTGGAATACTAGGAAGTTCTTGATGCTTTTAGAATGATACACCTTGGATTTGTCCTAGGTGTGACACCGTGAAATACAAACATTGCAGAGTGGCCAGAAGACTGAAAAGGAAATGATTAAGGCCCAAGAGCAGGAGTGGAAAGACCACAGAGTTGTGAGAAAGTATAAAGGACAGAGATTGGAAAATGGGTCACTTACAGCCTTCAAGTCTGCCAGTATTATCACACAGGGGTAAGATGCCAAAACAGATGCTACTAACTTATAGAAGACACACTTCTCTCGTGACACAGGCATCAAGTGAGCAAAAAGATTATTGGGTAAAAAAAGGCATTCATGTTTCTTGTCCTGCTATGCTACTGGGCGGTAAAGGCTCAACGACAGTGTGTCCATTCTGACGCCAAGCCAAGCCATTTTCTTGGTTCCTAGAGTACAGCACTGCCTGTGTCAAGAAGTGATTCTTCTTCACAAGACAGGAAAGGCCTTGAAGACCAGATCCATCCTGTAGTCTCTGTTGCTCACCATCCCTGAACTATAGGCAATGACTATTATCATAAGGAAAAAGTATTTTTAGCTAAAGTGAAATAATCCTGTTTAGTTAAGTGTGATATTTTGGCAGATTCAAATTTGAGAGTGGAAGGGAAAACCTGTGAAACCATACACTAAGCCAACTCTTAGAAACAGGCTAGAGGGCATGTGGGGTTTCTAGTCTTACCTTGAAATTAATAAAAATGGATTTGTCAGCCAGACCATGCTGTTACTGGGAAGGGGAGAAAACCTTTAAACAGTAGGACCGAGGAGGAGGAAGTTACAGTATTGTGAACATGTCCTTTACAAGGACTGTTTTATTATTTATTTATTTGTTTGTTTGTTTGTTTGTTTGTTTATTTTACTTCTGAGACTCATAAAGTGAACAGAATGATGAGCCTGCCATGGGATACTATCATCTCATCCCAAAGCCAAAAGCAATGAAACCAGCAAGCTATGGGCTGAAATCTCCAACATAACAAACCAAATCAAGGCTCTGTTTCTTGTGAAGTGCTTATATCAGGTATTCTGTCACAATAAGGGAAAGCTAACTAGAATAATATAAAATGTTTATTTATGCATACACATTATAAATATATATATGTAATGCAAGAATAGATAAATTGTATTTTTTAGTTACATTATAAAATTGTCAATTATACCAAAGCACACTGTACATCACATCCCAACCAAGTTTTCAGTGAGAAAATGATGAAGCAACATGGTAACCTAACTCGAAACACAATGATCAAAAGAAAACCTGCCTTCAGCCCTAACCCTAAAGTTAGGGTTAAAACCCTGGGTGGCTAGTCATCAAGGTTCAAGTACACTCTCCTTCTCTCTAGACCTCATGTTCCCCACCTGTAAGAGGGGGAAGCCTTGATGGATTACACTCCATGGCCTCTTATAATTTTAAAACAGCTTAGACCAGTGCCAAATTATGAACTTATTAAAGGTAAGCTATCTGTTGAAGGTCTTCATTGTCTTAACAAAAAAACAGAAATTTTTAAATAAACATTTGGAAAGGGAAGTACACAATGGGATATATCTGAATATTAATTGAAATGCCTTAAGGCAGCATTTTAAAAGTTTTAAAAATATTTACATACCCTTAATAGAAAGTATCTAGGCAGAAAAAAAAAACTACATACTTTGGTTCATGGCATTCTTCATCAATTAAAATTTAGGTACAACTACATGGTGATTGAGGTTCTCAAATTAAAGTAACTTGTATGTGAGTTGAGGTAACACTGAGTTAAAGGCCAATAGCCTCTATTGCAAAACAATGAAGTACTTACTTTGTGAACACAGCATTAAATGGTTTCTCAGAACCAAAGAATTACAATAATTACAATTTCTCTGATCTGATATGCCCATTAATGCAATAGTCATGCATGTGTTATGAGATTAACCAAGCACTCTCCGCTTGGATTTAAGATGTGTTCAACAAGTGGGTACCCATACATGGCATCATTGCTGGGGTCAAGAAACTGGCTACATAGACCACTGGCCCTAGGGAATACCTACTATTATTATTCTGTTAAATGGACACAGTATTAAAATGACTCCTGGTGACTTTGCTTTACCCATAGATCTACGCAAATCTCAGCCTCCATTAGATTTCAGATGGTATTTAGCATAGAGACCCACAACTGCTTAATGTGCAGAGAATGAGAGACTCCAGAGTGCCCTAAATGGAACATCTATATCACACACATGCCCTTCCATGGCTCAGGGATTATGAAAGGAGAATAAGAGGAATGAGCGTGGGAGCCAGATGTCCTCGATGGCTGATACTGTTTGGGGGCACAAAAGAGGTTGCATATGTGGATTCACACTGGAGGCTCACAGCACACACAAAACCTGTACAAACTCCACCAGAGGAAATGTCAGAATGGAAGTGGGAATAAAATCCCATTTCTGGCTAAAGAACTCCTGGCAAATGACAGCTGAAGGAGAGAAAAACGTGTTTTTCTTTAAGGTTGTGACACCTGCTAGGTCAACCATGCTCTAGAACAGGCCACACATCAGATAGTATTTGTATTTACAAAAGGAGAGACAAAACCTGAAGCTGAGATGTTGACATGGGATTCATCTGGGATTAGTTAGAAAAGGGGGTGATTATGATCAAAATATATCATATAAAATTCCCCAAAAGTTAATGAATTAAAAAATTCTCAGAGAAATTGAGTCTTCCTTTCTGGATAGGCGACGTCCTGAGAGACAGCTCATGGAAACTCAGACAGTTGCAAGCACTGAGTACAAATGACTTGTTTGAGTTTCAAAATTAAAGTTGGTAGTAACAACTGCACTTCATAGGTGAGGAATTTGGAGCTAAAAAAAAAACGTCAAATTTACCTGGGTCACATAGTCTAGTACCTAACATAAACAGAATTCAAACAAAAATATGGATGTTCTACTCCATTTTAGATGACTTAACAGTGATACCTCATATTCAAAAGAATTAGAAATTCAAGAAGACACTAACAAATATACAAATGAAAGGCACTTCAAAGATCAAGAGTATTATTTTTCTGTGTTACCTTTGAGCTCTCTCTTGTAACATAGAACTAACAGGTGTGAATCTGAGTTTCATGATTCATTTTAGGGCACAGAGAATGAACACAGGACCTATGAAGCTGAACCCTAAGACATTTAGGCTTACTTTCAGATCTAAATTCACAGAAGATATATTAGGGCATGGTATGATATCTGATGTTTACAGAATGGGAGCTTCCTTAAAGTAAACTGCATGGAAGACACAACAGGCCAGAGGAACAAAATCAGAAAATCACTTAATGAGAACAATGTAAAGATTGCTGTCACGTGTGTCTATGTCTCCCTATCTCAGCCACTTCTGTGTTTTAGCCACAGTAAACATCACAACCAAAGAAAGTGATTATACTGCAGTGTAATGTCTTCCACAAACTTTAACCTTAGCTGGGTTACTAAAACTCACATATGCACCCACTACTCATGGTGGTGCCCTCCTAAAACCATTCCAGTTATGGTTTCCTGAGACCATAATGTTAATCTCATCCTTGTGTTTCAATGGATACTGGTCTTTCAGACAAGGCAACCTATGCTTTTTTCACACCAGCCATCAGATTCCTGTCTCTCTTCCCTGACCTAGATGTCCATATGCTGCTCTCCTATACTTCATGTCCATGCAAAGCACAATACCTGCATACTCTCATAGCCTCTCACTAGCTCTGCCTTCTAACACAAACCTTCCAAATGGCAACCACTTATCTGGTTTCCTACACTACACTAAATCTCTAAAGAACTGGATTTTCAGCCTGTTCCTACCTTCAGAGTCTACAGTGCTCTACTCACTATTGGTACTTTTATGCGCATCCTCAATATTCTTAAAAATCTCCACATTCACAAACTATTTTCCAATGGATAAAACTATGGAAGAACTTTTTCCTTTAAAAAAAATTCAGCATGACGAATATGAGAAACTTTCCTTGTTCTCTTGAACATTTATATTATATCCATGTTTCTTATTAGTATAATCAGTAAATAGTATATATAAGTGTATTGACTTTCCTAAAAATAATAACATGAAGTATGCATATATTAATGTGTAGTGTATATACATACATTTTAGATGTGAATTTATGTGCCTTTATACATGTATGTATATATATACAAACATATTTATGTTCTGATAGCAAGATATTTGATAAATATTGCATAAACATATTTTAACAGAATACACAGTAGTTAAAATATAAAAGTATTTATCAATACATAAACTAGATACATGTGTGTATAGACATGTACACACACACATACACACAAATAGTGTATTCTTCCATGACTTGTAGAAGAGTAAGCCTTACATTTGAATATTTCCTGGTTCAAACACATTTACACAAGGAAGCCAGTTTGGAAAAGGTGCCTTAATAAAAGTTCGAATTCACCAGTGTTTCTCCCATCCTCATCATTACAAGATCTAACATCTGCTAAACCAAATAAATGATGTCAAAATTTGGGGTTTTTTTTAACTTTGTGATTTTAATCCTGCACTAACAAGTTTCATGTCAATGATTAGTAGATTCTGTAGCATCTGAAAGTCACATGATTATTATGACAGACTGTTAGATGTAAGCTTTGTCTTTGTAGCTAAGCTTGCCCATGCTTAGATCCAGAACTAGGGGTGCATGGTACACTGGGCCTTACAGCTGAGCCCATGTTCAAAGAGCGTTTGCTTACAGACATCACAATCCTCTACTAAATCCAGGGTGGGAGAAAAAGAGGGGAAAAATTCAATGTACTTCCTGTGCTTTTCAGAGTAAAAAAATGAAAATACAGAAGACTTGTCTTTCTACTGAAGCCATGAGCTCTTAGCTCCATGGGAACAGGGGGTTGTCTCTTACTTCTTTTACGATTTGACCCCTAAGCATGATTGATACTAAATACACGTTGCCTGATAAGGACTAGCATGAGGAAGAAGTCAGCACAATCAAGAGTTTCCTGTAGCAAGAGAACCTGAGCTCTGATTTTTTGACTCCAACATGAACACACTGATAAATTAAGGTCATTGTTCTCAATCTATTCCTTGGTAGGATTAAAAATGACTTAAAGAAACATGATTAAGCTATTTAAACAAATAACTAGTAAATTTACCCTTACCCCTAAAAACAAAAAGCAAGTCATATTTTTGTTTAAATATGTCTTTTAAAATTTTTTATAATTATTTAATTTTAAATTGTTATTAAATAACTCAACAATATGTTGATTAAATAAAATATATAATGTAAAATTATAATTAAATAATTTTAGATAATTTTAAATGTCCTTAAATAGTTTACTAATACAATTATTACTGATGTCATATTTATATAGACATAAAAGAATCTCAGAAGTAGTATATTTTATGTACACAGAAACCATTAAAGATTTGTACTTGCATCAGCACACATATTCTGTTATATCTACCTATATATCTATCTATATGTAACAGTGTATATATAATAATGTACTATTATCTTGACATATATATATATATATAATATCTATTGCATGGATTAAAATAAAAAAGAATCAGATCTTTTGGAATCTTAATGGGCATTCCCAAGGTCAGGCAATTCAGCCACAGCGAGTTCTGGCCTGTTAGTACTGTGTTCTTCCATGCAGTACTTGGTGCCACATGTGTCTTAATCTGTGTCCCCCAGTCTCACTGTACCACATAGGAATGTATTCCAGACTGAACTAAGCAGAGCTAATATATTCTCACAGACTATTCCTTTATAGTGATCGGTGAAATTCACTTATCCACAATTACCACATATCCTCAGGAATCATTAGGAACAATGTCTATCCTGATTCCATCACTGACCTCTCGAAGGCCTCAGCTTCCACTGAGAACACTGTATTTGCACACACTAGGGACCTTGGGTTTTGTTCTCAGGTCCAGCTCCCCACTATGAAGTAGAATTAGCTGAGCTAACAGGTGAGGCTTCTGGCAGCACCAGGAACTCAGAAGTGATCAGTAGAAATGAAGAAGCTTCAAAAATAATGCGCAGTTTTCAATTATTTATTTAACTGGGAAGCAGGGTAAAAGCATGTCTCTGAAGAAATAAAATCTAGTTCAGAAGGAGATGGAGGAGAGGCATTTCCCTCTAAGAAGAAATGTGCAACTTTTCCTAAAACTATTCCACAGCACTAAGACAGAGCAGTTGTGTAGTGTCTCATTCAGGAGAGTGGGGAGGTGGCTATCAAATCACCCTGAATGTACAGCCATGACAAAAAAGAGAGATTTCCAGAAGTACATCTCTCATGAGGAGAAACCTCAAATGTGGTTAGCAAAGGACAGACTGTTCCCTGTCTAGAAACCACAGTACACAAAGCCAGGTAAGAAAGAAGGGCAGACAAACAGCTCTGCTGTGCTGGTAGGAGACAAAGGCTTTGTCAATTTAAGAACTACATTTTCTCTGTTCTTAAAGAACAATACAGCTCAATAAATATGTGTTCAATAAATCAAGCAGCCCATTAACACAGAATTAACAAAAGAAGTACATGAGTGAAGCAACTGTCCCCAAGAATACAGAAAAGCATACACTACCTGCTTTCCTTGAGTCTCAGATCTCCTCTACTTAAGAAGCATATTTTCCTTTTTGAAAAGCCTTTAAAGAAACCCTAGGAGGAAAAAGTGTGTGGCCAAGGCAATGATTTACAAGACTCAAATCCTGCTCGGGAAGCTTGACCTTCACTCCCTGGGTGTATTCCCCAGCAAGCCTGCAAGTCATTTCTCGAGTTTAAACCAGTTGCTCATACTTTACTCGCTCTACTCCAAGTCAATATATCAGAGATGCTCACAGCTCAGTGTCTACTGCATCACTATTCACAACCAACCAAGGCATCCAATAACAGCGGGACCGACAAGAAATAGTGGCATCATAGGCACAATGGAATTGTTTTCATCCATAAAGAAGAATGAAAGGGGGCTGGAAAGGTGGCTCAGCAATTAGGATTATTTGCTGCTCTTGCAGAGGACACAGACTTGACTCCCAGTAGTCACCTGGTGACTCACAACCATCTGTAGCTCCAGTTGCAGGGAACTTAGTGCCTATTTGTGAACCTATTTGTGCACTATACATACACGGTACACAGACAAACACGTTAGCAAAGCACTCAAACTCATCTGCTAAAAGTAAATAAGCCTTTAAAATAAAAGAATGAGGTGATGCCATTTGTATAAAAATAAAAGTTTCTGGACACAATATTATTAAGTTGTAGTATGAGATTTTTGGCCTGGACTTTTGGGCCTAGCCTCAAGGTTTAGGCCCGCAGACTTATAGACTTGTAGAGACATATAGAGCTTGGGGGGGGGGGGCATTCTGCTCTGTTCTGCCTGTTTTTAGAGTCTTTTTAGTCTGATATGCCCGCACACACCTTTTGTCTGCCTTTGTTCAATCAGTGCTTTTTTATTAAACTCATAGACAGGGACAATTATTTATAATGTAACAACCTAATCCCCCTATATTAAGTGAATTAAGATAATCTCAGAAGGGCAAACACTATGTTTTCTCTTGCATGTAGTTCCTAAATTTTAAAGTCACATAAAATTATATATGAATGTATTAAATCAAAGTAGATGTGAGTTGCCTAGGAAACAATGAGAACTAATAGGAGATTTGGGGGTTAAAAAAAAAGGAAGGAAGACACTCATCATATATACCTAAAAGAAAATTTTTATTTAAATTCTTCACACCAATAAAAAAAAATAGAATCACATAATAGAATCACATAATAGAATCACAAGTGCATACTTCTAAAACCCATTGACCTCTTCTCTTTGCTCACAGATATTTCTGCAAATAGGTGTGAAAGTAACACGAGGCAAAAGCCAGAGACCATAGAGAGGCGGTCAAAAAGGCACCAAGACATCTTGGCAAAGAGGTGCATCAACATGGAAGCCTCAAAGAGTGTGCAATGGGCTTCCTCATATCTAGAAGATCCCTACTCTCTATTCAAGGCCAGACTTCAGTCAACAGAATGGGGCACTTCCAGGAATTGATGTGGGGAGAATTTACCTTGGCATTACTTCTGGAAGGTGTATTAAGCAATATAAAAGATAACTCTGGCCTGAGTTTGCTCCCAGCTGCTGTTCCCTTTCCTTCTGATATAGTCATATTCCCTAAGTCTGTCACACAGAAACTAGAACTATCTTAGTCATTTTCTTTATACCATTGAACTAATACAGAAGGCAGAGATGCACCTGACTGCATTACTATTAATATTACAATGACTATCAGGTAATATAGTTATAAATATCATACAGTTCTTACTGTATGTTGGCAATCACTCTGAATTTTGTATATATTATTTCATTTAGCCTACATAAAAATTTCTATAAAATGGGCACCTTAGTTTTCTAAGTTAAAAACCACATGCACACACGCACACACACACATGCAGAAAGACAGATAGACAGAAAGACTAAGTGTGTGTGTGTGTGTGTGTGTGTGTGTGTGTGTGTGTGTGTGCATGTAAAACTGAGACATTATATAACTTTTCTGTCAAGTTTGCATCTAGAAAACAGCAGAGTTTTGGGATTTGAATCCAAGTGAGTTTGACACCAGGGCCCATTTCTCAGCCACAGCTAAATGGAGGATGCTGGGCTCTGTGAGTGTTAATCTTACCTTTTGACAAGCTGCATGTTCCCATTTTAAAAGAGTGATTGAAAGGCTTGATATAGCCCATTAATTTTATACCCACTTGTATCAAAATCTCTTCAATTCCCTTTGCAGCTTTTCTGCTTTCATTTTCAACTGTTCCTCCCTCAGCTGATTTCTGCCCTCTGTGTGCTCACACAGAGCCAGGTCCATAGGCTCCTCTCACAAAGTTCCTCAGCATTCGGAGAGTCTAAGACACAACAACCTCTTCTTTCAACTGAATAATACTTACCTGGCACAGCATATTCTCTCTCGGTGTATGAGGTATTCTTCATCTCATCTTCATATTAACTGAGTATTACTGTTGTTCAATTGGGATCCTTGATGTCAAATTAGCTTAACTCCCAATGCCAGAATCTAAAGGAAATTGGCTTCATCTCCCCGCCCTTAAACACCCCGAAGCCACTTAAACAAACAACATACAAGAGAACAAAAGGGCATATTTTGCGTACATAGTAATTTTTTTTTAATAAAAAGTGATATTAACATCATTAATCATGGAAGCCAGTAAGGGCATTGGTAGCATTTAGAATGGGTGAAATGGCTCAGGCAGTAAGGTCGCTCACCACCAAGCCCAATGGCCTGAGTCCTGGATTCAGAACAAACATTGCAAAAGGAGAGATTTCACCCCTCCCAGTTGTCTTCTGACTTGCACATGCCTGCAATAGCACATGTATGTCCACACACATAGCATAATCAATCAAATTTAAAGAGAAAGAGGCTTGATTGCTTTTAACAGCTATTAAGTTTGTTCTATGTACCACAGAATGCTAAACATAGTTTACTTCTCTATTCAATGGTGAGTTATAATGTCTGACACTGACTCAGTACGGGTGGAATACAGCCCCTGAAACAGTATGAAGAAAATGGCAAATGAAGACAGAGAAGAAATTCACTGGATTGGCATACCAGGAATAGTCAAATGATGGTATCTCTAACAGTTGCCAGTCAGAAAATGATTATCAGCATGCAACAGGTTTTTTGGTCAAAAATAAATTCATATTTACAATAACTGGTTTATAATTACTCATTAACTGCTTACTCCAGTACTGTTCCAAGCTGAACTATATCATCAGCTTCATTTTACAGATGTTGGAAGCGGGGCTAGGAAAAGGTAAATAAGTTGCACCAAGACAGACAACCTGAGAAACAGGATTAGAACCAAACAAAGGTTGTTTGGCTCTAAACACCAAGTCTGCATGCTGTCAGGATTGATGTTCGCTGCATATACGAATGCTGATCTATTGGAGAACCAGTGGGGATTCAAGATCCAAAATAAAGAAAACAATCTATCCTCTCAAGAACACAGTAAAAGCTTAGTCATGTCTGGAGCCATGTCTGGACAATGCCCTCAAGTACCTTTAAGGTAATTTTCTCAGTGGTGTTGGAGGAGCTTAAAACAATCTATTGGACAACTTTCCCTTCCTTAAAGGACTTCACTGTTAAAAAAGTTGTCATTTGCTTTTGGGATTTCCTCCTGAGGCTAAAAAAAAAGACAGGGTAAAGTTGCCAGAAAATGTGAATTGGAGATAAAAGGCCCCAGGCTGGTCAGATGCTTAGGCCATGATCTGGTACTAAGCTGAGGATTAGAATCCCAGGCACCTCATTTCCAAGCAAACACTTTCTGTGCTAACATTCTGGCTATTTTCCCTCTGTCTTGGTTTACAAGCCCATCCTGCCTCATCTATGTAATCCCTGTGTTGTAGGAAGTAGCCAGTCAAAGGCTCCTGAGAAGATTTAAAATGTTCTGAAGCTCCAGGAGCCCAGAGTTCTTTTGATCCTGTCTAGAAGATTTGGCAGAGAGACATTAAAGAACAAGTTGGAAAGAATTATAGGATGGGTCCATTTTGTTTGCTGCAGTAAAAGTCTTTCTGGAAACTGAGGGGAGAAGTAGTCTATAAGAAAGTTGGTCTTTCCATTAATAAATTAGAGTTTGCTTCAAACATGCATATTGTTCAGAAACCAGGAAAGAAAGAAACAACTCTTACAACATCATCCTGGGCCGCTCCCACTTTCCAGGCACATAAGCTGCAAAAGACACAATGCCAGTGACATTGAATAGATACAATTGCAAATTAAGAATGGCCTGCAAAATAGACTCTAGTAATCTCATTTACCCACTGAAGGGAAGGAAGAAGGAGAAAAGACAAACTTTTGTCCAAGGTTATAGAGGTTAAAGTTAGCATTTCTAGACTTCAGCATCATGTCTTTGGGATTTTAAGGCCTAAATATTCTTTGTCACACATACACACACCACTGATGCAGTGGCAATCTGTAAGGAAGAATTCAAAGGATAAAAAAAAAAAACTAAGAAAAACATAAAATAGCCAAGAGTGAAAGAACAACACAGGGTTTGAGTAAGTTACACAAACTATGCAAAAAAGAGCTAAGAGTTTCATCAAAATACCACGACCAGATGCCACCAAAGAAGCACAGTTGCTAACCACGGTAGGTATAGGAGAAGGAAATGGAAATAAAGGAAGAACTAGAAACCACCATGAAAGTGAGGTCCATGAAGACTTAGAATGTTCGTCAACTCTGTCCTTGAAGGATCACTGGCCCAAAAGAAACACATAGATGAGCAGATGTGAGACTGATGATGCTCTACCTATGTGAGCATGTCACAACAAGTTAAAGTCAAAAATCACTGCGATATAATCAACTTTTCCTTGTACCAAAACTATTGATATAAAAAGTCAGTGAATATAGTTATTATATCAAAAGTTAGGACCAAGTAAATCTCCCAGCGTAGTAGAGTAGCCAAGAAAAGGAGTGACAGGTTTCTTTTGGCCGATGTCCTGAGCCAGACAGTGGCATACAAAGTCAGAAAGCCCTGTAAAGTGACTCTGTTGAAAAGAGAAACATACATACACATACAGGGAAGTACACATATATGTACACAAGCACACATACACAGGAAGAGCTCACACTCTTCCATGATAATATGATCTTATCCCCCTGGCAAGCAGTATATATCAGAATCCTGTTCCTCTGTCCACCAGTCTATGTCATCTTCTAAAGACTTGTTCACCATTTATTTGATCATAACTCTGTCCCACTTACTGTCCTTAGTAGTATGGTTCTTGAAATCCAAATTTCCTCATCTTTGCACACTAGTATCTTTGTAGTTCTCTTCACAGTTACAACCCACCACTCCCCAGTGCTATCCAACTGCACATATACTCATTCTGACTTAAAAAAAAATATCCTGATTGTTATTCACAGACCCCAAGCCTGCCTTTAACCTCTCCTTCAATTGCACAAAGACTGACTAGATTTCCTCCTCAGGATGAGTCTTTGGTGACTCACCATGAGCTTTGGCATGGTCCATGTACCACTACTTCCTTCCTCATCCAAATTGTTGCTTCTCTTCTTATTTTACTGGTAGACTGCAGGGAGGAAATGAGCTATTTTTGGTTAAATGGTCATTGATTAGCCGGATGAAACAATCAAAAAATCTCTTTCAGCAATGTAAAATGCTTTTGAAAGTGTGATAAATTCTAGTCAGCCTTCCATGTGACACTTGACAATAAGCCAAACCCAGATGATATTCAAAAGCAGAAAAGATATGCCCAGCCACTTCTAGAAATACTAGAGAGAAAGCACATGCTGGTCATCTTCACCCCAGAACACATGAAGCAAATTTCCAGGACTTTGAACTTTACAAGCACTTTTGCTAAGGCACTGTCTACATCTATAAAGTTTACAGCCACATAGAAAGTGAGAAATAGGCATAGCCCCAGCCCAGGTAGAATAGTGGTAAGACCCAATATCTCTACTGTAAAGCAGCATATGAAGGTGAGAACCATTCCTTTATCTCAGGTCTGACCTCCCATCAACAAAAAGGACATCCCAGGCTTCTGCCAAAATAGGATCTCCAATCAAAGCCATTCAGTGCTTGCTACTCCAGTGACACGGTTATCTGGACAAATCTGTAAGATCAGGTTCTGAGACATGGGTAGGAAGATGGCTTGGTCTCTTCTCTTTCCTCTGCTGGATTCACTCTGTTCCTACACTGCTCATTTATGGAAAAGGAATAGAAGGGAAGGAGGGAAGGAAGGAGGGAACAACTAGATAGAAAACATGCAAAAATTTAGGTCAGAGATGAGTATTCCTGTGAAGTTCTATAAGCCAAGTATTTTCTACTATAAGATCAAACTTTCAACAAGATATATATTATTTATCATGGCCACATTGCAATAAAATTTTATTAATAAAACAAAGTGGTCAGCCAAATTTGGCTATGAATTACTATTTTCCCATCCCTGGTGCATGCCAAGAACACTAAATGAATTTTATCTCACAATCCAGTTTGATTAGTGGGTAGATGTATTCAGAAAGCTTGGAATTCAGGAAGACTCTAAGGCTACCTATAGGTTCAAGAGGATTGGTGATAAATTAGTAATGTCTGCTGTGCTGCCAGAAGAGTCACTGTGCTGCATGCACTAATTTTGCCACTTTGGTTAAGCTTTGAGTGCACTAAAAAGTTTCTAAAGGAGAAATCTATAGAACAACAATTTCTCAGTCAGGCTGAGATCAATCAAAGCTAAGTGATCACCAACTGACTACTCTGCCTGGTTCTCCAGTACACGTCTTATCTTTCCCTTCCTAGGTGGGTCACTAAACGGGAACTCCTGATTTAGAAGAAGACAGTAAGTCAATAACATAACTATAGTCTAAATCTAAACAGTAAATCGTACTTTGAGTAGTTGGATGAAGCAGGATTCACATTTTTATCTGAGTTTGTAAGTCAGATTACCTAGGTTTAAAAAGCATTCTGCTCTCTGTGTAGCAAAAGCAACTGCAGTGTATGGAAATAAACTCACATTAATGCTTCCAGGAGAGCCCTTTCCATAAGGAGTGTCTTAGTCAAGAAAAGAGATGGTTTGGGACATTTACTTTGATTTAATGTTAAACTTGCAAGTAAATACATAAAGCCTCGGTGTCGTAAAGCTAATTTAAAAGGGACATTTCTCCTTATGGTCCCCTGGAGTATTACAGATTCTCTGATATTTCTCTGCCACCAAGTAGGATGTATTAAAGAACTGAATTCATACTTGTGGATATCAGAATACATGGGTCAATGGGATAAATCATCTAAATGAATTGATTGATACAACTTCAAGTCCATGGTAATAAGTTTTTCTAAGCCCTGGCAGGTGGGCAGAAAGTCCTAGAATAAATCCAGTTTTTAGAACAGCAGAGGAGAGAATTCAAACAGATTTCCCAAACATGTCAATTTTTACACACAAGACAATTTTTACTTTGCAATATTATCCCTGGAGAATAGGAAATAATAAAAATAGACAAAATGACACATGCTTTGAAAGATAAGTATATCAGGTCTGGTGGTGAAGGTCTATAATCCTAGATATTTAGGAGTCTAGAGAAGAAAGACCTTGAGTTTGGGGCCGGCCTATCCTACACAATGAATTCAAAGCCAGTCTGAGCAACACAGACTCTGTGCTAACATACGGAGCAAAGTGAACATTCAAGGCCCAGGTTCAACACTCAGTATCATTAATAAACAAAACTTACGTGTTTTCAGATTTCTGTAATAATTATGTATATTGTTTATGATTATCAATATTTTTTACTTAAAACAATGTTTTTAAAAAAAATAAATCTAACTGGAAAATAAGTACCAGTTTGATGGTAGCCGACATAGGCCAGTGTTTTTTTTTTTTTTTTTTTTTTAAAGGAAATAAGGTTTTTCTGATTGACTCTCTGCTAAATAGAAAGTAAAAATAACAAAATAACATAGAAAGCCTAGAAAAAGTCATGCAAGATGGTACCATCCATGTTCATCTATGGAGATCTGAGACAACGAATTTCAGATAATAATGCTTTCACACTAAACTCAGTTCCAAATATAACTGACAGTTTTGGACAGACTGCACTGTCCAGACATAGATATAATTCTGTCTGTTTAAGGTTTTGTGCATTATCCATTCATAAAATATGTATGACTTTATCAGCTTCCTAAGAAGAGCAAGAGGCTCCTTCCCTCTGGAGTAAAAAAAGTCAGGGGAAAGCTGAGGAGTCGATAACACTCCTCGCTAAATGCTGGGGGAGCTTACTGAGTGGCCTACCAATGTTCTGCTCTCTCTTAGATGTTGTGAGGTTGGAGAAAGTTTTCCATGATTAAAATTCCAAATGGGACACTGTGACCAAAATCGGAAATGAGGACACCTGATTTTTCTCTGCATCTCCACATTGTGATCAACCCATAGTACATATTTATTATACTAAAGAAGCTGCTGTGGACTACAATAGCTGGGCATCCTGGAGATTCTTTCACCCCTGTATTATTTGGGCTACTTGCCCACAACAAAACCAACAGCATTTTCAACCCTTCTACAAAGGACATATCGGCAAGAACAGCCGAGTGCTTCCCAGGTGTCTTTCTTAGCTTCTCTCCCCTGACCGCTGCTGTGCAAGTTATCGCTGTATTCGATGTTGTTGAACATATTTGATATGAAAGCATTGTCTGTGTGCTCCTAGTATCTAACGAGTCTCTCCCCCAGAGTTTGCCAGCAAGGTGCTGATTAATTAACTGAAGTAGTGAAGCTGAATCATCCAACAGCTGTTTCGAGACTTGTCATTAGCTCGGTCTCCTTTCCTGTCTATTAGCTTTCTTGCAGCCATGCTAGAGAAATGCAAACCCAGGGAACTCACAGTTAGCATCCACCTCACCACCAGTGCCCTGGTGGATGCAAAACAGGCACGAAGGGTCGGGCTGAATTATTATCATTTAAGGGAAACTGGATGAGGAAGCAGATTTGGAAGGGGGCAGGGCTACGACACTCTGGAAATTCCACAGAAGCCAGTGTGTCTTGTCATTAGTTTTGACAGGTGACAACAGACTTTTTGCATGACATATCAGAGGGGAAATGCCAGATCTCAGGAGCTGGTGGAACAGTTCCAACACTTCCTCCTGAGACCTCCTGCCAGGGGAAGAAGGCCTCTGCCACTCTGAGATGAGGAAGAACTGCAGAGCAGAGCCGAGAGGCAGATGTAGAGGCTCCTCTGGAATGGTGACAGTTGGCGGAGCATTCCAACCTGTGGCCCTCTGCTGTCCCCAAGAACAAGATGGTTATTCAGAGCAGCAGATCTACATTAAGCAGCAGATTGGAGGGAGAAATGAGCTGATGAGACACAAGCTCGTCACTAAGTGCTGCGTGGTAAGGACCAGAGAACAGACCAAAGGAAAAGCAGAAGTGATAAGCCCCTCCCACCATCCCTCCCCACTTTCTTCTTGACTCTTCTTTCTTTTCTCTTTCCTTCTTCCATCCCTCTTCCTTCCTTTTAATCTCCTTTCTACATCCTTGCCTTTCCTGTTTCATTCCTACATCCTTCTGTCTCCATTTCCTTCCTCTCTGCTTTTTGCTTTCTCCATCCATCTTTCCTTTCAATTCTTCTTTCTCTGCTCTCTCTTTCTCTTCTGCCTTTGTCCTCCCCTTTGTCCTTTCCATTTTTTCCATCTTTCTTTTATACATTCCTAAGTCTAACTGCAGACTCTGGAAAGGTCAATAATGGCTGTCGCATGCCAGTCACCACAATTAATTCACATCAATCCATGTCCGGTTCATCATAGGTACCACCTTGTAACCCTCTAAGATCTGCCTATCCCCTCTGACATTAATCTCAAGGACTTGGTTCAAAGACATTGGCTTTATCCCCAGGCCTGTTATAGTACCTCTTTGTCATTGTATTCGCTGTGGGTCTTCCTCACATTGAATTCACTTTATCACGAGGAACTAAAGATACTCAACTCTCAAAAAACAGTGAAAATTAAAGATGTGCTTAAATAGCAACTAATCAGGTCATTGGGGCATATAATAAAGAAGCCAAATGCATCCCCCAAATGCAGCAGGTGCTTTTGTGTTAATGAAGCAGATAAATGCAGCAATGAATGTGAAGCTACAGACAGAGCATCTGCCTCGTGATAAAATTAAGTCTTGTGACAGAAATAAATCACCATGGGGGAAACTGTAAGCTATTATCCAATAGGATTTTTTCTTATTTTCTGATGTGACAGGATGTATCAGATTCCCAAACACTAGGCAGCTAAGTGCACCCTCAATTTGATGATAAATCAGAAAGACCGCAGGACTAGAAATTTAACAGCTACTTATTTTTCTGTGATGTAGAGATAAGGGAACATTTTTAGTGAATGTCTGTTAAGTCGGGAATCTCCTTCTTCCTTGATAATCTCGTCCTGTGACTCTGTCACATCATCCACAATGCCAACAACCAGCAGTGAGGAAAATAGATTGTGGACTAAGATAAATAAGGAAGCTACTTATCTCGTTTTCCCTCTTCCAATACTCAGCTTTATCTGAGGAGGACCATAGAAAGGCTACCTCTGACATCAAAATACACAGTTCTTATTACACTTCCCTTTCTATCCCCTTCAGTGGTTTTAAAAACGGCAGTAACACTGTGTTTTTTCTCTTTAAAATTTTTTCACACTTGAACAATACAAATGGAAAAATTCATATATCATGTTAAAAACACACAGAAACTAATAGAGCTGAGGCTCAGTTTTCCATATTTGATAAAAGTGACTGGTAAGAGTATAATTAAACATTTTCAGAATTCCCTTTGTTATAGTACCCTATAAATGTGTGGGATTCGGGGCAAGTGATTTGTCTCCCCAGGATGTATATCTAGTTTTCCACGCTGAATTGTTAAAGTACCCTGAATCTTTTCCTAAACTTCGTACTAATCACTATCAAGATTAATGACATAGATTGCCCTTGGAAGCAACAGAGAGGTATGAGAGACTGATTTTTTTTTCTTTCTGACACTATTTTTTATGTTAAAATATTGTACTGTACATCTTCAAAAGGAACCCTGTCCATTGTATAAAGACAGTGAGGATCTAGGGACTAACAGAGCAGAGGAGACTGGGAGACAGTGTAAGCCTAGCTATACTTCCAAATCCAGACTAAAATGGTTCATTGTAAATGAAACCAAGGCCATGGCCAAGCTGCTGTTAGGGAGTCCTCTCCTTATGTTGTGTAGTATAGGAGGTGGTACTAGCTGGAGAAACATTAAGCATTCATCATGGATAATTACAGATCTCCTTCAGGAACTTTAGCCTGTCTTCAGAGAAAGCTAATTCCACACAACATGAGGAAAGCTGTTAAAGAACCATAAACATACAGTTGATACTGCCCTTTAATTAGAGTGTGGAGCCAAAGTGGATGCTAGAGAACCAGAAAGAGATTTAATGTCTTCTCTATCAGTTGAAGAAGAAAGGGGCATGATCAGTCAGATCACACACTGAGCACAAAGCTTACCAGAGTATGGAGCAAGGAGATATGCAGCAGTCACATGGCATGACTGTTGAGAAGATGGTCATTCAATGTGGCTTATTATTCACCTACTATGATTCATAAATTGAGGGATACCACAGAAAAGCATAAGTTGAGGCCATTCTGGTGAGGTCCTGAAAATCTGACCCACACCTCTGTTATAGACATTGCACTGGAAATGTGTCATAATTCCCAGAGTAAAGAAATCTTACAGTTTGCTATCGACTTACTAAAGTAAAAGGGGGGGGGACAAGTGTGAGATCTTGGGGTAACCCTAGGATTCAATATGTTTCTTTTAAACAGCCATGGTGTTATCTTTCTAGTTTTGTTTTCTACAACATAAACAAAATTGGCACATTCTCCAGAGGAGCCACAAGATAAAGGACCAGGAAAGGCAGCGCACAGTATCCTTCACTGTCTGTCACTGTCCAGTCAGAAAGCCACACATAGACACATTGCATTTTCCCTGCAATTTTATTTTTTTTGTAACACATGCCACACACAACTTTGTAGCAGGAGAAAGAAATATAAACACATGATATGAGACGGGTCTGCCTCATAGAGCCTTGATCTTTTCAACAGCACAGAAATTTGAGTGAGGTATGTTGACACACACCTGTCATCCCAGCACTCTGGAGGCTGAGTCAGGAGCATGTCAAGTTTCTGCACTAGCCTGTGCCACACAGCAAGACCCTGTCTAAAAAAAAGAAAAAAGAAGGAGGAGAAGAAGAAAGAAAGTTTAAATGGAAAGCTATGCTCAATTCAATCTTGTTAGAGTTATTTAATATGATTACTCTCTAAATTAACAAAGGGAAATCCACTTTTATAATCACATACGATCATAATCCTGCTTAAAAGTTCCAGCCATGAGTCTACAAGTTGAAATTCAAATCTTCCCATTTTCCAGAAGAGAAAACTTTAAGATCAAGGAAAAAAAAAATGATTGTCTACATACACAAGTGAGCCAGTGTAGAGCACACAGCCTCTTATGTGGAGTTCAATAGTCCGCCCTCAATGCAGTCAGATCTCCTGTCTTTCTCTCCCATCTGAAGAAAAGACCGGAAGGAAACCAAGGTTCATCCCTTCAGCCTCTGCGGACTCAGCCTGGTGGGAATTTAATAGTCTACATGGAAGCTGAGAGAATAAAACAAAAGCACGGCTTCAGAAGAGAGGATACAAAGGGAAGGAATTTCCTGGAAAGGGTTCCAATACTGATCTCTGCAGTCGACTAATACATATTTAATTGCTGTGCAAACTATCCACATTATTAGGGGCCAAAAACTTCCAGTGTCGAGGAGCCAGCCCTGCAGACATCTGCATAAAAGGGATAATAAAGTTGGGAAACAGCAAAAATCTGGGAATAGGCATGAGTGTTGAGATCACAAAGAAGCAGCTACCTGGGAAAAGGAGAAATGGAATAGAGAGGTAAGTAGGCAGCTATCAGCTACTGTATGAATTTCAAACCATGGAAACAAATTTGGAAATTTTTTTAGTGGCAATAGGAAGCAAATGGAAGGTGTTAAGCAGGGGGTCAGATAAGATCAAATTGATATGTTTTTCTTTCCCCAAATCACTTTAGCCATAGTGTGAAGAATGGACTGGAAAACTAAGATAGCACACATGAAAGTCCTTTTGAAAGAAATACACTCAGGCAAAATCTAAATGGAAGCCATGGTTGTCATTACATAAATAGCAATACAAACTTCAAATATCATAAAGAAGATTCTTTTTTTAAGTATAGACTTTGGAACTAGTCAAAGTCATGAGTCTATGTTCTGAAAAAATGAGTTTAGGACCTTAGAAACAGGCAAAATAAAAATGAGTTCAAGGTCAGCCTAGTCTACAGAGCATGTTCCAGGATAGCCAAGGATAGATAAGACTTCATGGAAGAAAAGCTAACACTCATGAACACTGGAACCTATCGATCTGTGTTGGTTGACAGGTTGGGAAAGCCTGAACTTAACACAGGTGAGTTTAAAGCTATGACCATTTCATAGTTCTGTTGCCTAAGCTTTGCAAACTGAATACTAAGAAATATTTTAGAAATCCCAAGGATGCTCCAGCTTCCATAAGAAGTAGCATGAATGATCTGAATGAGAGAAAGCAGCCACTAAATAGAGAAGACCAATATTATTATAGATAGACTTAAGGTCCAAATTCCAAATCTATATCTCACACAACTAGAAATTTTCTGAAATAAAGGCAAATTAAAAGCAGTTTATTTCATTCTGCCAATCTCCATTTACTGACCACTCTTCACTATTTGTCAGCCAAAGAGAGTCACCTTTAAGGTGACTTGGATGATGAATTCCCTGGGATGCTCAGATAAGACAAAACATGAGTGGACGGGCTATAAATCTCTTTAGGAAAATCACTGATTTTGTTGCTGGTCTCCACTAAAAGACAAATAGTTCTTCAGTTTAGTGGTAACATTAACCACACATCATGGAAAACTAAATATCTTGAATGTGAGTAGTCAGACTACTATAAGAACACCAGATCTATTTTATTTACAGTTGCTGTTACTGTGATGAAAAACACTTGGAGAGAGAGGGGTTTGTTGGACATATGTTTCCACATCACTGTCCATTATCAAAGAAAGTCAGGATAGGAATTCTAACAGGGTAGGAACCCAGAGGCAGGAGCTGATACAGAGTCCATGAAGGGGTGCTGCTCATGGTCTTGCTCATGAAGACTTCCCCAGCCTGTTTCTTCCTAGAACCTGGGCTCATCAGCCCAGGGATATCACTACCCACAAGGACTGAACCTTCAAATGTCAATCACTAATTAATAGAATTCCATTTACAACTGGATCTTATGGAGGCATTTTCTCAACTGAGATTCTGCATTTCAGATGACTCTCACTTATGTCAAGTGGACATAAAACTAGCCATTAAGAACTAGATTTGAGTTTGAATCTTTGTTCTACATTTTACTGTTTGAATAACTCATAGATTTCTGCAGTCATGATAGCTAGTATGGCAGATTTTGGGAAAGACTGAAACGGGTTTATGTTTGTGAGACCCATTGTGAGACTCAGAAATAGCACCTTTTCTGGGTGTACTTTGTATCTTTATGTCTCACCTTTATCTTTCAAACACTACCATAGTCTTCATAGAAATGACATCTTCAGACAAATGAGGATCCTTAAAACATAACCCTCCATATATTCTTCCTAAGACTAAGGATTTGAATTTAACAAACAGCCAAAAAATTCTCTTGAAGCCAATGGTTTAGTAAAAATTAGGATTATCAAACTTGTAAACCAATTTCTATTTAATGTGATATTTTTAAAAAATGGCAAAAGATATATATTCTTTCTCAAAATATATTTTCAAAATACAGACTTAAATTAAGGTAGAAGTATGGACTGTCCTAGATATTGTTAGGAAAGAATTCAGCTTCCTGAACTAGAGCCAGCTGAGGGCGGAAGCCTGGAGAGTCAAGTCCTAATGTGTCACCACCAGCTGGGTCACCTCTGGTGAAAGCCAGCTCATCTGTTCAATAAGCTAATTAGCTGAGACATCCCTGCAGATCCTGTCGAATCTGGCACTGTGACACTCTCATGGTCCCAAGCTCACAGGGACTGCGAAGGTGGAACTAAATACACACAGATTCTCATGCAGACACCACTGGACTCACGGACCTGAAGTGCTCAACTTGTGATATAGGAGTGACAGAGGGTTAGACCTATGAAAAGAGCAAGCATTAAGAGTCAGGGGGAATGAAATAAATAGGAAAGGGGCAGCAAAGGATACATAGTGACTGGCTCAGGAATGTGTTGACTGATTAAAGGGAAAGCTAGATAAGAGGCAGAGGAGAGATAGAGGAAAGAGAGAGCATGCCTTCCACAAGCCCCGAAATCTTATAATACCATTACCACATAGGTTGCGGAAGGTCTCAGATCAAGAGTAAAAGATCAAGATCTTACTATTGGAGATGTGTTATCCCACTGAGGATCATAGGGGTAACAGAACATTACGGACACTTATCTAGCTATGACCCAAGACAAGATCAGGTGGTCTTTTGGTCTTTTGGTCAGGTGGTCTTTCTATTGGAAGGTCTGCCAGATTGAAGGGTAGAGACATGACATTAGTTCATATTTGTGGAGGGTATTCTGGGACTTGAGGGATTAAGGGTGGTTGGATTCAAGCTTTATGAGTTTGACTCTAAATATCAGTTTAAGCCATGGTGAATCAATTTCTCTTCCAATAAACAGGCCACAGAAACAACTTTGGAGCTTTGCATGATGAGGCTGCTCTCAACAAGATGAGAAGGTAACTAGACAGCTTCCAGCCACGTACTCAGTGGCTAGGCTAGTCCCTGAGGTATTGTGCACTGTTGACAGTCACAGTGTCCTCTTATTTCCACATTAGAGGCTGTATCCCACAGTCCTAAACACCAGAAGTGCTAGGGTTGCTTCTCAGCAGATGACCAAGCTGCTCAGGTGATTCTTCATAAACCCCAGTGTATGCCATAAAATCGTTATTACAGTGATTGATTGTGTTAATGGTCCACATTTTCAACTTACCCTTTAGAATACTGTCAATTCAACTCAGTTTTCCTAGATTTAATCTAGATTGAGTTTCTTTTTCTACGTTTCTACTTCATTTTGTGAGTGTGCATGTGTGGTGTGTGTGTGCACATGTGTGTGGCATGCATGTGAAGATCAAAGGACACATATAAATCAGTTCTCTCCTTTCATCCAGAATGAATTCGAATTACCCAACTCAGCATCAAGCACTTTTATTCACAAAGTCATCCACTGGTCTTTACAATATCACTCAATTCTAATGCACATTATTGCAAAGACGTATATATTCCTATACTTGGTCAACTGGCATTCTGATGTATAAAACAGAAAGTCATCTCATAGTCAATGCTCAGCCATAATTTTTTAGGCAGTGATATTTTTTCTTAGTGATATAGAATCATGTATCATATAATTATAGCATCTTATAGTCAATAAAATATAGTCTGGCAAGCAGGAATTGATACTCACATCATCATGACATCCACAGGCTACCAGTGAGGAAACAATGAGGGAGATATGTATACGTGTGTATGTACGTATGTATATATAAAGAGCATATATGTTTATTATTATCATCATCATCACTCTCTCAATCCTTCATTCTTTCCTTAATTTAACCAAAATTTACCAAAGGCCCCTCTATCAGAGGCAGAGTGTCAAGCACTAGAAATAACATAATAAACTCATACAGAAGTGACTTATGCCTTTGGGAGGCTTATTTATTATCTAGGAGAGGGGACAGACTTTGACTAAACAGTCAGATCTACAGCACAGTGCTCCAAACATGATCCTGGGTAAGTAGGAGTACAGTGCAGGACACTGATGCAATTCAGCTGGACAAGACCACTGAGGAAATGAACAAGGACCTGACAGGTCTGAGTAAGAAAAAGTGACTTCAAAGACTGAAAGAGGAGCAGCGTGCAGAGGGGATATGCTTCCGTGTAATGTAGAAGTGTTTTGAGAAACCAAGGGGCGATACAGATGTGAGTTGACATAGCAGAAAGTCAGATGGTGGCAGGGCTCTGTCTTCATCTCAGAAACAAGCTGGAGGCACTGACAAGATAAGACCCAGGGAAGCATAGGAGAAGTAGGGTACCCAGATGCCATTATGCAGCATGTGAGAGAGCATGCACAGCTGTGGAAAGGGTGCCAGCAAAAAGATGACTGTAGCAGTTCAGGTGAGAACTGGTCTGGTGATGGGAGACAGGCTTGGTGTTGCACTCTGCTCTGGCTCCGCAACTCAGCCTGTCACCTTCTACACCCTTCACAAGAATTACAGTGACATCCTAAAAGCAACACCCAGAGATTGAGGGCAGAATATCCAGTAAAGGTTTCTGCCTCAGATGGAAGCACACCATGAACAAAGGCAGAAAGAGAGGGAGGCAGGAAACCCAGCCCACACACTCTGCCAGATCTTGCCTAGCCGGGGAAGTGATGTACAAAACCCGGCTCTCTACTCTGAACTCACCAGCACTGTATCCACCTTTTGTACCTTGGGTTTGGTCCTCATTAGATTCACTGAAGACCTCCCAGTCAACTTGAGAATAATAAAAGTTTATTTGAAGCCTGAAAAAAGAACTCTTTATTTAAAGACAACACAAAAAATCCATAGGACATTTTTCCACTCCTCTTGGCATACATTTACTTACAAACCAATGCTCTTCAGCTGATTGCAGTATATCTATTTCCAGTTCTTATACATGTACCCTATAAATCGCAATTTGATGAAACCATACAAAACAACTAATAAAGTCTAGGCATAAAAATGCTATATGGTGCTTAGGAAGGAAAAACATAAAACATCAATCCATGGTTTATTAAAATCCCCAGGTAAGCATGGTTTACAAATGCCAATAGCTATAATTCAGCCCCTTGATAGCACCAGCTATAGAGAACCTTCTGTATCTTATGGGATTCAAGCTTGGTTGCCCTTCAGAAGAACTGAGGCTCCATCTCCTAATGGCCTTTTGTATGAAAACACTCTTTGACTGACAGAAACTAATCATGAGAAGGGCAGCAAACAAACCCTGGGAGAGGCATTGCTCTCTGTTAATTTTTTTCTTTTGGTTTTCTTTTTTGCAGCATCTATAGGCATGGGGGTCACACAGTCATGCAATTATTGGCTGAGGGTGTTATTATTCTGTAACTGTCTTTAAAAAATAGTAACCTTTCTTGGCAAAAATAAAAATTTGTGGCTCCTTTCCCACAGTTTACATATCTTGAATTTTTGAACATTTTGACAGCAGCTTTCATCTCAGCATTCTCTCACTCATCTCCATTCTCAGCAAGGGTTAGTTTACTTAATATGAGAAGACCTTCACATAACTTTCTGGTTCTAATTATCATAGTAACACAAACTCCCATGTGAAATATTTGCTACAACTTACATATAATGGGAAAAATGAAAAGGCAAATATTATGAAAATAATTCACTATTTTGTCTAATGAATTTAAAGTTTAATCATAAAGCACGGGGCCTCTCTGGTGGAAATGTGATGCAGCCAGAAGCTCCATCCTGAGAACAGGGTCCCTTCTTATACAGCATGAAGGTTGTAGGACAGTGTGAGTGACATTCAAATAAAACAGCTCCAAATAAAAACTAAGAGGTCCTTGTAAAAAATTAGCCCTGGAGGATGACAGAAGTTGAATGAGCATTGTGAGCCGATGGTCCCATCATCAGCTCTTTTCTCAGGCTCCTTGCCAGAAGACCAAACTTCTCCAAAAAAGTCCATGTTGAGAAATAAAGTGAATGCACCAAGCTAATTCAAGATTTTCAAGAACAGTGCTGTGTTTAGAAAGATGAAGAAAATTGACAGGATATCACAGCCAGACCCCACCACTGCAGTCTGGGATCAGTGGCACCTCCCTGTAATCATTGTCCTTGACAATTTCTATTGGGGACACCCACAAGAATACTGGCTGACACTTGTCAGTTTAACTTGCTGGTGCCAACAGAATCATCTTCCTCCCAGCCCCTACCTGTTCATTGTCCTCAACATATCCCACACAAATTGTAGACAAAGCTTGGACTATGTTGTCATACACTCAGCAGACGGATTTGCATATAGTGAGTTCCACAGAACAGTAGGTTATTGGATTGGTTGGTTGAGTCAATGAACATAAGAGAGACACTGAGTGGCTGGAATGTTTCAAGGCACAACTCTGGAAAAACTAACCCTCAAGAGAACTTTGGGGCAGTCCTCATAGCAACACTGTGCTCTAAACCAAGCCTGCAGCCTATCCAGTTTTCCATTCTCTCCAATACCAAGACTATATCATCATCATAGGGAGTAAAGAAGTATATATGAAATGACTACCCAACTAAACACTTATCTCAGTGTTTAGAGCACGATAGGCCACTAAGTAAATGCTAGTTTTCACAGTGGTCATATGTAGGATAAAATATTTAAAAGAGGAAATAATTCCAAAACACCAGCAAAGCAAATTTTGTCATTATGATCACTATCTGGCCACTGCCTCAATGTGATCTGCTCATTTATATACAAACAATTATTAAATACATGCTGTATCTCCAAAAAAATTTTCCCTTTGCCTCTCTTATAGATCTTATACACCAGGGATGCCGAAGGTAAGGATTAGACAAGAAATCTAAGAAATTTTTAAGAAATCAGAAAGGATGATACATTTCAACTATTAATTTATTTAATATATATGCTTGATGTTGAGTTTACATTAAAATTTCCTGATGAGAAGGTAATAACTTTTGTAAAATAAAAACTTATACATTAAAGAAAATCACAGACATAGCATAGATAAGGAATTAGAACTTTGGGAAAACAGTCTCCTCAGGTACACTGTGTACCCACAATTCTTGCCTAAGAACCATAAAAGTGTTGGAGACTGTGATTACTTCTTCCAACCTGGAGGAGTCTCCAAACACTGAGCACTGAGATTTGTGTCTTAGAATAACAAACAGTGTCCCCACAAGTGTTAATTTTCACTTGGCATCATGCAGAAGTCCTGAGAACTACTCAGGACCATCTGTTCAACTCTGATAATAAGGGGCAGGGGGGTTCTCTGGGGAATGTGCCCAGGATTCAGGAAGAACTCAGAGCAGAAATGGGACCTTGGCCATTTTAAAAACCAATAGAAGTGATTGACTCATCTGATGGGCTCTCTGCAAACCACAGGCTCCATCACTTTTTGTTCCGTTAACTTCCAAATAAGTCATGTGCAAAAGAATGCACTTCAAAGACAGGTCATCAGTTTCAGAAATGTCGTAACTTTCTGCCTATTGCTAAGGAGCTAATGTGCCCATGTAAAGAAGGTTTTATGAGTCATCAGAACATTACATTCTCTTTCCATTTTAAGTGCTGGAAGGACAAGCTCTTCACACACACACACATACCAACCACACACACAGGTACACATACCAACCACACACACACACATACACAAACATACACACATACCAACCACACACACACACACAAATGCACATTGGAGACTCATTTCACCCGTATTCTTGGAGAGTAAACAAGTCATTTCAAGCTTTAAAGGACAACACTAATGTTTTTTGGCTTTCTAGTCTATAAGTTCAACTGACAGTCACCTGGGACTCTGTGAAGCTGTTCAAAGGCCACTCTCTCTCTCTCTTCTGTTTACAATGTCCTAGATGTTCCTTCTCATCAGCCTTCCCTGGATGAGAGTTATTACAACTGAATGCAAAAATCCAGCCCTTTCATAGTCAAGACTTGAATTCAACCTTCCAAGAACCTACAGGGAAGTGGCAAAATTAACATCACTATGAACTTGCAGCAGTAGTGTCTGTGAAATCTGCAGCCACCTTGTAATGTTTTTGAACAAGTATGACCTCTTTAAGGACAAGTAGGTGTTAGGTGCAATATGTAATTTAATCTGGTGGTTACTGGTTTATGAAGGTATGGGAAAACTGCCAGTGTATCTGAACTACAGTTATGAGCAGTAACAAGGGTTGTAATTTACATGTGAATTCTGTTTTTAAGTTAATGAGGTATCTAATGTATTACCTAGGAAAAGGCCTTTTGTGCACATAGTCTCTTGCTACTTAAAATAGAAATCTACCTTTTAAAAATATTATACCTTTCACGTGTTCAGTTTCTCATAGAAACACTTAGAACATTTCCTAAAAGCCAATGATGGAGCAACTTTATTACCTTGTGCCTAGTGAGACTTAGAAACCAAGACCTTTTTGTAAAGATTTTTCAAAGGGGAGAAAACCTGAAAATATATGCATAAAAAGACTTGAACCTTTGGGGAGAAAAATCTATATTGTGAGCCACCAGACCTCCTCAGACTGTATCAGATCTGGTAATGTCAAGTAAGGACAGTGATGGTAGTGTATGGCTCAAGGAACATCTCAGCGGTTGACCTGAAGTTCCCATGCTCCTGATGTGTTTCTTAGACCTCACATGAAATTTTTGCTGTTCCCCCAGGGCATCACCTCCACAGACAGTTGGTAGCTGAAATTTTGCCTCTGACATGGCCTATGGTCTATAATCTGGCATTGCTTGTCCATCTGCATTAGATCCTGTCTGTGCCAGCCCTCTAATGAATTGTTATGTGCTGATTTGGTCTTTTGTTGAAGACTTACTAGATTGCAGTCACTTGTCTTACATTCAAACCTAGCTCACTCCTCGCCCTTCAAAGTTCTCAGTATCCTTATTCCCTGGTAAAATACAAAGAGAACACCCTTACAAAGCCTCATGAACATTTCCTTACTAATAAAGTCAGATTAGAAGGAACATTGATGACTAATAAAAGGGATACTATTTGTAATTTTAAAAAGAAATCTCATATGCTTAAAATTACATTGAATCTAACCACTATTCTTGCACTGACTTGCAGCATGGGAAGCTTTGTTTTACTGAATGGGAAACAAGAGCCAATTAAGCAGTCATGACCATGTATGCAGTTTCTGTTTCTTCTCCTACTTGTTTCTGTTTATTTGTTTGTTTGTTTATTAATGCAATCATACAAACTATCTTATCAGAAAATGCTTACAAGACCTGGAGAGGAGGCTCGGTTAGGAAGGTGTTTCAGAATCTATCCAGGGTAGAATTAGATACAGATGACTCCATCCTGGCAATGTCCCCATACTTAAAATCTAGATTAATAAGGCATTAATTAGTTTTTATTTTGTTATTCATTAGGCGACACAAAGGTTTTCCTGAAACTACACCCAATTCCAAGGCCAAATTCAACTTGTCTTGAATAATTAGTGAGTTCCTTAGCACTGTATGCTCTCCTACATCTGGCCCGATTTCCCTTATCCTTGCCACCGTATCTAAAACACTGGCTATCAGGTGCCACATGCATTTGCTGTCCCTGTCCTGTTCTCTACTTGTACTCAGTACTTCACAGTCTATCGAAAGTCCATCAACCATCTCTGTGGGCTGCCTGTTTTCTGAAGAGACCGCCTCTTCCCTCAGGTAAAAGCTTCATTTTCTGGACTGCTCGTGTTTGTAGAGGAGAAAACTTCAACTGAGTTCTCAGAGAGTCCTGTGCAGTCCTCAGATGCATCCCTTCCCTCCTTTCCTGCACAGTCAATCACAGTTCTCATTCCCAACAGGGCAAGTTCAATAAGCGATTACGTTTTTGGCAAAATGAAAAGCAATAATTGCACATGTCCCATGCCTGGACATTTAGTCAGTCAATTCATAGCAAAGGAAGCCACAGTTGTGAAGCTCAGCTATGATGCCAAGAATTAATTACCCCCAAATAAGTTCTTGGGGAGGGACCAAATTTCCCTCATCAAAATTCAAGTCAAATGCCACCACACAAAAAGAAAGAGGAAGAAAAATCCCAGAAGCCTGAACAGGAAAGAACATAAAAAAAAAAAAAAAAAAAAAAGTAGGGACATAAAAGAAGTATACTGTGACAGTCACATGCCTTCTTCACCCACTGCTGTAGGATGATGTGATGAGTTCACTTCTAAGACCCCCTTCCCAGAAAATGTCTCATATTTCCAAAGCATGAGCAAGCTAAGTGTTTTTGTCCCCAAAGAAGAATTTTTTCCTGTGGTCCTAACAGAATAAGGCAAGCACCAGTAATGCTGTTTGTGGATATGGAGCAAAGGCAGCCACTGTGGACCTTGCTTGGATCCCGGCTTTGGTTTCACTTAGGGGGTAAATGAATGAAGACGCCAAAGAGGCAGCTTGTGGCAGACACGGGTACCAAAGAGTCACTGTCCGAACACACCGCTTCTTAGGTAATTAATTAGGTTATAAACCATCAAAAACTGCATGTCTTAAAGCAACACATATTTACTATAGCATAGCTGCTGAAGGTCAGAAGATGGGCATATCATAGCTCTGATCAGAAATGACAAGGCTCTCAGCCAGAGTTGGGATCCTCTACCACAGCCCAAGTTCTTCTCAGTATTCAGGGCCTTAATGTTGTGAAGACTAAGGCTGATGAGGGAATGTTGTAAATAAAGGACTGTTTTGGCCATGACAGACACGGTAGAGGTAAGCGGAGGAATCAGAGCATAGATATGAGAAAGAGGGCAGAGTCAGAGACAGATCCAGCCAGGCGCCCAAAGAAGAAACAAGAAAGAAACACGGGTGAACCATGGGCCACTGGCAGACAGACTAATGAGAATGGGTTGAGTTAAGATGAAAGAGCAAGCTAGCAATGTGCCTAAGCCATGGGCCAAACAGCATGAAGTTAATAGGAGCATCTGAGTCATTTTGGGGGGTGTAAGCAGTGTTGGGCGGCTAAGGGGTCTGGGACTGCAGGTCTGTGAGTCTGGACCTCTGGCCAGATGGGGCCAAAAACCTCATTGTAACATGAGGCCCTCAGGTTCTAGATGCCACTCCTCACTTTAATAACTTCTCACTAAGCTGACCCACCTTGGGACTTCTCGCCCTTTTGGATGGGTGGGTGGGAAGGGACAAGGCTGAGGGCTGGCTTGGAGGGACTGGGAGAGGGCAGAGGATGGGGGGCAGGGGGATACATTGATGGAGATGCCATTTTTAAATGAAAATTATATATATATATGTATATATATATACATATATACATACACACATATACATATACATATAAAAAAGAAAAGAACTGGTCCTATTGAGATCACCCAGAAAAGTCAGAGCCACCTGTACCTAATGTTTACTTGATTAAATCCTACTAACTGATCACACCTGAAAAATCATTTCACCAGGTATCACGGTGTCTTCACAGTTGTAAAGTGTCATCATAGCACACTCAGCGGTCCTAACCACACTCTAGGGGAGGAGCCTGTACAGGACCCCATAACCAGGGAAACTCAGAGATCCTAATGAGATTCTGTCTGGCACAATACTGCTACTCTTTCTTGGTAATTTAAGACCCTTGTGATTTCTCAAACACAGAAGAAAATTGGAGGGGAAAAGGTAGGGGAAGTGAGGCAGGAACCCATTCTGTGTTCAAAGTTAGTGTGCTGAACCCTATAAAATAACAATAAGTCCCAATGCTTTTCATTTTTGAGCAATAGAAATAATAACATACAGTGGGATATATCGTATAAATATGTACTTATATACACCCACACTATAACAAATAGGAACACATATTAGATCTAGAGCCAGATAAGATAAACACAGAAACAGCAGAGAGATGGGCAAATGGTCTACTCTCAAACAGCAAGGTTTCTGTCTTTTCCTTGGCTAAGATTTCTATTTCTGTGATAAAACATGGAGACCAGAAGCATGATAAAGAGACAGTTTATTTACCTTACACTTCACCACTGTTTATCATCTCACTAAGAAAGTCAGGAGGGAACTAAACATGGCAAGAACCTGGAGGCAGGAAATTGTGCAGAGGCCATGGAAGGGCACTACTGACTGCCATGCTCCCCTATGGCTTGCACAGAACCCAGAACCACTAGCCCAGGGATGGCACCCCACCAATTGCTTGTTTTAAAAATGCTCCACAGGCTTGCCTACAACCGAGTCTTACAGAGGCATTTTCTTAATTGAGGTTCTCTCCTCTCGTGTGACTTCAGCTTGTGTCGGGTTGACATAAAACTAGCCAGCACATAAACCACTCTGTCACATAAATCTTCTCCTCAACCTGGTCTGTCTTATTTGGATTTCAGCTAAATTGGTTGTTTAGTATATAAAAGAGTTATTATTTACTCTCGGTTCTAAAGGGTATAATGGGTCCTATTTTTTACCTCCAACCTTGAAATTTTGGGTTTCAGTTTTGTTTTCAATAACCATGGAGTTCCAAGGAAATTAGAGCTAGAGAATAAGCCCTTTATACTTACTTTTCATGTCCAAGTTCATCTAGCCCCACAACTGCCTAGATCTTCAGCTTCTCAGATCCAACACAGCTCTCCTCAGTTAGTTCTCTGGGGCACATGTGACTAAGTGTGTCATGCTCCACTTACATGATTCAGTGGGTTATGGTAGAAGACCCCTTCAAAGTACTTGTCCTTCTCAATGGATGAGTGAAATTGTGTCTAACAGACAATGCATATAATTAATTTAGAGCTCCACAGAGGAAACCTTGTCCAAAGCTAAAACACAAAGCAAAATTAAACAGTGCTAATGTTCACTTTGTAAAATATGAAAACTTTGAGAAGAACTCATCTATCACCTTGAAGGAAGCTTGCTTACTTCAACTGCCAACAGTTGCTGCAACAAAGAAGATTCTTCCCGTGGGACTCCAAGAACACAAAGGCTGATAAACATGCACCACTATGTTATTACATGTTTCTTGGCTTAATTCTGGTACAGTGGTGCCACAGAATTCAGTATTTGCTATAAGTAGAAAAATATGAACTCAAATTTTAGAAACTCACCAATGACTTCAGCATTGGCCATATACATTCTTAAAACAGAAAGTCATCGTTTTAGTGAAGCTCTGTTAGAAAGCAAATCAGAGGCAGTATCATTACTGCAGACAGACATCCCTACACTGAGCATGCTTCTGAGAAGTTGGCCCACAGGGTAGTGGGGTGAGGACTGGGAAGAAACAGAAAGAGAGCTGCTTGCTCTAATGATCATGCAATCAGATACTCAGACAGAACAGTCAAATCTAACCTGTTTTCTCCTAGAGTCTGTGCACAACTGAAGGCAACATTTTATTGTTTTTTCCCATCTCTCTCTCATAAAATGTGTAAAAAAATACATAAAATTATTAATATCTTTAACAAATATCCCCAGCACTCACTGAAGATGAGGTTTATTGGCCCACCGCATATGATGTCCTGCATTCAGTTTCTAGTATCACATAGCACGACACATTAACAATACAAAAGCAACAAGATCTCCATGATCAGAAGCAACATGTACAAGGAAGAAAAAAGAAACACAGATGCTTTCCCACGAAAGATTCTTTCCAAACTCAAAATGGTAAGCATACCTGTATCTTTGGAAGCTAGACAGGTACCCATAAAAGTATCTAACTTCCAACTGCTGTTATTGTTCAAACTGTGACAAGATATATTTAAGCCTTCTTTATGACATCCTCCAAAGTTTGAAAGAATGAATAACACCCTGGAAAAATACCAGATGATGAATTACACCTATAGATCTCACTGGCTGTTTGACTCAGATATCATTGACCTTGAATGATAATATCGTGTTGGTATCAGCATTCCTTGTCTTGGGTTCAGCCAGAATTGCCATGATTCTCACCCTTTTAGGAAGAAGGACAAAGGTTTCTGGGAGAGGAATTACAGGAACAGGAAGGAAGCGAAGTGGATCAGCAAAATAAAATGCCTACGAAGGTCAGGATTGATGCACTGCTGAATTCAGATCCCCAGAGACCCTGGGGATAGATCTTATTGGAGGATGTGGGTCCCTTTAACCATTCAAGCTCATTACTTCATAAGAAATGTTCCCAGAATGGCTAAATTTTCTGGCTTAAAAAATATGAAAATTTTCATGTAAAATTGTAAAATCCTGGCAAATAATTAAACATCACTGGAATAAAAGAAGATAGGTGGCCAGGTGACCAGTTGTGGCCTTAATTATCAAATGTGAAACATTAAGATATATTTATCTCTTCATGCTATGCATAAAATCAGCCTAAAGGCTGCGTAGAGGTTGCTCTGGGCAAAGTGCTTGCTACAGAAGCATGAGAATCTGAGATCAGATCTCCAGTTCCCACGCAAACAAGTTACCCCTGGCACTTATCTGTAATTTCAGCACTGGGTGGGCGAGGTCTACAGACAGGAGGATTTGGGGGGACTGATGGCAAGGAACCCTAGTTGAACTGGTGTGTTTCCAAAAGGGAGTTTTGTCTCAAAAGAGGTATAGAAAGGTTGCGGAGAGCAGGGATTGTTTACCAAAGAAAGAGAAACTATGGTAGAAAGTGGTGTTTCAGGGAAATAAACATAGTCCATCAACTTTTGCAATCATATATCTTCTTCACAAAATCGTTTGTAGAAATTTTTAGTGACAGCAATAATGCTGTCATTATTTATGAATAAATGATAGAGAGAGAATTCAGAACATTTTATGATGCTCAGCTTTCGGGTGTGATAAAGACAAACTGGATTCGAAACAATGAACTAAAATTCATTGTTCATTGTTCCTGAAATTAAACACTTAACAGATACATAAGAAGTGTTTGTGGACAGTTTTGAGATTCATATAGGTTTAGAACGAATACAATTTCCAAACACATACACCCTTTAAGAAAAAAAGGAGAAAATATTCATAAATGTGTTTTAATACTTTGGAGAGAAAATGACCTGTCCATAAGCATTCAAATGCAAGCTTACATATGCATTAAATAAAATAACATAAAATTTATGTTCAGCTAGAAGCTCTCAAAATTCTACAATTCTCAGGGCCAAGTTGTGTTACCATAAAAAACGATAAATCCCTGTTCATAAAAGTAATTTTTTCAATTATGAATAAAATTAAGGGGCCTGGTCCACTACTAAGGTATGAATATAAATAGATATTGATGGCAATCATGTGCTCCCTTCAAACATTATTTCAATTTTTTTTAAAAAAAAATCCATTTGGATTTAGACCCAACTATTTCAACAAGGAGTTGATATGAACCTATCCTCGGTTACTCACCTTGTTTCTCCTGAAATAAATACAGTTTTCTTTTTCCTTTATTATTTTTTACACAGAGTTAGAAATGGTGCTTAAAATGTCACGAGTTTTTTATTTTTTGTTTTTTTTTTCTTTCAAATTTCCATCCAGATAAGTCACATTTTGAAAATGGCAACTATTCTTTCTACAAAGACCCATTTTAGAAAGTTTTACAGCTTGTACAATTTAATTCAGAAGGTGGATGGATGAGAGTTTAGATGTGTGACAATAGTGGTAGGGAGCAAATAAGACCTTATACTGCCCACAAATGCCACTCAACCTCAAGTTGGTGGCACATGTCTCCATTTCTCAAATGTCAGCAAATCTTACATATATATGGTCAAGCGACCATATTGCTGTCATGCCGCATAGGTTCATTTCAAATATTTCCCATCTTTCATTTCTCCACCTCTCATATTTTCTGATGGAATGACCCCACCTCCTCTGGCATGTTCACATCACATCCCAAAATCTCAAACAAAGGTTCACTGACATTTCAACTTCAAAAAAAAGTCATAGAGAAAAATCTCTTTCCTGGGGAGTCTCACCTCCACTATGAGGTTCTTTGTTTTCTTCCAATAAAAAATAAAAATAAAGAGATTTCAACCAAAAATAGCATGTGTACAATGTAAAAAATTCACCAGCATTAAAATTTTTACTTCCATCACTTAAAGATACACTCAGACATACTTGTGAATGTGAAGAGGTATATATAGACACTCCTTTGTAATCTAATGCTACACTTAAATTATTGTGATACTGTTCTGTAAACAAATGTCCATCACAGAGTTCTTAAGCAAAACAACCATTGCCTATACTATGACATCATAAATTCAATCTATTCAAGTTTTCTCTACTGTATACATGCCAACAAGGACATGATTCCAAGTTTATCTTTATATTTCTCTGGGCACATACTGTCTTAGTCTAGATTCTCAACAAGAACAGCAAACAGAAGTAATGCTAATCAAGGACTTAACCTTTTTTTACCAAGTTCTTACACCACACTTTTAATGCCCTATCTTCCTGAATCTTTGTACCACTCCTGGCTTTTTCGGGAAGCAATGATGAGGAGAACTAGCATGTCCTGGAAAACAGCTGCTCTCAGTTCTACCAGAAGTGACTGAATTTCAAACCCATTAACCACCTTCCTCCCTGTTCTACTGAACTGAAGGCAAAGATGTCAGATCAAATGGGATCTACATTTCAAGTAATTTCAATGACACATACCCTACAAGATGCCAATGCCTACTGTTGCTGTGAATGCAGTCATTAGTTTTGCCCAGCTCTCCAGAATCTCCAGAAATATTTTCTATACCACTTAACCACCACCTTTCAGTTAGCTTTAACACCTCAGAAAACAGTGCTGTAAAAATAATCAAAAGACCCAGGACCCAAATGGAGCATAAAAATTGTTACGGATGTTTTTTCTTGACAAACAGCTTCTCCAGACCACATAAATTGTCCAAAACCTCTTAAACCTTTGCTCTGCATCACCCACAAAGGGCTGTGAAGGGAATACACAGAGGAAACTTCAGGCTAATTGAAAAATCATTCACTGGAGATGCAGGGAGGGTTTTGCTCCATTTCTACAGACAGATATAGACACCAGGAGCATGAGGAATCTTCCCTACACAGAGCGACTGGCTAATCAGCACACTCAGAGGAAAATATTCTCCTTTTTCCTCTTGTGCATGGCTAAGTTTGTTAAATAATTCATGAGAAACACAAAAGGGAGGGAGCTTCCATAGAGGAGATCAAGTATCATAGTCCCTTCCATGCCTTCATCTAAACTGCTCCTAATTCAAAGACTGCAGTATGATATAGAAGCCAGCTCAACCACACAAGAGCAGATTCTCCTTATAGTTCAGAGATCAGTATCATGGTTTTCTGTCAGCTAAATGCTTTCATAAGTGAGTCTGTCATTGGTGTAAAATAAATATTTATTTTGAGGAGGAACACTCAATACAGTACTGGCAAGAGCACTTTATTGACCCTTATTTTGGAAGACTTTCCCCCAGTCTTTTTTGGAGGTGCAATTAATATTGACTGTGCTTATCATTAATTTTCCACAGTCAGCAAGGGATATTAGGTTTTATAAGTATAACATCAATACAGACTGTCTTAGAAGCTCTTACTCATGTTGTGTTTAGCTCCCGGGTTCAATGTTCTATATCCCACAAGACAATGCTTCATGGTTTAAGGTAATCAACTACTAGAGAAAGTCACTTCAGGTTTGGAAAGAAAGGAGAATTTCAGTTTTCCAGAAGGCAAGGATAAGTAAAACATTGAGAATGGAGATGTAAAAGAAAGCAAAGTTGGAATCTACAACTGCCCCTTTGTCATCTTCTTAATTCAAATATTCAGTCCTGTGCATAGAACACATGGATAGCTCAACATGTATTTTCCCCTAACCAAGAACAGACTTCTAGTGTACTTCTGTTTTGTTAGTTATGCCAAATATTCCCAGAACTCTGTGAAAGATGCCATCTTGAAATGGCTCCCTAACTTTGCTCCAGTCAGAATGGACTGCAGTTTACCTACAATATTTGTGAGGTTATGCTAATTTGTGTGGTCCTCTGCAGACCAGGATTATCAGTTGAAGGTTTTGGCCTGCAGGTAGGGCTCCTGGTTCCCCACACTCCACCCCAATTCATCCTGCCTTCCCCTTTCTGACACCTGTGAAACTACAGATTCTCCTGGTCAGGGGTATGAGCCATCCATTGCCGGAGAGCATCCTCACTGGAGAGCAACCCTCCTCTAGTATTCTATGCCACCTCAGGGAGTTTCACACCAGACAGGGGTCGCTAAGGCTTTGCAAAGCTGTGCTAAGAAATGGACAGGTCTCTTTGTGGGCTGCATTCTTCCAATGGTGGCACTTTCTTTCCTCAGTGATGCTGTAGGAGCTGACTCCCTGCCAGGTGCTAAAGCTATGCATCAAAGTTGTTTGTCCAGTCCTCAAATAGCTCACAGGATGTGGTATCTGGGACGATGGGCAGGGAGTATGTGACCAAAGGGAAGACATGGAAATACGACAAACTTGTGATAAATTTAGTGTAGGAATGGGTACAACCTGTACATATTTGTTTCCATTCGAAAAGTAGGTTCTCTAGTACTTTACAAGCTGTCGTGTATCAGAAGCAAATTCCTAAAATGTTCTGCCACAGGACCATTGCCACTCAAATGAAGATGACAAGCAGCACTGAGTGTTAAGTGTCATCAGAAGATGACACCAGTTAAGACTTGAGAGGTGCTCGGTCATGAGCATAACACATGTGAGATGTCACTGGTATTACCACCCTCTCAGGTCACTCATGGGAATGCAAAATCTGAGGTTACAGAAGCCATTAAAGCTTAGATAATAAATTTTATTCAGGAAAGGCCATTCCCAATGGTGTGGCCAGCATGGAGGGCAACAGAAAGAATTGAGACTGAAGAGAAAGACATTCAGGGTTAAGGACAGAAATTGTGCTGAGAGACTTGATGATGGTCAGGCAGGAGATGGATGATAAAGTGACTGATGTGGGAAAACCAGTTGCTATAGCAGGAGTGAGAAGGGCCCAGGGAAAGGGGCCTTGACAGGTAGAGCAGGAAGAGCTGTCGCTCTAAGTCCCAGCCCCACGCCGTGTGTGTGTATGTGTGTGTGTGTGTGTGTGTGTGTGTGTGTGTGTGTGTGTGTGTGTGTGTGTGTGTGTGTGTGTGTTCTCATATAATAAAGGTCAGAGGTCAACACTGGGTTGAGCCTTGTCAAACATTTTTAAAGCAGCATCTTTGTTGATCCTGCAGCTCCTCAAGTTGATTAGACTGGCTATCCAACAAAGCCAACAATCTGTCCCCCTCTTCTTCCGTAACAGTGGTGTTATAAGCACTTGCTGCTCTGTCTTTTCTACATGAAGGGATCAAATTCAGGTCCTTGTGGTCGCATGGCGTGTGGCGAGCATTTTATCAAGAGAGACATCTCCTGAGTGGAGCCCCTCCTAACCAGCTTTTGTTTTGGTTTCTGAATGTCCCATGCTTACCTGGCTATAAAGCTCTCTGCTCTCCCCTCCACGTCTAGCTCTGTCCTTCCCTTCCCTGACTTTACCACCTTCTTTCTCCAGAGCATTCTCCAAGTCCTACATATACATCACTTTTCTTCTTCTACCTATTTTTAATTCAACTCCTCACCTATCTATTTAGGTGTAAGCTCCTTTGGCTGGGATGTACTGCACGTCTGCTCACTAGCATGCTCCTGGCGTACAGAAGCACACCTGTCCCATAAGAAGGGACATCAGAGATTCTAGCTCTGTACAATGGTCCTGGAGGTGAGTGGGAGGGGGAGTATAAGATGATATTCATTGGGACTCAGAACAACCAATGAAGCTGGCATCAAACGGGACAAGAGCCAGCCCCCTGGGGAATTATGGACTGAAGGGAAGCTAAAACTCATTTGACCCCTCAGTTCTATAGTAAATAAGGTGAGAGACACCTTCACCCTCACAGGAGAATGACCCCTAGACAAGACAAAAGTCCTTGCCTTTTAAAGGCTGAGACATACTTGTTTTTGAAGCAGAACTAATGCTTACATGTAAAATTGAAAATATTTCAGCATCTACAATAGAAGTTGAAATGAATGTGTGTCCATCATTCTGAGAAGTAAAAATAAGGGAACTTAGGAAAACAGGATTTAACATATTAGACAAAATATTAAAAGTATTTTACAATTTACTTTTGATTTCCAAAACTCAGATATAGCTATTGTAGTTAGTACTAGTTTATGACATACATGCATATATATTCATGATTTTTACACAGTCACCATATAGTATATACATTGAGAACTTTTCTATTAGTTGAGAATACTTGACACCACCAGTTTAGATTAGTGGTCACCATTAAAATGGATGTGCAAAGTCAAATTAATTTTGATTATTTTTGATCCCATAGGCAGCAAGTTATAGGAAAAAAACCAACTCAAATTGGCTTAAGGTCATTAGAAATTTTACCGTTTCACACCAAAAGTGAAAACCTAAGTTAAATGATAATAGAAATAAGTCTATCTTTTATACAAGTAATAGTTCTAGAAATGAGTATGAGGGAATCTCTTGATATTCTCACACTAAAGAGGGGAAAAAAATAAAGCCCCTTCATGTTGCACATGGGGCTTCCTGCTATAATGATCACAGATATTTGTTTGACAAAGCTCTGGAAATTTCTAACGAGATAGATATTCAGAAGTTGACATGACAAGAAAAAATATAGTCTTACAGTTTGGAGATTTAATCCTTAATTCCTTTGGATGTTTGTACCATTCTTTTGGCCAATAGAAACTATAACAGGTCAATAAAATCATCTCCCTACTTTGATTTAAAAAAAATCCAAAAAACTATTTATTCTCTCACCAAACATTAGCTGATCTCCAAGGATAAGATTGTGCTAGATGATCTGGCTCCATCAAAGCTAGACCACACAGCAATGTGGTCCAGAGGAGATTGCAAACCTTCAAACACATGGTAGAAATACCTAACAGCATAAGAGGAGAGCAGGTGGCACCCCTTACAGTGGACAGCAGAAATGGCCTTGTTCTAAACCTTCAAAGCAGATGAAATACAAGCTTCTCTTAGCAAAGCATTCCAAACTGTGGCCAACTTCAGAGGCAGTTTATAGCTAAGCTGCCGTCCCATGACATCTATGTTGCACACAGTTCATGATCCACTGTGTTTGCTTTCTCTTTGGTGTGATCAATAGCCAGGACCCTGGGCAACCAGCACCACCCAGGCAGACTAGAATAAGTGATGGCCAGCAGCCATGCTGTGTCCAGATCAGTATTTAGACATAACTCATCGGTGGATATCTTGTTAAAGTCAGGGTCAGACCACTTATGCTGCTGGGACCAGCACGCACAACAATGATCTTCTTGGCCAGCTCTGACCCAGATATTCTGTATTACTTACAACCCTCCCCACTTTCCCACTTTACATACAAGGACACTGAAGCCTGGAGTCCTGATCTCAGAGGCCATGTTCTCTGACAACATCCAGCTCACCCCTAGCTTATTTCACAGAGAGCAGCTTCTGCCCATTCCCTCCTGGTCTATCTACATCCTTCTAGTTGGCTCAAGTTCTGATGTTTATTTCACTCAATGGTCTCATCATGTCATAATCCATACCCAGTATAGTATAATAGTCCCTGTGTTCCACCAGATTCACTTCATACTGCCCAAGTCTTTGTCAGGGACAATTTCAAAAGTTATATGACATAGAAAGCCCTGAGTAAATATATATAAATTTTCTATTATGTCACTTTTTTGTATCATTAAGGTTTTATGACTAGAATATCCTGAAATGTGATCACATACAGCATCCAACAGGCAATCAACTCTCCCCTCATCTCATTTTGTTAGACCTTCTGATCTGTGTAAGCACTAGGGCACACCAGGGCTCCGTGAAAGGGGCGGGGAAGTCTTCTAGACAGCTTCTGTGATCCACAGACCTGTATCACTTATCTAATAGCTAATCTAATATCGAGTGACAGCCAAAACAGTCTACTTTCACCTCATCTTTGCGTGCTGTATGCAAAACAGCTCTGTCTCTGGCTTGATTCCTTAAAGTGTGTAAGATTTAATTATCTTCTGCTGCTCTCGAAGTAATGACATTTTACTTAGTACTTTGAATACTGGTAAACAAGTCCTTATAATAAGGGAGCTGAAAATACTATTCTTATAGAGTTGTAATAAAACAATGTTCCTGATCTAAAGAAACTTGGCTTTCCTTAGCTAAAGATGGAAATGACCTTTGGTTTTCAAGTTGATCATCCTCAGGCCTTAAAAATGGGGTGCACTTACAGCAATGTGCTCTGTGGTGCTTATGGCCAAGAAAGAAAGTCGGCAGCTTCTAAACAGGACAAGCAACAAAGAGTGGAAGATGGGCAGAAAGACACTGAGGATGGCAGCTATGTGTTTTATTTGAGATAAACTTGTGTGGGAGTCTCCACATACTTGAATGAACAGCATCATCTTTATGTCACAGGGAAGGCCCCAGATTTGGAGAGTACAGCAGAGATTTATCTCCTATGCTAAACTCCATTTTCTCTCAATTCATATTTATTTCTACCGTCTTTTTAAAATGAATTCTCTTCTCCTTCCCCAAGAATCACAGATTAATTCCCACCACCGATTAGAGTGCCCCTGCTAATCTCTCCTGTTAAACAGGATTTGTCCTGTTTATAATACTCATTTAGAGATGTCTGCCCCTTATGGCCTGTGCTTTGCCATCTCACATAGTTACCAGGAAACATGGAATAGACATGAAGATAGGGCACATACAAGCCAGCAAAGCCTCTTGTGTACTAGATGAAGGAACACAGACAGAGGTACAGGCATAAATAGAACATGCAGATGAGGTGGAGTAGCTGCCCACTGTTTTCTGTATAAAACATGTGTCGGGTGGATTTTTAAACCATCCCCAATGCAAAGGGCTTAAATGGCGGGGGGGGGGGGGGGGCATGATTACGGTCTGGAGTTGTAACTGTCCTTCAGTAAGTTGATATTTCCCTGTGTTTTCTGAAATCTCCTGCTAGTGACATTTGATCTTTACAAACATGTATGGTCCGTGGGATGCCTAATTAATCCAAAGACGTAATGATGGGCTCACTGCCGTCCCTGTAAGGTCATTATATAAGAATCCACACTTTAAAAATAGAGTTCAACAAGTTTGCTACTTTATAAGACCAAAGGAGTGGTGGTCCTGTGTAGACACTACCTACTAGGAGCCATAGGTTGATTCTGAGTATCAACTTCTCCTCAGAATGGAATATGTGGCCTCCAGCTCACCACATGGTCCTCTGCTGTGTTATTCCTTAGCATGACCTGTGAGATTTTGAATTTCTGGCTCTTCATAGCTTCTCTCAAAATAATTGTGGACACAAATCAGAATAAAGACACAGCAGTATGTGGAACTCTTGGTATACATGATCTATTACTGACAGGTACTTAAGCTTGGTCATATCTCCAGTCTTACCCACCTCGGTTTCTTTACAGTATAAGAAAGCATGTGCATGAATATTTCTTGGACCCCTTCTGCTGTATCTAATTGAGAACACAAAGGCTCTTTTCAAATTAGCCATTGAAACAAGCATGGAAAACTCCAAGCTTCGAAATATATATATTTTTAAATACTGCAAACCAACAGCTACTACCTTTGGCACAGATGCTCAAAGTCTCCACAGGGGAAAATTGTCAAGTCCTTAGACACACACTTGTCTAAACAACTGTCCATGCACTGCTCTAGACCATGGAGTGGCCACTTTGCACAACAGGCAATCATGTGCAGTTTATTTAAGGAGCCAGAAACATGAGAAAGCTGTGGACGGAGGCAGCTGCCTAAGCTTCCCGGACATAATGCAGTTGGGTGTGTTTAGGATGAGAACCCGCACCCTAAGATCAAAGCCCAAATGAGAAGCTGGTAATAGATCTTAAATGGCGCTGTTGGGCCTCCCATCCTGCCTTCTCTACCCAGAATTATGTAACTAGAGTCTAAGTAGAAATAAAGCCAGATAGATGATAGCTACTTTCCCATGTACCAGTAATGTTGTGGAGAAACATGGGAAACCTGAACTAAATTTGTGTTCCTAGGGTTCTCACTGGCAGTCGGGACTTTCAAGAGGCATCAATATCCCCTTAGCTCACAGTGAGAGATAGAAAAGTCAGAGTAGAGGAAACTCTAGACTGAAGAAAAAAGATCCTGTTCATCTCCTCCCATGTGGAAGCATGTGCGGTCTGAGTACACCCGTGTGTATGTGCATATATGGGTGTATATGCATATGTGTACATGTCCCCATATGCATTACTCTACTGTCATTTATAGAGCAGTATGGTTACAAAAGTATAATGCTCGCAATCAAAGCTGGTATTTACTCTCACTACTTCAGTTTCCATCTATTTATTTCCTTTGACTCTGGTTTTCTATCAGCAGACATCAAGATTATGGCAATATCTATTTCATAGCATTGTATGAGGACAAGACTATTCATGTGAAGTACTCAGAATAGAAGTCCAGTGTATAGGTGAAATTGGGTAAATGTTAAGTCTTATCTATGAACACTTTTTAAAAGTTAGAAACTTTGGGAAAACTATGTAAAATAGAAAGGTTTCTTCTGATGTCATCTTGAGGACCTCTATGCATTTCTTATGGGTCACTAAGCAGTGAATTCACCACCATAAACTTATTTTATTCACCAGAAAATTGTTGAAAAAGATATAAGGAGTAGAATATAAGGAAGTGATCAGCAGAACATCCAATGTGTAGTTGTTACTAAGCAAAGTAATTATAATAAACAACTACTAATATTTTCAATCTTGTTCACAAGTGGCTTTTGATTGAAGACTGTAGATCTCTTCATATAGTGAATGTGTTGTGTCTTGGAGTCCCACCCCTTTCCAAACCTTCCAATACACCAACCATCACCAACAATAAGACTGTTCTTTGCAAAGTGCTTATCATCTTGTCAGACACTGTACTAAGTGACTATATTCATTCACTCAACCCTCCAATCACATTCTAAAACAGGTTGTATTATTAATATTCCCATTTAATAAATGAAACTGAGGCTTGGGAAAAATAAATCAAAGGCCCACATATATTAGTGAAATGATTGTATATAATTATAATAATGATATAAGAAATAAAATTTATCTGCAGACCTGGGACCTCAAGATCCCCAAAGAAACAAAACTTATTCTCACAATATGCACTATAGCTAGTCATTTCTGCTATAGATAAAGAGTTCAGAAATAAATTTACAGATATTTTAAACGATAACATAAAGCTTATTTTCTCCCATTGCATAGAAAACTGAAAAACTATTTTCTGGTAGATATGACAACTGAGACACATTGGCATGTGAATGGCAAATGTATCAATTCAGATAATCCCAGGTAACTCCTTGATCATCATCAGCAGGCCATTTGGAGTTGTACCCTTATCAAAATGAATGGATTCTATTTATTTAGCACCTACACCATGCCGGGGCCATCAATGTACAACCAATATGTCACTTTATGCAGATGTCATATATGAATTATTAAATCACAACTCACTGAAAATCCATCCCATCCTTAGTTCAAGATCCTTACTGTGAATCATAACAAGATTCAGAGTAATTAGTAAGGAAGATTCTGGAACCTTCCTTCCAGTGTTAGTTTCTGGTCTCACTAGCTCTATAGCTATGAAAAGTCACTTTCAATGTCTCTGTCTCCTATCTGTAACATGGAATAAATAAGCCCCCATGAATTATTGACTGGATGGTGCTTGTTCCTAGACAGACTACTCACTATGCAGCCATGGGCCAAGGGAACCTGCATCCTCAGACAACTACTCACATGTGAAAGAGTAACATGTGCTCATTGTCTGTACTACTAATAAAACAGGGACTTGTGTTTTCTGACATTGAAACTTTCATTTCTGTCAATCAAGTCATATAGCAATGATATATTGGAAATTTTATATTCATTGCTTACGGGACAGGCAGAACACCCCCCAGTAAATGTTAATTACTGATACTTTTGCTACATTGTTCCTCTACTTCCTGCCAAAGAGGTAATATGATGATGAACTTAAGGATACAGGATAATGACTAGACTTGTCTGACACCAGGCTCTGGCTCATGACTGACAGGGAGAAACATAGGTCTGTTTTGAAGGTTCTGTTGGGGCAGGCCAATGCATTTTTGTGGAGTTCGTCAGTACAAGGTAAAAAGGAATTCACTTCCTCCAATTTCTCTTCCACTCTCCATCAGATATGTTCCTTCCTATTCTCTCAGCTTTAAATCTTTTCTTTGGTCTTGATTTAACCTTTCCTGGCCCTTCCTTCCCTGACTGCAGGTATTGGGTGAGATTTATCAGGTCCAGGCATTGACACCTGGATTGAAAGTCTGGTTCACCACTTGACCAGACATGTGATTTTGAATGTGTAACCAAACAGTCCTGGGCCTTGAGTTCCCCTCCCAGATAGCTGAGGTGAAAATAGCTACCTTAAATGATCAGATGACATGGTACATAAAGAACTCCCAGCAGCCTCTTTCTCCTTCTCCTCCCTCTCCTCCCTCTCACAGCAGGCAACCTGAGATAGCACTCACTGGTGGAGGTGGGTAGAGGATGATGACAAATCTAAGAACAGGGTCCTTTTATTCTTATTTGCTAATTTAATTATGAGACCCAAGACTATCTGGAAGGAAGTTGACATGAAAGGCAGAAGTTTAAACTCATGTGTGTGTAGGGGGGCGAGGGTGGGGGGTGGAATGTGTCCTAGGTGAGGCCATGCCACTGAAGCCCTTGAGAAGAGAGACCTGGTGATGTTAAGAAATGTCTAGGAATCGCATGTGTCATCAAGGCCTCTTTTTGCATGAAGAGGTGTGTCAGCACATAACACAGCTTCTAAGAGGAAGCCAAGATGAGGACAGGCTCCCATGCAGGACCCCACCATAAATTAACACTAATCTCCTATTGACAAGCTCAACAGACCATTGACCAGCCTGAGTGATTCTAAAACAAATGAATTAAACTTTCTACAATGGTGTGTAACAAACAAACCATGTGCAATTAGTTGTAAATGGTTACAAAGTGACTCAGGACTTTTGGCTTCAATAAGGGTCACTGGAAACAGATGATGCACCTTCAAAGGATAATTAAAGCATCCCAAAATCCCCTTCTTACCCCAGTGCCTTAAGATAAAAATATATCCCTAATGGAAAATACTGTCTTCTCTGGGAGACTCATTTGCAATGGTTGATACGTCCAGTCTCAGAAGGGTTTACATTCACTGTAAATAAGGTAGATTTGAGATGTTAATGTGTTCCACTACCCAAGCTGTTCCTTATTAATTCACACAATTTGAGGATACATAGTAAAAATAATGCCTTTTGAGCCATATACCATCTTTATGGAGATCATTAATGCTTCTCCATAATAGAGCAGTTATAAGTGCCATTATCCCCCTTGATCACCTTCATGCGTCTGACCCACCAAACCAGCTCACCTACAATTCTCACTTGTATTAAAGTACTCTCTGACCCCACACCCTCCCATTCTCCCAGTGACTGTCACCTCCCTGCACCCTCATAAAGTGTCAGCCAGAAAACTGCCTCCATCCCTTCTTCATCTCTCTTTACAATCTGAGATACACAAAGTAAGGTAGGAAGCAAGCCAAAGGATTATCTTAAAATTACACAAAGACCAGGATTTGAAGATATGCCTCATTCATTAATTCACTCATTTTCTCACTCATTCTGTAAGCAAATTTTGGAGTGTCTGTCCAACATGAAGGTTGAAGCAAAATGAGAAGCCTCTGTGGAGAAGTACATAGATAAACAGTTGATGGGAAAAACATCTGGGAAAGAAGGCATCTCTGTGGGGAGTCAGAAAGGATGAGCAGGGCTTGCCTGGGAGAGAGCCAGGCACTAGGAACCTCATGTTACAGAGCAGTTACTTGCTCCACTCCAGCTTTGCGCTGTCCTGAGCAAAATGCCAGAGTCTGTTCCTCCATAATATATTACGAGTAGTAAATAATTAGTTAATTTCACAAAGAAGTCCCACCAGCATCCCAGCATCTAACACTCTGTCGGTTCTCTAGTGATGTGGATAGAGACACCTTTCTGCTCTGCTTCTGGTCCTCTGTGCTCATGATGTCCCATGTTTTCCTTTTACAGCATCTGATTCCATTTCTTCTGTGACTGATGTTCCCAGTTCCCTGTGATCAAGAGACATCAAGGAAAGGAAAGGAAGCAAAGCCTTATAAATAACCAGATTCTCTCTATGGCTTCCTCAAATGTTCCAAAGACATGGTAAAATGGCTAATGGAAATGGAGCAGTGCCTACCTAATTTTGATCTGAAAACACAGGAAAAGCATTAACAAGGGTTACTGAGCCTGAGTGACACTTTAGTCACCTTTGTTGAAGAGGTCTGTCCTGTGTATTGTGAGATGTTTAGAAATACCCTTGGCCTGATCATCGTATCAGCACCCACCCTAGATGTAACAACCAAAGATACCCAGGTATTGGTAAATATCCTTGGGTAGGAATTACCCCAACTGAGAAGTACTGCATTAAGTTTAAATGAGCAGGAGATGGCGGATCCATTTGCCATTCTCCCCAGTGGAGTCTCCAGGGACTGCCATAGAATCTCAGTATAGGAGATTATCTTAAAGTAGACCCAAGCCACCTTAAGACTTTGCTTATAAAGAAGAGATACCCAGACAGGAATGTGGCTGTCATATTAACACCAATCAACAGTTGTAGAACAAGTGCCTGACTTCTTTCCTGTCTCAGAAGAAGCATTCTACCACACCATCATTACTCTGGACATTCTTTTCAAGGCTTCTAAAAGGCAAGGAAACTAGCCTTGTATTAGCAGGGGTTCAAGTACTTCCTTCTAACAGTGAAATTAGAACAGAGATGATGCATAGCAATAACAATGAAGCCAACACCAAGTAACTGTCATATACCAAGCAGCCCTTAAAGCATCTTTTCCACTCCCTTGCAACCTCTGGACACCAAGATCACACAGATCCCACTGGGTACATATCACTACTTCTATTTTGTATACAAGAGACAGAAGCTCAGCAGGACCAAGTACTTGGTCCATAGTCAATCCCAGAGCAGACCAGCTGCACACACTGTTCACATCAGCTGCCAGTTTAGCACGTCCTTTCTCTTTCCCCTTCCACAGTGTCCCCCAGAGCTCAAATTGCTCCTAGGATCCAGATCCCCACTGGCCACTGCCCTCCAGTTCCTCCTGATTTGAGATGACTGTAGTTCCTGCTAAGTGGGCCCTGTCCAGCCATCTGCCCTTTCAGACACCTTTTCAGCTGACATTTGCATTTTCAAACCACACTGGTAACCTGGAGCAGCTGATGGCATCCATCAAAGCCAGCAGGTACTCACTGATACCTTCCTATAAAGCCAAGCCCTCAGCTTTGTCCAGGTGAAAGATTGTGTGTTTATTTTGTGCACCTCCCCACTAGAGAGAAGGATCCAAGGGTTAGTGAGCCATGTCTGTCCTGGTCATCCTCTGGTCTCAAACCTAGCATAGAGTATTTGTTATACAGGTGCTTGTGACCCACATTAGACCTGTTGTTGGAATCTGTTTTAGTTCAGGTAATGTCAACTATATGATATTATTTCAATTGAACTCAGACGTTCTGCTTAAGGTACACCTCCATGCCAAAAATATAATTGAGGCATTTAACTTTACACAGCTGACATGTAGCACTGTTCCTAAAATAGTTCAGAAGGAGCCAATAAACTCTCTTTGATATATGCTATTCACACATGTTCATTAAGGATAAAATTTTAAAAGAAAAAAGTAGCAAATATGTCATTCAAAGTAAAAAATACATTGTTTTTCATGATTTGTATGCATGAATCCAAAGATGCTAAGAAGAGAAGTATTGGAAGACACAGGCTTTCTCATGAGTGAGAGGTGGGGGAGGCATCTCTAGTCCAACACTTATTGCCTGCATGATGTAGGACCAGTAGCTTCTCTCTCCTAGTTTCCTAGCCTACAGAATAATTGCAATTCCCCCTCAAGGACTTGTTATTGTCTCCATTTCTCAAATGGGGAAATTCAGGCCCAGAGATGTTAACTAACTTGCCTAAAGTGGACAGCTGGAATTAAATATATGATCACCTCAACTTGATACACTCTGCCTTGTTGACTCCCATGGGAAGCCTTACCTTTCTGAAGAGTGGATAGTGTGTGGGGGTGTAGGAAGTAGGTGGGGGTAGGTAACAGGAGGAGAGGAGGAAGGGGAAACTGTGGTTGGTGCGTAAAATAAATTTAAAAATTTATGTATATATACATATATATATATATATATATATATATATATATATATATATATATATAAGCACTGAACACATTGCCTGGTATGGAATAATTCACACTTGTTTTCACTTATATTTTTATAATAAAAATGGGAAGACAAGATTCACAGAGGTAGACACACACACACAAGCATGCACACACATACCCAGAAGCATACACACACAAAGAGAAGCATGCATGTGCACACAGAGAGAGAGAAACATAAATGTGCACACACACAGAAACATGCATGCACACACACACAGAAGCATGCACATACACACATGCGCACACACACAGAGAGAAGCATGCATGTGCACACACACACAGAGAAGCATGCATGCACACACACAGAAGCATGCACACACACACACGCGTGCACACACACAGAAGCATGCATGTGCACACAGAGAGAGAGAGAGAAGCATGCATGTGCACACACACACACAGAATCATGCACACACACAGAAGCATGCATGCACACACACACACGCACACACACAGAAGCATGCATTCACACACCACTAAAAGAGAAAGAAGGAGAAATAGTCCAAGGAAGAATCAAGCGTGATGCAGGGAGAAGGTGTAACAAGAACATAATCTTTCTTTGCCCCACAGGAAACAACACCTTGCATTTAGGTTTTTTGCTATTCCATTTAGAGTTGAAAGAACACATCATTGTCTCAGACATAAGCCACCCTTTTTACTAGCATTGAATTCAATTTAGTTTTATATGCTGTTTAGAGAAAAAAAGAAGAAGAAGAAGAAAGAAAAGAACACAATTCCAAAATGCCTTCAAGTGCCTGGTAGAGAGACCAGGTACACACTCAGGCAAAGGCCGTTATTCCTGCTGTGTGCTGTTGCCCGGTGGGTTCAGCAGAAATGGCTTCAAAAGGCTGGGAGAGATGGGGCTGCATGGATGCGAGTGATGGGTGCTTAACTCCGACTCATATTCATTTACTGCTACATTTATGCTGCTTTCAAACCAGTTTTCCTTCAAAAACACCATTCATATCTCTGTGGCCAAGCCCTGGCTCTCAAGCCTGGGGCTGCAGAGGATCTGTTTTCACCTTCGTCATCAGCAGCACATTTGTGAACAGAGTGCAGTGGGTCAGTGGTGACAGAGCATCACTAAACAACTGATTCTATAGACATCCTCTGGACATCAGCAATGGATTCCCAACAAAGACATCGTTATTTTCCTGAACAATAACTCAGAAGTTAGTCTCAGGCCTTTTCATTATCCAAGATATAGGAAAAATATCTGTATTTTATTTTATTACTCTAAATGAGAAAATTAAAATAATGGATAGTCAGTAAATAAATTAGAGTGCAGGGTTGTGGAATGGCTCAGTAAGTAATGTTCTTGTCTCAAAAGCCTGAGGATCTGAGTTCAAGTCCCAGAACCCAGGTAAAATTCCAGATAAGGTAGTGTGACTTTATAATCACAGTGATGGCCAGAAAAGAGGTATAGACTGTCAGGACCCTGGAGCGTGCTTACAGGCTAGCCTAGCCTAAGTTGCAGGCCCAGGAGAGGCTTGTTCTCAAATAAAAAGTAAACGTCTGAAGAACAATTCCCAAAGTTGTCTTCTGGTGTGTCTGTGTCTCTCTCTCTCTCTCTCTCTCTCTCTCTCTCTCTCTCTCTCTCTCTCTCTCTCTCTCTCTCTCTCTCTCTCTCTCTCTCTCTCTCTCTCTCTCTCTCTCTCTCTCTCTCTCTCTCTCTCTCTCTCTGTGTGTGTGTGTGTGTGTGTGTGTACAATGACAACATGGACCCATCTGAGCATCCCTGGACAACATGGCTTAGGCTACTGCTCAGTACTGAAACTTTCAGCAATAGACAATCATCACTCTGCTTCTGAGAAACTACCATAAGATCTGAGATAAAGTAAACTGGGAAAGAAACACTTGTGTAACTAGTTAGCACCAGACAGCTCTCTATAGCTGATACACTGAATATGATGATGCTTTTAACTATATAGAGTCACAAATATTTAAAAAGTGGTAAATGGGTAATTTTAGCAGGTTGATCTTCACATAGTTTAAATCAAATGTTTACCAAGCTATGATTGCTGTAATAGTTCATAAAATGATTTTGTGTAGTTCTGAAAACAACTTTTCTTTGGAAAATACATTATTTATTTATTTATTTATTTATTTATTTATTTATTTATTTATTTATTTATCTATTTATTTATTTATTTATTTATTTATTTATTTAATGCACTCATGCATGTGTATGTTTTGGCGTTCCTGAGATGGCATCTCATTCTGTACTCCAGGCTGGTTTGGAGCTCATTATGTGGCCCAAGCTTGCTTTAAACTCATGGCAATCTTTTGGCCTCAGCTTGTCAAAGAGTTGAGATTACAAGCATGGGCCACCATGCCTTGTTTATATTTATTTTTAGCCTTTTCTACAATAAAAGTAATCAATACTTAAATAGATATAGTACTTTGGAAATGATACAGTGATTTGTGTCTCAGGTTATTAAATAAGTATGTGTGCTTTTGCTAAAAATTAAAGCAGTAAATACCGCTAGAAGTTACTATTAACTGTTTTGAAATATAGCTCTGTTAATCTCTCCTGGACAGCCCCATTATGCAATACAATATTTAGAGTGTGGACTCTGAAGCCAGATAGTCTACCTTCAAATCTGTTCCTTTTCATTAATTAGCTGGGTTATTTGACATACCTCAATTTCCTCATCTGTGAAAGGGACACAATGATTCCCATTCCATGAAGTTACTGTGTGAATCAGATATAAAGCATTGGGCTAAAAATAAATCACCCCACAAGAGACAGTAATACAGAGAAATAATGGTTAAATGTAAAAGACCAACAAAATGAAGTGTTGACACAAGCACGGAACAAAATGAATGCTCAATGCATTTTGATCCTGATTCTGTAAATGGATTCAATCACTGTCTAAAACTACTTAGTCATATCTATTAAAATTAAACAAAACCCTACCTCATGACTGTAAAATTCTACTTCTAAATTCAGATCCTAGAAAATGTGTTCACTGAGTCCCAAACTCATTTCTAATAGATTTAACTACATTATCCCCAAGTTTGAAACAACCCAAAGTGTCCATAGAAGTGAAATGTGGTAAATTAAGGGAATAAAGCACCACATAGCAAAAAAGTAAATAGACACTGGTTCATGTAAATATGTTGGAACATCTTATAGGAGTTTTTAAGGTGTCAAGGAAAACAGATAAAAGAGTATTACTGCATGAGTCCATTCATATAGTAATATAATCCATTATGTAGTACAATAACTTGCAAAAGGCATGGCTAATAATAGAAATAATCTCTCTTATATAGGCTATAGACTTTAAAGGGACACTAGGGAAGTTTCTAAGGTGTTGGAAATAGTTCACAAAGATGAGAGTCTCCACTGAGGTGTAAACTTCACTTTAATACAAGTTATACAACTTACTATTAGTCTCTTTAAATGTGTATGAAAAGAGATTTCATTGTAAGGTACTTAATGTGTCAGGTGTGCAATGAGCATGGGGGCTTGTTTACAACTATTAGTATTTGCACTTTTTATCAGCTAGTGACCTGTGCATGTCATAGTCTCAAAGTACTCCTGAAGAAGCTTAGATATATCATGGAATATTAATATATGAAAGTCAGTCCTCTTCCTAAAGAATAGAGATTCACTTGGGGAACTAAGCTTCATGGCTTAGCAGCAGAACAGGCTTGGGAATCAGAAAATCCTACTTTGGATTCCCAATGCTGCCATGTGCTAACCCTCACAATGCTTCTTTACCTCCAGCCTCAGTTTCTTTAGATTGACCACTTCATGGTTGACAATAAAAGCAGTCTCTCATTTGAGATGCTTGTTGAAAACGTAGCAACCATGGCTATTATCGGACTACATTTATCATTAATTTTCATAGAAAGATGACCAAAGTAAAAATGGAAAATAGTAGGTCCACTCATCACAATCAAGTAAACCATGTTGCCTGGGATACTTTGATTTACCTGCTTTCTAAATGTTTTATAGACACTGCCTGAGAGAGGGCACATGACCTTATTGTGATCACAAGGGAGTAAAGACTCTAGTTCATTTACAGCAGTGCTTGTGAAGAAGCCCTGTCAATATGGCAGTCGGTTATGGGTTTTTTTAGGTATTATTTCTATTACAAGCAGAAAAACAGTGCTTCCCTAACTGTATGCCTGCATTCACCTTTGAGTTCCCAACAGATTTTCCAATGATATAAAAGAAAAAATACACATGCACACATGTGAGTATATGTGGCAACCTTATCTGTGTTTGTACCTCAGTGAACTTCTGAAACCATCAATGTGCCTCCTCTTTGTATATGTGGATTATGTGTGTGGGAGGGTATGTATGTGTGTTCAGGTATTGTGTGCATGTGAGTGTGTGTGTTCTTTCACAACTGAAAGGGTACCCAACTGACAAAGAGACTGACACAGATGTGGCGGAGGTTGCATAAACCTTCCTTAAATAAACAAGATCAATAGTACCCATTCTCTATAACCCAGGATCCCACTTTACCAATGTAATCCATCACACTGCAACTTCTTTATCCACTCACCTGGCTGCCAACACCACTAGGTCCTATAGTTCCTAAAGTATTCAAAAAACAAAACTCATGACTAGTTCTCTCCATAATCACCAGAGCTTTGTATGGTGCCTGCTACAAAGTAGGCACTCAATAATTCTGCATAGGTGTGTGTGTGTGTGTGTGTGTGTGTGTGTGTGTGTGTGTGTGTGTGTGTGTGTGTGTCTGTGTGATGAGTCAAGCTGATGCCTAAATGACAGCCTTTTAAAAACTAGACTAGATATCACACCCAATTTTTCTTACACTAAAGCACATAGTCTAGCAAGCTGACAATGAACTGGACCCCTCCACTTGTTTTGAAAATCAGATTTCCTTGTGCAATGAACAACTCACATAAATAGAACTGGATGACCAAAAGAATGTTATTGACCATGTAGAGAAACGAAAAATAAAGTGCCTGTGGCTGCACTGTGCAAAATTTTCTCTTTCAGGATTACTGCCATCCTCTCTGTAGAATTGAATCTGGATGTCTCTGTCACCTCTAGATGTGACTGCTGAAACTCAAAGGGTATCCAACTAACAGGGTGACTGACCCAGGTGGGGTGGAGGGTGCCTAAACCTTCCTTAAATAGATAAAATCAATAGCACCCATTCTCTGTAATCCACGATCCCCCAAAGCCAATGCAATTAACTCAGGTTTGGAACCAAAGTCTGTTAAGTGATATTTACAGTTCAGGGAAAGAAGCTGGAGTAATTGCCTCTCCTGACTAACCCTCCAAGGTTATTTGGAACCAGCCTGCAATTTGGATTTCCTCTTTCAGCTAAGTCTAGAGAAACAACATTCTCCATGCAGGCTCTGACAGTGTTCCCAGTACTTTGCCAGAGGGTGACACTCCTACTGTGTTCTCTGTAATATATGGGAGGGAAAATCTCCCTTTTGTGTTCTCTCTCTCTCTCCCTCCTTCCCACCTCCTCTAGCATTTACAAAGGTGAATAACTATCTCCTACAATGAACCCAGTTTTATACTAATTCTATTAAACTTTACTAGTGAACTCCAGACACTACACTTAAACAGGCATTCAGAATTCAAATGGAGCAGCTGACATACAGAGGAAGCCAGCAAATCCTCTCCCTTCATTCCTAAGTCTTGATATTTCCCCAACAGAGCAACAGAGTACTGGCGGCTTCACCTCACACTGCCACAGAGATTTAATAGCTAAGATTCACAGTGAGGTCTTGCCTTACACAATTTAATTATACACATAGAAAAGACAACAGTGCATGTACTGGCCCACCATTAAGTATGATCATAAGCAATTTCAACTCAACATCACTTGTCCAAATATATGGATCAAATGCAGCCTGTCATCCTAGCACTTTAACGTTCCTTCCATAACAGTGAATCATCACAAATCCACGGTGATTTATTCCATGTTTCAATTGGAAGTGTGTCTTAAAGGGGAACCAATCAGAATGTGCAACACTTCCCGCTAGCAAGCTTATCTACCTGCTATCCAACATAAATTAAGGAGCCATACTTTAGTGATTTAATTACACCATTGAGTAATTGAAAATACGCAATTACAAGAACTTGAAGTTCTTATGAGAAATATAATGTCTGCATTCCAGATTCCCTACTATTTGATTTATAATTGGGATATTGGCATAATATTCTACATTCAAGAGGAGTCGCTCCCATCTAGGTAATTCTTAACACTGCATATTTAAGGCTGCAGAAATCCTTAGAGTCTTGCTTAATCCTTTGCTTTTCGGATGAGGAGAAGGAACCCAAATATGAGTCAATTCATAAAATATGAAGATAGGTCACTTTGACCTATCACTCTGATAAGGTTTAACATTATGTGGACTTCACTTCTTTGGAGTTGGACAAATCTTGCCCTCCAGGGCATACCAATGATTTCCCACTTCAGTGCAGTTCCCCTTCCTTTGGAAGAGCTAGGATAATACTTAGACAGAGACGACTATTTAGTCATGCAGAGCTGACTTTATTTCTTTGTTAAGCAGGATGGCAATACCAACAGCAGTGAGCAGTCTCTGAGTGGCCAGCAGATGTCTTCCCCAAGGACACTGCAAGTGTGAGACATGCAGTAAGGTCACAGTAAGGAGATAACTGCCACATCACCACCATGCTCCATGCCCTTATACTGCATCATGGTGTAGTCATTCACTTAACTCCTGCTGATGCTGTAAATATCTAAGAAATAAATTGGGCATTAGATAGCATGATACATAAAGGCTAGATCTTTACAAGCTACTCTGAAGACAGTCTATCTGTAGCACACTTCCTTGGCTTAAATAAAAAGATACTTGTTCATTTTCAGAATACAACCTAACCATCTACAGAACATTGAACAGGTGGATCATTTCTTGGACTTCCTACTGATGAGGTATGTTTGCATTACATGTGACACTTTGTGTGATCAATTTTCAGCTGCTAGATGTGCTAGTCCAATTATATAGCAAGAGATGCCATCCTTTGAAAACTTTACTTTAAAATTTTGCCTTTTAATATGAAAATACATTTAAAATCACAAATGATTATCCCCATCATTGACTTCTCCTCCATTTTGCCTCCTGACAAAAGAATTCAGAGCCTCTTTAAAACTCAAAATAAGCACATGTGATCAAATGCTAATTTAGCAATAAACAGAGAATTGACTTCAAATCATCTCTCTGTCACTGTAATTGATTAACAGTCACATGAAAATTGATAACACAATTTTCAGCGAGAGAGTGTGTGGCAGAGCTCTTCAGTTCTATTGGCTTTGGATATTGACTTCCTTCCAGATAAAGCTTTTTAAGAGTACATTAGTGAGTCTACTAATAAACTTAAAAAGCAGTCTAATTGCAACAATGAACTCCATACAATGAGTTAATGCAATACCAGAGTTTACAAATCCAAGCCTTTTACTGAAATAAAGCCAGATGCAAGTTTCTGCCCCACTCAACACACCAGTTTTGCTTTCCAGGTGTGAGTAAAGAACTCTTTTTCCTCATTCCATCTCCAGCATTCTAGAACAAAACAGTTCTTATGACATCTAAATGCCTTCAAAATGATCCCAACATCTATAACAGTTGCTTTAATATAAAATTAATTTCAAGGTGCTGACCCTCAGATGGTTATATTTCAGAATTAGAAAGCATCTCATAAAGCTCAAGGTTGAAAATCATAAAGCTATATTTACAATAGTCTATGTTCTAACCATTTCTAAGCAGAGCACATTATTATGGCAGAACTTGGCTGCAATCCCCATTGGCAGTAGGGGGGGGCAGCCATGGGGTTTATAATAAAATGTGTTAGCCAAGTGTCCCCATGTAGGGCATTCTGTACAGTTCCTCTGATCCTTGATGTATCCTTCTCTACCATCTGTGTTTCTAGAGCCTGACCTTTGAGTAGACTGAGACTCAGGAAGGCACTAACAGTAGAGTCAAGGCCAGGAAGACAATTAAGCGGGGAATTCCACACTCTCCTATGCCTTCTTTGCTTAGCATGGAGAGATTATGTTTACTGTATCAAAGTCTGCATTCTTGAAATGCATCTTCTTTGCTGACAATAGCTTTAGGTCTCTGGACACAGAACCAGCTTGCTCTGCTGGCAGCTCTAAGTGTCCCTCTGCTGCTAGCCTGAGGGGAGACACCACTTGTTGATGTCCTCTATGCTTCCCCATACTCTTGAAAATGGTCTCTTCATTAAACTCTAACCCCATTTGAGTGTACCATCTGTTACCTGCCAAAATCCTGACTGGTAGGGCTGCTTCCATTAACCCAGTGGTTCTCTGCCTGTGGAGGGTTACAAACCCTTTAGAGATCCTAAAATACAGAGATCTTTCTTCAGAGAAGCACATCCTCTGTGAGTGTGACTGTCCAGGTACTGTTTCAAAGGGTTGAAAGAAAACTTAAGGAGCATAAATGGATAGACCTCAAAGTACAATATGTAACTGTAGCAGGGTGAATTTTCATTATCAGATGTGGATGTATGGGGACTACGCTAATCTTTGCAGAGTGCTACTTTGGAGAGTATTGATTGTGAAATAAGAAGGTGTAAGAAGGGGGAGACTGGAGAGAAGGACTGGCAGTTAAGAGTGTCTGCTGCTTTCGAAGAAGACCAGAGTTCAGTTCCCAGCACCCACATCAGGCAGCTTACAACCACCTGTATCTTGTAGTGGGATTCAGGTGTCAGCTGATAAGGTCAAAAGACACTTATCCAGGGTCCTGGGCCCCTGAAGGGGACGTGGAAACCCCATTGAAAAGGGGCTTCTGGAACACGAGACGCTCTCTTCCTGGTTCCTGGCTGTTGGGGAGACAGGATCAGAATCCATCATCCGTCCATCACTCTTCCACCGTTCCAGACTCCAGTCCCTGTTCAGGTGCTACTATAAACTGTTACCTGTACCGTGAGTGTTGGTTTATATCTTAATGAATATCTATCCTGTATTGGTGCCTTCTGAGTACACTCTGCCTACAGTATCTCTAGCTCCAGGAGATTTGATGTTCTTTTCTTCTGATGCATCTATGTAGTCACCTACACACATACATGTATACATAAGTAAAAGTGTCTGGACAAACAGCTTAGTTAGTGTTTTCCAAAGGCCTGAGTTTAATCCCCACAATCCATATAAGAATTATAGGTGCAATGGCTTGTACTTGCAATCCAAATGCTTGGGTAGCTTCTAGAGCTTGCTGGCCAACCAACATAGCCTAATTAATAAGTTCCTGGCCAGTGAGAAATCCTATCTCAAATAATAAGGTGGTATACACTACCTACAAACACACACATTCACTCACACACCTAAGTGTGTACTCACAAACTCACATAAGTCTGTACACACACACACATACACACACACACACTGATGTGGGAATGTCTTTATGTATGCTGTGAATAGCAATCTTTAAATAAATGAGCTGTTTTGGCCCATGACAGGCACCGTAGAAAAAGTAGGAGGAAAAATCAGAGCATAGGTAGGAGAAGCAGGGCGGAGTCAGGCAGAAGGCCAAAGAAACAACATGCAAGGAACACAGATGAGCCATGGGCCACATGGCAGACAGATTAATGAGAATGGGTTGAGTTAAGATGTAAGAGCAAGCTAGCAATGTGCCTGAGCCATAGGCCAAACAGCATGTAGTTAATATAAGTGTCTAAATCATTTCTGGGGGTCTGAGCAGTGGTGGGTGGCTAAGGGGTCTGACAGGGCAGGTCTGTGGGATCAGGAAACCTCACTGTAACACACCCCTCATAAGGAAGCATCTCACCAAAAGTCAGACTCTCTGAACTATGATGCAGGGTGTCAAATATTGCTTTATACTGCATCTTTATTAGTTCAGTCTCTCATTTTTCTCCACATTATGTGCATGTTTTATCAAATAGACACTTGGAATCTTTTTGCATCAGCCATGGTTTTACCTATTTGTAAAGTTCACTATTCATCATCAGTACTTGCCATCTGGACTACAGATAAGCAAATGTCTTTGGAAATTGCTGGAAAAAAATTTCTTAAAGTTTTATCATACACCAAACTCACTCACCGTTCCAAAGCTTGATATCCCAGGAGGCTGATATGTATTCAGCTGGCCTTTTTTTTTTTATTAACACTCATGGCTTTATAATATTAAAAATGTATATACTCAGCTACCCCAATAGAAAACATGTATACATTGGAAGCAAAGAAAGGTTCTACTTCAAGCAGTCACCTTCCCTGTCTGTACACTTCCCCCATGGTACAGTATGAGCAGATTCCCTTGGAAAACAAAGAAAGGTTCAAGTCCAGCTCGCCAATGTGTTTTAGCCTCTTGAGATTTCCATCAGTGGCTATTAAAATTTAAAGTACATTGGAAAATCCTTGACTCTATAAAAGGCATGCTACTTATATTCCTTAAGCTCCTGGCATCTTACAGTATTCTGTGTGGTTCAGAGAGAAACAAAAGAAACCATGCAGTAGGTAGGAGACACAAATGTCACTGAAGACAGAGTAAAAAAAAAAACCTTGGTTCATGCCTTCTTTCTAATGTCAACCATTTAATGACCCTGTCCGTAGTCAAAAGACATTCTGTTTAAAAAATAAATAAATTTGTTTAAATATCATGACAGGGTGTAGATAAACTTAGGTTTGTCCTGTGGGAATATAAATTAACCCCTCTATTCTTAGTTTAACTATATGATAAGGATAAATAATGTCCCTGGGGTCATAATTCTAAAGAGCACAACCATACAAAAAGTCCATAACACTCACATCTTGTAAGTAAGCGCTTTTCTTTGTTATGGTACATTATGTCTTTTATCAGCAAAGGTCTCTTATTATTGTGGTGACCTTCATTAACATAGGCCATAAGCAATAAATAAGTAACTTTCACTAACATTATTCAAAAATAGTAAGTAAATGATCTGCCCCAAAGTTTTGGTCTTTGTCACTTATAACTTCTAAGCTGAGTGGGTACATAGTGGTACTTTCTGTTCATCCCTCTTCCGCCCTGATGCTCTCCTACTGAACCAGGAGGTGATTTTCTCTTAATCTAGAATATGTACAGTTGAATTCAGAAGTCCAATGGACCATCTCACCCTGTTTTCTCCTGCTCACCCACCTCTGTACCCTGCATCTGACTCCATCCAACATACACTTCTGCCTATTGCATTAAACCTCACTTGCAATATACCAAATACAGGATTAATATTTATTGGAGGGCATTTCAACACTCATGATTACAAGTTAAACCTTAGGATGATTCCTTGGCGATAGGATGATCCAGGCGATGGATGCTGATCCAATCTCCAAGAAAGCAGGAACAAAATGGGGTGCTCAAGATCCCAGCAGCCCCCTTTGAACAGGGCTGGCCACACCCCCTTCAGGCTCCCAGGCTCTAGAGACATTCCTCCCAACCTTATCAGTTAACACCTGAATCCCACCACAGCTGCCAAGTTAATCTTTCTAAAAACACAAATCTGATGGTTCACTGCCACCTCCCTGGCCCACGTTACTCAGACCCTTCGAGTGTTTTTATGCCCAAGTGAATGAGAAATGATTAGAATTCTATGCATTAACAGTCAAAACTTCTTCTGTCTCTCAGACAATGGCCCCTTATGGTTCTCTGTTCTTTGTGTTACTATGGGCTCCAGATAGATTGCAACACCACTCAACAGAGGTACCATACATTTTATAAATCTGTCTTTGCTTAACTGTCCTCTGTCAATACAAAATGCCTTTCTCCAGACAGTTCAAATACAACCTATAACATGTTATGATATCATTTCAGTACCTTCCTACACCCTGCCTTCCAGCTCACCCTTAGTGATTCATGTGCCAGTAGTTTGCCAGTTTTTAAACTATGAAATTTGGTTTATCTGTTTGCAAAGTGAGGTTAGTAATAAAAATGACAAGAATTAAATACGTTAAACAATTTATGCAGCTAAGCTTTTTATGGTAATGCTGGCTACGATTGCTAATTTATCTTAAACGAGTTAAGTATATAGCTAGAAGTTGAGACTTTAATAGAATTTTGTTTCCTTTTTCATTCCCTTCTGTCCCTCATACCATTTAGGAAATAAGGGACCATGTATATTTGAAAGAAGAGTCTTTTCTAGGACAAAGAGATGACAGTGTCTGATTCCGAGATGAGTGTGTATGAACACAGCATGTGTGGATAATGTATACATCAAGCGAAAGCTTGGCAGAGTCAAATAGGTCATCACACAACCCTAACTGCATCCTAAGCAACATCAGTTACCACATTTAGGCTGAAGCTGTTTTAAGCAAGGTAGCAATTGGGTTCAGCAAGAAGCCCTCCCACCTTCACCTTGTTGGCCCTGTCTCCTCGCCAGCTTTCCTTCACTAACGTGGGAGGCAAATGAGATGCTTCTTTGTCACCTCAGTCCACTATTTCTCTCACAAGTCTGTCCTCCTTTAAAAGACATTGAGGTCTAGATCCTAATCTGAGCTGTACTGTGATGAGCTTCTCTCAAAAGAACCACACTCCTCCTGCAAGCCCAGCAGGAAGTGGCAGAAAGAGCATTGTTAATTAAAATCAAAGAGGCTTCCCAAAACCCTCACATTGTGGGGTCACAATGGGCATTTTGGATTTGTTTTAGCAAAGAATTCTCACTTCCTTTCTATCCAATAAGCATGTTCAGGTTGTGTTCTCCTATAAAATGGTGTCTTGAAGCCTGAATGTGGCATGCAAAATTCTAAGCTTAAGGCAGAGGCAACTGTTCTGAGATATTGCAGGCATCACACATACTGAGTTCAGTTTGCAGAACCTCTGAGCCTTAAGAGCACTGGGCACATCTCAAAATGACACAGTGACATAGAGTTCCTCAAGAGCGTAAGCCACCAAGTTAATTGGCAAGGCTGGTCACTGAAATGTACACTCTACTCTCCAGCAGCTGGAAGGCTACTTATACAACACCCAAAGAAATCTTTCAAGCAGACAAGAGTCCTCAAACCTCCACACAGACAGCACACATGACAGCCAAGGACACTTCCCTATTTGCACTTGTCCCCTGCACTTCCCAGGCATTGCTCAGAGCAGGAGAAAGGGGAAACTTTTCTAAATGGACATGTAGTTTAAGACCTACTGAGCACAGGAGTCCTTAGGGGCATGGCTCCGAGGCTGCAGGGTCACTGCTTCCATCTGATGACTCAGCAATAGCCCACATCCTAATTTTTGCATGAAAGGAATCACCCTAGCTCCAAGAATGAATACTGAGCCAGAAGACCTTAGTTCCACTCATGAGCTATGTGCACCGAGGCAAGCTCCTTAACTCACTAACCCTTCATTTATTCTGTAATGTGAGAATGGGAAGAGCTGAGGAGGCGATTGGCAGAAGACAAAGGTTTTACTTGTGGTAAATTAAATGAGTGTATATTTATTGCACATAGTAAGGATTTTCATCATGATATCCTATATTTATATATAATGTACTTACTTTCAAAGTGTGTACTATATATACCATATATAGCTATATATGTACATTTTTATCCTCTTTCCTCCTATTCCCCCACAACATTTCTAGTACCTTCTCCATCAGTTTCACAATCAGTTTAGATGCTAAGTAATTATATGTTATGTTACACCTCTCTTCTATCTGTATATGTAATTCCTATGTAAATTCCCTAGGGCTGCTTTGCAAAGTCTACCCTTGACTGAATACCTGAAGGAATATTTATTCTCTCAAAGGTATGAAGGTATGGGGGTTAAAAGTACAGAATCAAGGGGCCAGCATCTCTCTCTTAAAACTATAGAGCAAAGCATGCCATGTTGCTTTTAGCTCTTGTGTCTACAGGCAATCTTTGCTGTTACCTTGTTTGTAGGTGGGTCATACCAGGACTTGCTTCTGCATTCATCCCTTTGTGCCTGTGCCCAAATGTCCCTGGTCCCATAGAGATGGCGGGTCATTTCAAGGTCTGCACAAACTAGAATGATCTTAACTTAATCAACTATTGAGACTATTTCTAAAGAAGATAACTATGTTAGTTTCTTTCCCCATTCCTGTAACAGAACACCAGAATACCACCCCCATCATCTCCAAAAACAAAACATTTAAGGAATAAAGGGCTACTGCTGACTGATAGTTTGAAGGTCTAATATATCATAAATAGAATACATAGTAACAGATGTGTCTCTTTGCTATGGTAGCAAAAGTATGGGGGAAGCTGGTCCCACTGAGTCTACAATCATGAATCTAGGAGGAAATAATGCACGACCTCTCCCCACTTTCTCCTTTTATTACTCAGGAATAGTTGTCCATGGGGTGGTGCTGGCTGCATTCAAGGTTCATTTTCCCTTCCTTGTTACACCTCTCTAGAAATGCCTTATCATCCAGAGGTCTGTCTTCAGGGTAATTCTAAATCGGTCAAGATTAATTGTCATCATACTGATAATTTCATTCTTTCATTGGGGGATGTATAAATATGTGTGAGGCATTCTCTAATCTAACAATTTAAAAACTAACTACGAACAAAATCCTGTATCACACAGCTTAGTCAACCCGACCCTTTAGCATCAGTCACCAAAGGATGCATCTATTTGTATCTGATAATAGGAGCCACAAGGCAGTTGCAGGTTCCTAGCCCATATTAAGGCCTCAGTAAATGGTAAATGGACATGAACTGTGTGTGGAGTACAGGAAGTGCAATGATTACATCATCATCATTTTGAAACAATCTCCGTTACAAGCATATTAGCTCTACCACTTCACAGTATACAACATCACTTATGTGCAAAAGTATTTTGGAAACTAAACTCATTAAATGCAAGAGTTGAGACTGGGTGGCAATGGCATACAACTTTAATCTCAACACTCAGAAGGCAGAGACAGAAGGATCTCTGTGAGTTCAAGGCTAGCCTGACCAACAAAGTGAATTCCAGGGAAAAACAAAAAACAAAAACTGAATAAAAGCAATGGGGTGTTTAGGTCCCTAAACTCACTATAGACCCTTTCTGACTTCCTCTCTCTCTTTCCACCCTCCTCCCTCCCAGTCTCTTCCTCATTCCCTGCCTTTCTTTGTCTTATATCTTCTCTCTCTGCCCCCATAAATGACAACTGGAAGTCTTTGATTCTTCCCCAACAATTCCCGTCCTCTCTGTTCTTGAAACACTCATTGTCCAAACTCTTTCCTATGCCAACTTCCAACCCTTCAGTTGAAACCTTACTTGTGCCTTATTATCATTAACTTATTTTTTGACCTGTCCAATCCTTCTACCTATCTAAGTTTAAACTTGGTCCTTTACTATCTTAGATGACCTCAGTAATTGTCCTTTGCACTGGAGATTGAATCCCAGATCCTTAGCTTATCATAAAGTATGGACACTTCTGGCTATGTGTCCATTAATACCTATTTCCCAGGTCCTTGATTCACGGATGACATTCACTACACAGATTTGCCATTCCTAAGTGTGACCATGTAAGTAAAGCTCTAGTCAGTGACATGTGAATGTAAATGACAGGCATCCTGTCTAACCTGTTCACAAAGAGCTTTTGGGCCATTTCCCATCTTATGTGCCTCCTGAAATTGCCACTAAATACAGAAGATCTTTCACAGAGCTCTGAGGCCCTGGAAAATGACAGCGCTGCATGATGGCAGAAACCTGAGTTCCCGGAGTACTGTTAAAGATTACTGCAGCATGAGTGAGGACTCTTTTACTGCTGTGTTAATCTGTAGAGGATTGTGTTATTTCATGGTAATTAATTGCCCCACCACTGGTTTAATAAAAAGTGCTGATTGGCCAAAGGCAGGCAGGAAGTATGGGTGGAGCTACCAGACTAAGAAAACTCTTGAGAACAGGAAGCACAGAGCAGAATGCCAGAGAGAAGCCAAAGAAGCAGAGGACAACTATGCTGCTCTAAGAAAAGGTACTGAGCCCCATGGCTGAACAGGACAGAAGTCATGGGTTAGATTAAGGGTACAGAGTTAGCAAATTACATGCCTGGGCCTTAGGTCAATCAGCCTAAAACTACTGAAAGCATCTGTGTGTCTCTGTGGAACTGTGGGACTGTGGGTCTGCGGGTCTGTGGGCCTAGACCTTGAGGTTAGGCCCGAAAGTCCTGGCCAGAAACCTCATACTACATTAATCTCCTGATTGTGTAATGAAAACCAAGTCCTTTGAATAAGCTCTTTGGTATTATCTCTATCATATTCCTGGCATTTTGATTACCCTAGTATAAAGTAGATCCTGGGAGGTTTCTTAAATAAATAATGTCTAAGTATTTAAAGTGAAACACACCCATTTCTGTCCTGAGCACTTTATATAAACAAGCTAAGAGACTTGATATAACACTACTCTTCATCTCCACTTTAAGTCTAAAAGAATGAAAGACTTTCAAACATTTAATTCTCTTTCCAGATTATAACTAGCATATGACTGAGTCAGGGTTTGAACCCACACAGACAGACTGATTTAGAACCATGACCTCACAACTCCTCATTAATGAACCAGTCAATGATGTAAAATCAACAGTCTCCAGCAGTCACTAAGTAAGTGAAGTTGGCAAAGTGAAGATTGAGACTCCACCCAGACTTCTATTCCCAAACATTCACAGAGGCACACTTTTCTTCATGTTTATTGTCACTCCTAATCACACAGAGCAGTGAGCCAATCTCATTCCTTGAAGGGACCACAAATGCCTTCGATGTTTTCTCTAACGCTTCAGACTTTACACTTGAATTCCTGCCTTTTCTGGTTCATCACCATTGAACTTAGTAGGTAAATGGGGGAAATACAGAACTTTCAGCCCACACCAAGCATGTCTTTTGATGTGCTCAAGCCCCAAAATGAATGTTACTCATGTGACAATGCCTCAAGTACTTTCATAATAACGATTTCCTTTTCCCTTTGCTATCTTTTTAAACCTAAAATATCTATGTGGTATTACTTCAATCTCTATTTGTACAGTAAGTCATACTCTAATCCATTGATCATTCAACCTTACCAGCAGCCTTTCCATTTCATATCTATCTATCTATCTATCTATCTATCTATCTATCTATCTATTATCTATCTATCTATCTATCTATCGATCTATCTATCTATCTATCTATCTATCATCTATCTCCTTAAGCAAGATAGTGCTCAAACACAAACCCACAGATACCTACTCCATGATCTCCACTCTGTCTTCCAATATCCTCTCCCAGCAACAGAGGCAATTTTAAGTCTCTTTTCCTCAGCTTGTCTCTGAACAATATTTTCCTCAGCTTTGATCAGTTTTCTCCAATATTCACAGCTAGTGTTGGATCTGCCGTGATCTGCATGGGGACTTTTCTTCACTCAACACAATTTGTGCTCAATTTTTTTAAATCTTGAGAATTAGCTCCAAAGCAGTGAATCAACCATCAGTGGACCAATGTGTCCTGTGGAATCAAGGCTCAGACAGGATTTATATAGGGCTTTGCATTTGTCTCATGCCAAGCAGTACCTGAGACAATGGACCAATATGAGCTTATGGAATTTGTGAAAGGAGAATTTCAGCATTGCTATTGGTCTTCTTAAAAAGCTTTCCACAGAGCTAATGACCCTCACTGTCCAATGCTCAAACTTAATCTTACACTCATTTCTCATCTACTACCAGTCAACTAATTTTCATTCACTATTTCATTTTTAAAACCTGCTTTGTCATTTTCAATTCTCAGGACTCAACTCAGGGCCTCACAGATATAAGCAAGTTCTCTACCCTAAGAGGGATCCTTTCCCTCAGTCAAGTTATTTGCTAAATGAGTTTTAGCTAATGAAATTAAGATGTCTTCCTACATTTAGTGAGTATATGGCATTTTTTATATATATAATGGAGATGAAATTCTGCTTTTTGCATGTTCTTATTTAGGGAATTCTGAAGTATCTGTATGTTTACAGTGGGAACAACACATTAATTTTCATAGCTTTTCTCTTAACTTTACATAAAATAAAAAATTCTTGTGTTGATGTCTTCTGAGCCATAATTGATTTAATGCAATAACCTAGGAAAGAGAAAACTTGAGAAGAACCCCACTCCCCAAAAGTAAGATCTGTTTTTAAGAAAGTGAAATAAAACTAAGAACAAATCTGAGGGAAACACGCCAAGTAGGAATGGGGGGGGGGGTGAATCAGGGGGAAATCCAGGAGGAGAAAGCGAGTTCTGCAAAGTGTGGCCACTGTGTATCTAAAGGAGACAGATGAGAGGAGCCGTGGGCGCTCCACGCAGTCTACCTTGCAGCAGCTACAGGATCAGGAACAGTGAAAACTCTCCTGCTTCTTAGGTCTTTGCAAGTCTTTCAGGAGGGATCTTAGCTCTCTAAAAGCTATGTGTAGGACATTCACCTTTCCATTTTCTATAGCTACGGCTGGCTGCTTCCACCTGCCCAACCCCAGAGTAGCCTGCGTGCCTTCTTGATGCATCACCTCTCAACCCTAGTGGAGGGCACCTGAGGATTCCAGTATGCTATTAGCCATAGAATTAGAAGATTTGCTGTTCTTCTGCAGGGAGATGGCATAAAAGCATTGTAAAATAAAAGGCAATAATTTGAAGATGATCTAAGTTTGATTTTTCTATATTCTCCTCCATTAGTATGCTTAATCAAGGGTTGACTGTGTACAGAATTATTTATTTCCATGGATCCTAATACACCATACTTCTTGAAGTTAGTTTTTCATGAATTATTTCTTTTGTTCATTCTTGAAAAATAAATCCTTAGAATAAGCATCGCGATTTTGCTGATTTATATGGTGTAGTTTAGTGGCTGACAGTAGTCTTTGGTTTAGCTTCTTCTTCTGTTAGGAAAGAGCTGCTTGGCATTGGCTGTAAGCTTCTTCTCTGTGTAATTTACTTAGGGGGAAAGCCAAAGTCACTAATTAATTCCCCTAAATCTAAGTTTTCTAGTAGTGTGGCTCCTTCCCTCTTCATGTAACACAGCCTGTCTTGTTCCTTGATCATCTTCCCTTTCTAATTCCATTGCTTCAAGCAAATATTTTGGGCTGTGTTGCTCTCTGGCATTGTGGAGCCCATTTCTACAAATTGCAGCGTGAACCTTAAATGTACATTGGCAACCAGCTTATCTCGAAAGCAATTTTATCAGCCTTGCTACCAAATCCAATCAGCTTTGTACTGGGGACCCAGTCTGTCTATAGAACTCTACACATCTGCACAATTGCTTTACAAAATACCAGATGCTGTACTCAGAACTGGGAGCCAGATTAAAGGTACAGTTCCTGCTCTCTAGTGGGGAAAGAAAAAGGATTTTAAAAGATACATCTTTGTATTTAAGAGAAACAGGAAATTTTGTAAACGAAACTCTATAATAAGTGATCAGTGATAGTGAGGGCTGCTGGCCATGGAGTGCTATGGCTGTAGATTCACTTTCTACAAAGGACTCCTTAGAATAACAAAAGACTCCTTAGAATAAGTTTACAACCCCCCCCCCATTTCAACCCAAGGAGTTAGATTCTTTATTACACCATCTTACAGGTGAGAGAATGAAGGGTTAAGAAAAATCATGAAGTTCTCAATCATTCGACTCACATTGGCATGTAGATTGCCTTCACCAAGAATACAGACAAACTGAAACAAGAATGTCCAGTAGACAGGAGGCAGGAATAGAGTAAGTGCAAATGCAAAGATAGCCTGATCTACCTACAGAGTTCCAGGATAGCCAGGGATAGAGAAAGACCCTGTCTTTAAAACAGTAAATAAAAAACAAACAAACAAAAACCCAACTTCTCCTCTATGTCATTTTAGTATAAGGAGTCAGATAAGCATTGTGACCTAGTCATGTACCTCCAAGAAAATGAAAAACCAATTTTTTTTAAGTTCAGAACTTGAAGATCTACTATAAATTCCATATGCATAATATTAATCAAAAAGATCTTTAAGGTAATGCTACTGCTTAAGAAATCCATTGTTGTATTATGTTTTTAAGCTCGGAATTTTCGGTCTTGCCTTGTGACCCAGACTTTCCAGTATAGCCTATTGGCCTGGACTTTCAGACCCACAGTCCCATAGTCCCATTGAAACACACAGCCGCTTACATTAATTTTATGCTGATTGACCTGAGGCCCAGGCATATAACTTGCTAACTCTTGCTCTTAAACTAACCCATGACTCTTATCCTGTTCAGCCACGGGGCTCAGTACCTTTTCTCAGAGCAGCATGGTTGTCCTCTGCTTCTTCTGCCTTGTCTGAGGCATTTCTGTAGTCTCTATGGGCGTTTCTACTCTGTTCTTCCTGTTCCCAGAGTTTTCTTAGTCTGGTAGCCCCACCCACACTTCCTGTCTGCCTTTGGCCAATCATTTTTTATTAAACCAGTAGGCAGGACAACTATTTACAATGTAACAATACAATTCCACTACAATTCGTCCCAAGTTACAAATCAAGCATACAATATAGAAAGAAAGCCAAGTAGAGGGAAATGGAATGATGTGTATAGTTCCAAGGCAAGATGCCACTAACCTTTCTGGTTTTTAAGACGTATATGCATGTTATAAAAGATAAAGATGAAGGGTAACAAAAAAAGGAGGAAAACAACAAGAATTCATTCATTATAAATTTTTTCAATCATGAAAAATGGACTATTGAGATAGATTCTTCCCATTCTTCCAATGGTAAAGAAGAGCAAAGACTTCTTGCTGTTGAGGCTTTTACCGATGTGACAAATTCCCACAAACAACTTAAAGAGAGAAAAGGTTTATCTTGGCTCATACTTTCAGAGACTGTAGTCATGCTTGGCTGACTGCATTGTTTCTGGGTCCTGGAGAGGCCAGAACACTATATTGGAACAGTGTGGTAGGGCATAGATATTGAATTCATGGCAGCCAAGAAGCAGAGGGAGAGAATGCTCCTGTAGCCAGCTTCTTCCTCCCTCCTAGCTCTGTCCTCTGACTAGGGGATGGTTCCATCCATGATCAGTGAAAGCTACCTTAATTAATCACTTCAAATATACCTAGAAGCATGCTTAACTAATTTTGGGTGTCCCTTAGTCTGAGCAAGTAGACTGTCAAGATCAATCACCACAGGCTTCAAATTTAGCCCCATGTTTTAATCTTACCACTTTGTCAACCACAAAGTGACATGATACAAGATAAGCAATCTTTCTGCCTCAGCTTCCTCATATATATGTTGAAGATAATGCCTTAAGTTAGGTGCAAAGATAAAATAAGATAATGTTCCTAATATCCTAGTACTTGGTAAGATCACAGCAAATTGTGCAATAATAATGGAGCTATTATTTACAGAATATTATAGTGTGGTAAGTACTAAGTCTAGAAGTTATTACACTTTACTGGGTCCTAAAGTAATTCTACAGCTTGCCCTCAACCTCCTCACCTAAACAACTCTCTGGACATAAGGGTGCTTAATCATCTGAGCACCATGAAGATATGAAGGGAATAAAAATCTTGTGAAGCAAATTAGAAAAAAAAAAGATACTAGTTGCAGAGCTGACATTATGAATGCTTGGGATTAGGGAAAGTTGAGTCATCAGCTAACTTGAGTTTCTAAAAGTGGTGATGAGATCACTAATAGAAAAGGTATTAGATGTCAGGCCCAGCTTTTTGCAGTACTGGAAATATAAGAACCTAAATGTGATTTTAAGGAGCAATATTGCAGGGTGGTGGGAGTTGGAGGGGCAGTTTGAGGAGGTGAGGGAAGCAAAGCACATTTCTCTATGATGCTATTATTTGCTCTTGAAGAGGGAGTGAAGCACGGTCTCTCTTAATGCCTTCTTTCAAAAAGTAAGAAAAACTCTCCATGGGCACTTACACATGCTTGCTACAGGAAGCCCCCGTCTAAGAGAACAACTTGGTAAAATCTCACTGTAAACAAAAGGCAGAGTAAGTCAGGGGCCTTCTCTTCAAGGAAGTTTTAACTCTATGCTTATGAATGTCTATTAAAGGTTTGTGAATGCAACTCCCCGTGGCCCGCTGATCTTATCTGTACTCTGGAACAAGTTTCTCTCTAGTGTTGTAGGTGCCTAAAGATCTTTTCAACTGGGTAAAAGTTTCACATCATTTACATTTTCACATGCATATTTAACTCTCATGGTAATAACATAATTTCACTCAATTGGTAAATGAATTATCATCACCATACTTTATTAATTATGTAAGAAAGCGTATTTAAATAAGGAAAGGCAATGTATTCCATTTATAACTGAGAGCCAGTACAGAGAACCTGGTGATGGTTCTCGGTCTTAATTTTTTTTTTTTAAACTGTTGCTGTAATAAAATACCCCAAGAAGAGTAAAGTAATGGAGAGTGGTATTATCTTAGGTCACAGTAAGGTTATCATACTGAGGAAGTCAAGACAGCAGGAGCTTGAAGCATCTGCTCACAAAACACTCACAATCAGGAAACAGAGAGGGATGAAGGCACACCTCTGCTCATCTCTCTTCCTTAACTTGCATAGTCCATATTCCAAGCAGAGAATGATACTAGCAACAGTGGACAAGTCTTCCCTGGAGCTCAGTAGCCAGCCAGCCTCACTGAATGACTGAGCTCCTGGCTCAATTACAGATTGTGTCCAAAAGACAAACTAGAGAGCAATAGAAACAGATATTCAATTGTGACCTCTGTCCTCTGCAAACATGTGCACATGTACACACACACACACACACACACACACACACACACACACACACACACACAAGAGGGGAGAAAAGAGAGAGAGAGAGAGAGAGAGAGAGAGAGAGAGAGAGAGAGAGAGAGAGAGAGAGAGAGAGAGAGAAAGCAAAATGGTTACAATGAAAAAGAAAGCCATGGTCTTGGAGATAGATGGTAGTGGTGTTGGAGGTGATGGAGGTCATCATGAGGTCTCAGTGTGGCATGTGTACACCTTTTGTAGGATGAAGTTGGTTTCCTGGGAGGTGCCTGCTTTCAAAGTAGGAAAAAGAATATGGTACATAGGGACTGATTTCTTCTACAACAGAGGTGTCTTCTCTTTGGGAGTGAACGCAGGTAGTGCACTGAGAAGGGAGGCTCAGCATGTTACTGGCAAGGATAACTATTCAGGGAATTGCTCCAGCAATTGGAAAATGTGTTTTAATTAGGCTGGTTAGTTAGTGGTTCCCAAAGCAATGGGCTCTGAGCAGAAGGTAGGGGATAATCATGTGTGTTTGAACAGGCACATGGAGGGGGAAGAGGGTAGGAGAGGAAAGAAGCAACCTGTCACGGACAGTCCATGTGCTCTAATCATGAACCATTCAAAAACACAGGGCATGTACTATTATGTTTTGGTATTCTACCAAATTTCATCTTCCTGTGGCATCAGGTGAAAAACCTCATTCAAGAGGAAAGGCCTGAAAAGCTGGTGCCTGAACTTCCTCAGCTGACCTCACCTGCTTTGGGAAGTCTGGAAGACAGGGGAAGTGAGTACCTCATGGTCCAAGGCTAATAACAATCATAAACCTCCAAGAACAAAATTGACTGAAAAGAATAAAAATTTTAAAGTGAGACAGTTCTCTGTCATTTCTGTCTCGGATTATACTGGGGAAGGTTGAACTCAATTTTATTGAGAAATCAATTGTAATTTGGCACTCTGCATGATCCTTGGCAGAGGACGCTGATAACAGTCTCTGCTGAAATCTGCAAGCTAATTTACCTCTGCTGCCTTCACACTCACAAACACGCCCGCCCGAGAGGCCCTCTGCCCATCACACACCCTGGCAGCATTGATCTGCAGCCCCCTTCTTGTGTTTATGAGATAAACAGTAAATCTGGGAAAGGAAACAAAAGAGAAGGTTCAGGTCAACCAGGAGGAAATTCAGACTGAGAGGCAAAGATAAAGTAAGAATGTGTATACAAGCTAAGTGACCAGAGAAAAGGGGAGGGAAGAAGGTGGGCCTTGCATATACAAAGGGAGGTGTTAGTAGGAGTGTCTTGTCAATGAAATTCATTGTAGACTCTCTGAAAGCTCTTTGCCAAGTTTATTGTAACCAAACAAGGTCACTTCAACCAACAAGAACATGCCAATATGGTAGCTATCTGGAGAGAAAAACACCTGCACATAACGTAGAATTGACTTTCCGGGAGTGAACCTTCCATAGGGGCTTTCCACTGGGGAACCACCCAGGACTTTTCAAGGGAAAGAGCAACAGGGTCACCAAGCTGGTTGTCTCATCATAGGATTTTTCTCAGAAATTATCCCAAGTATTGATGCAAATCCACCCCAAGTATCATTTATTTAGGTGGGAATTTCAAGGTTGGAGGCTTCATGGAGAGTCAGGTGTCCTGAGGAATGCAATGTCCTCAGAAAGAGGTAGAGCAAGCTATCTGACCACATTCCGCAGTTCCTACTTAATGATTCATCCCTCTGACAATCCCTGGACCTCTTCGGGGGGACTCATCCGTGTGGGAGAAGGAAGGACAAAAGTAACAACTATTGGTTGCACTGAGCATGCATCTCCACACAACAGTGGCTTGTCACACACTCTGGTCCAAGAGTCATTTCCCTAAAAGGAACCACAGCTTCATTGAGTCAGCCCCCAAAACAGAAGGGCCTATTATAAGCTTTCCAACTGCACTTACAATTGCAGACTTAGACCACAAGGGAAAACTTCGCTTCCATCTCCTCTTCTGGGGCCTCCCTCAAGTTTTCTTCATCCTCTGTAACAAGGATACCTCTCCTCAACATTATTCCCAGAGCCATCCAAATCTAGAGCAATGTGACCTGAAATCACCATTTCCATCCAAACCAAAACAATGTCTCCATCTATGTATCTCTAATTTCTGTGTCTTCACATTGGAAGGTATGGGGCTTGGAACTGCCCCTCTGCTGTGGGGACCAGAAAATCACACAATCATAATCATATCTGGAGAGTTTCATGCCCAAGAATATTCCTAAAGGAAAAAAAAAAGACCCTCACCAAAGTTACGATTAGAACTTTTAACTTGTACCTGCAGTGTGTGCTTTGAAGCTCTGATGATTCCAATGAGAGACACCAAACTGTCCGACTCAAGTCCAGAAAGTTAAAAGAAAAATAAATAAAAAAGTGAAAATACAAGTCAAAGATTTAATCAGCAGGCAAGAGTTGAAAGTACCTCCTGGTTCTCTGTCCTGTGTCATTGGCAGACCAGGAAACTAGCTTTCTTTCATGTGTAGGCAACTCACTTCAGGGCAGGATTACAGAAGAAATATATCCTTAAAAATATTACAAGCAGCTTACAGTAGTAATACCTATAATTTTTCATTCATTTTAATATGCCTGTTTCTCATGTTTAGAATTTCTAGTAACTCCACCTTATTATGTTTGCTCAGTTGATGTGCCTGTATAATCGGATAAACATTTGTCTAATGCTGGCTTGAGCTATTTTTAAGGTACTTCTGTGGAATAACAACAGTAACATAATAAAAAGCACAGCAGAAACAAAGGCATCCGAACACTGCATTTTAATATTTGAGACTTTCTAAGGCTGGGCATATGGTCCTTAAGGAAAGGGGGGAGGAACGTAAGGGGCGCCTGTACAACACTCAGACTGTTTGTTAGTCATCACAAGGGCCCGGCTCCTTGAACTTTTTCAAATGAATTATTTCTTTTCAATGTGGGAGTGAAGGACAATGGGGGAGGGCTTGGCAGGTAAAGGCACGTGCTCCCAAACCTGATAACCTGAGTTCAGTTCTTGAGATCCATGTGTTGGAAGGAGAGATTGACTTCAACAAATTTTCCTCTGACCTCCCTGTACATGCACACACACACTCACTAAATAATAATTAAAATATAACAAAAATATAGCTGGTAAGTGGAAAAAGAAAATGCCTCATAAGTTCTCTCTTGAAAATCCTTATATTAATTTATAAAATATTATGACAGTGAGCATGTAGTATTCAAAGTAATACTTAATGAATGTTTCATTGATGTCAGGTAGGGCAGGCCAGCCAGCATAGTACATGAGTTAACCCACTTAAGCCATTGCAGGACACTCCTGGGGATTGAATGAGAAGTATCCTCTATGGCTTCAGCTGACTTAGGAGGTGCAGCCTCGTTGGTGGAAGTGTGTCACTGGAAGTTGGCTTTGAGAGCCCAAAGCCTCAGCCTACTCGCAGTTTGCATTCTCTGTTTCCTGTGTATCAGTGACGATGTGAGCTGTCAGCTTCCTGCTCTAGCCAGTGTGCCTGCCAGACACCTTTTCTCCCTTCCATACTGGACTCTAACCCCCTGCAACTGTAAACTCCAACTCTTCTATAAGTTGCTTTGCTCATGGTGTTTATCACAGCAATATAAAATTATAGAAGACAATACTTAACCCTATTTTACAGGTGAGAACTATAAGGCTATCTACCAAAGGCCAAAGACTGTAATAAATGCTACTTAATTCTTGGAGTTCTCGCTATTATTCTCATACCATAAACATCTACTTACTGTTCTAAAAATACAGGAAAAAGAAAAAGAGTGAGGAGTTACAGGCTGTGTCAAATGTGCTCCCAGGAGTCAACATAAAACCAACTCAACCACAAGCTAAGCCAGTTCTGATAAACTTTCCCCACAGACTGACCCAGTTTCCACTATTTTGCCTTAAACGGGTGGGCGGGGGTTGGATTCATTCACAGTGCTGAAGGACAGCCACGTTGGCTGGGACCCAGCATTGGCCTGAAGACTTGATTCAATTCATTGGAGCAAGCAGGCAGAGGCCTCTCTGCTTCCACTACACTGGGCAAGAGTGGCTGGAGGAGAAGCTGGGTGAGAGGGTTAGAAATGCATGAAAGATGAAAAAAGCCATTCCTTCCTATTTCTTTGGGACTCATAAGTCAGTGGAAAACGGGCCCTTCTACCCTCTAGGCACTAGAACCCGTGTAAGCACAGTAAACATCACATGCAGATGCACTTTTCCTTTAAAGGGGAGTGTGAGGGTGCCAAGGAAGAGCATATTCTGATTCAAAGCATGTTAAAGGGGAGTGCTGTAAGAGAGGGGTACTTTGGGTGTAGGATGGTCAAGCTGCTGACTCATCTTGCTGAGGTTCAGCCTGGTTCCAGGTCCTGCTACCCTTGCCTCTACCGCTTTTCTTCTTGAACAGTTGCTCCAAACTGGCATTCACATTCTGTTGGCCTAGAGCTCAGTTGGAAACCAAGGAAAAGGGAACTATTTAGGTCTACCCAATGTGGATAAAGAAGCCTTCAACCATCCTGTCTTGGATCAGCAATCTGACAGGAGCTTGAATTTCAGAGTTTGGGGAGAATACAGACTCAATGGCTAATTAGTATGGGTCCCTTAACCTTGTTATTTGTACAAGCTGCCTCTAGAGAATCTTCACCGCAGTGTTGATGGGTATGGTCTGGTCAAGACTTTGGCAGACAAGACTCATGCCACAAACCTACTCTCTTTGTATTCCTAGTATGATACAGAGGCTGGGGAGATTCAATCCAAGGACATCACTGTAATACCACAAATCATAATAACAACAAAATCAAAAACACACACACACACAAAATAAATTTTGAAATTAGGAAATTTGTTCCCTAATACAATTACTTCATCATCTTTCCTAACAGTTCCCAGAGTATATAACAAATGACAAGGACACTGTTATAATATCCACAGAATAAGACTCAAGTTCCTCCACTCTCGGTGCCTCTTATAATTTCCATAGTCCATGACTGTATTCAACCAGATCAAGCATTCCTAAACAGCTTTTGTTTGCTCCAGAAATGAACCAGGTGGTCACTATCTAAATCTAATAGGTACAATGTGGCAGCTTCATCAAGGCCAGCGTGAGAAGAACATACTGTATGAGCAGAATCCCCTCAGCACAGATCATTTCTCCCACAGGGTCTCCACAGCACAAAGTTCTCATCGCTACAGCTCCTCTTGCATCTCCATAATTTGTCATTCCCATGGCTGCCTGCCCCCACTAATGCAGGTCCGTCCCTCCTAACACGTAGGCTAAGGCCTGTGTCAGAGCTTTGTCACTGATCAAAGAGTAAGAATGAAGTGGAGAAGCAATGGCTCTACCACACGACAGTGCTTGTTGTTCTTAGACAGGATAAATGTTCAGCACAAAACGTGCATCATTGTCCTGTTCCGAAACCAAAGGTCTCTTCAAAATAAAGACCTCGCCCACAAATACCATCAAAGCATTTTTACAGGCACAAAAGATCTCATATTTACACAGAGGAATGGTAAACTCCCCTGCACATTTCCCAAAAGATTTCACATGAAAGAGAAAAAAAATACACTCAGAGTTCTAGAAGTCTGGGCCTCTGCTGATCTGAAACTCCTTTGATTTGGAGGCTGTTTACCGCTCAGCTTTCTCAGCCTTCAGGTTGCCTTTCAAAGTCACCTCCCCCTTCTTTGACCATTAGAGATTCCCCTCTCCCAAATGTCCACTTCATCCTTGCTAAAGGTTCTATTTAAAAAAAAAAAAAAAAAAAAAAAAAAAAAAAAAAGCTGTTTGCTATGTGCCAGCCACAGATCCTGAGCTGGCAGATTTCATTGGCAGAGAAGTGAGAAAGAACAGTCCATGAGAGTCAGTTCTCTCGACTCTGGCAAGAGAGAAGTTAAAGTCAGAGAGAGAGGTGAGACACTTGCCCTGCCTTGCCTTTTTCCAATGTGTCCCTTCCTCCATTAAACAAAGGACACTCTCCCATTCTGCAAGAGCTCAGCATACTTTTCTGGGATCTGTCCCAGGGTATGGTCCCAACACTCAGTAGGTAGAGAGCGATTTCTGCCAAGTCACTTAACCACCCAATCTCAAGTTCCTCATCTGTAAAATTGGGATAATATTTCTCACCCGACATCCCAGGTTCCTAGCGATAAATATTAATGTCCATAGAGAGCTTTGAGATCCCAGGGTGAAGGATGCAGCAGAGTGTTATTTTTATGACGTTGCAGCTTCCATAAAGCATCAAATTCAATGAGAAAGAGGAGAGATGGGGCACTGGGCTGGAACCAAGAATAATGTGGGCAGCTGCCGCCCATCCTGCACTGCTAGAGAATCTCCACAGTCACCAGCAAGTCTGCCACTCTTCAAGTCCAAGAACTTTGGTTCTCATTGTTGACTTCTCTCGGTGTTTGGTGTTCCTCTCTCCCTTTCCATGCCTCAGAATCCCTATTTAGCATCATATTAATATGGAAATTCACATTGCTGATATGGACATGGGCATTGTAAACATCAAGAGGTCTTTCCTGGCAATCTGCTGGCATTAGCACGATACTCAGCAGGGAGTCAGAGTCTGTGTTCAGGACTTAGGAACAGGCCAGCCTTCCAGAACTGGCCAGGTGCCCACATGCCAACTGCCCAAGTAGCTGCTTCTGGCCATCACTCTCTTCTCTCACAGAGTTTCAAGCCCCCAAGGCAAGAAAATGAAGAGCAGAATGCTATGTGCAAGCCTCCATGTCCAAAAGAGAAACGGTTTTATCTGAGGATAAATTTCCTGAAGAAAATCTAATGAGGAAAGAGCAACAGAGAATGTTAAGACAGTAGTTTAAAGGGGAGGTTGCATGCTGTCTGGGCTCTAACTCTTAAACACCCTAAGAAGGCACTGTGAGGTCTTGGAAGCATCTTCCCTCTGCTATACAGGAGGGAACTGATGCTGTGGGCCATTAGAATGCCAGTCAAAGAAATAGACAAAACTACACCAAACTTCATTCCATTCATGCATGTCTCATATGCTCACCATGGAGACTGTGAGTGCTGAGCCCACCAGTGGCAACAAAAGCCCTGCTAGAAATTAAGCTCCTGTCATCTTTGTGTGATATTAGGGTCCCACTGACCCTAAGAATCAGGAAGCTGACTTCTAAAGTGAGAGCTTTAAACTTCATTTGACAAAACATATTTCCCCTGTTTCCTACTTTTTTTTTTTTTTTGCCTTCAAGCCATACCAGGCTTCACCTGAAGCCCTCTGTGGGCAACATTGCTCACAGGGTCTGGAAACAGATTTCTGCCAGAAATGCACAAGCCAGCAGTATGGAGGCTGAGCTCTGAGCCTGTAGATGAGGTCGAAGAAGTCTAAAACCAGTCAGAGTGAAGTATTACCAGGCAAGTAAAACAGCCATTTCTTTCCAGTGACAGCAACTATTGCTGTGAGAAAACAGTAAAAACAAAATGAATATTAACATTTAAAACGTATTCCCATTGAAAGAGAGGTTCTAAAGCAGAGTTATGACCCTTTAAAGTAAGAGCTGACACACATCTCTATTAGTGAAATGGCTGGTACCACTGCACCGAGTCCTGGTAACACAGTCAGATCGTCTTCAGAGGCCAGGTAAGTGGAGCAAGAATATTATTGAGGGTCTGTCCCTCTGTCACAGAGGACGGTTTGTACTCAGGGAGCACCCGTTAGTGCTAATGAGAGCTGCAGGTGTAGATCCCCAGGCTCTAGGAGGCAGATGCCTTTTGGAATTTTCTGCCAAGGTTTATACTACTATGGCAGGTGCATTGAGATCCAGAAAGTTCTCACTCATTAACAGAGCTCCACTCCGAGAATCATTTGCAAGTAGGAGAGATGAAACTAGTCTTTCTTTGCCACGACATCTACAGTCTTCCATGCTTTTGCCTGTAGATAGGGTGCTGCAAAAAAAATGGTCTAAGACAAATGCCATTTGAATTTGCTTTAGGCAGTGAGGACCAACACGCATTTCAGTGGAGAGTGTTATGTGTTTTAATTGCCGTATGAAGACATAGCATATGCCCCGACACACTTAAATGATTAACAGATTACTCCAAATGCCTTTGGCATAGAATATCTATACATTCATTATCCAGGACAATTTATCTTCTTGATAAAACTAAAATTACTTATACAGCAGGTTTACTTTCTATGATTAATAAATGATAAAAATCTAAATTATCCGTCTGAAATGTCTCTTTTGGCCATTAATCTCACATTTATCAGCTTCTATCATACATATTATTAATACAAAAATTCAATGTTCCAAGTATTTCAATTTGCTAAGAAAAATGAAAGATATTTAATGCAAAGAAGCATCCAAATTAGTAGAAATTCTGCATTGGTTTTGAAGCAGTCAGGGAGTAAACAGTTAGCTTTAAATGTGCATTTTTTCAAGACAGAAGAAATCCAGGGCATATTAGGCATCAAAACACACCCTCCTCAAAGATTTCTCTCACACATACTTCAAACAGCTAGATGAGGAGGATTTGGTATCATTCTGTATGTGTTCATAAGGACAAAATTCAGATCATGTCCAGAAACGGAGCTGATGATATAAAATCTGCTTATGCCAGGTCTGCATGTGGCAAAAAAGTGAGCTCCAGAGACTTGAATTTGGTGGGAGGGTGAAGCTTTATGAGTTAGGCCCTTCTGCTAGGTTTTTAAAAACGTTTAAGACTGCCTGGCCTGTAATTAAACTGATCAAGAGGATCCAGGATGGTATGTTAGCACCTCTGTTCTAGAGAACCTTCATTGAAAGTCCTAAGGTTGATTCCAGACTTCCAACCTCCCAGAGCTCGGTTTCAATAATCAGCTGTTGATTTCTCTGATCCCAACTGCCAGAGTAACTGTGGAGGCCAAACCATGTTTCCCGAAGCTGCCAGACATGGAGGAGAGAGACATTTGTCTTTGCCTTTGGTCACCAGTAATTTGGCTGATGGCTTACTGCCCGAAAGAGCCAGGACCAAGTAGCTCTAGAGGGAATGTTCTCCTGCATGAGAACAAAGAGTGCACAGTCCCTTCATGCTCACAGACACACCCTGGATCCTCGTAGGGGGCTATCTTGAGGGCTCAGGTGGCACTGAGCAAGGACAACTCTGTGCCACCCTCAAAAAATGACACTATTTAGTGAAAAACATGGTCTGAGGATGAAGAGGCTGCCATTCACTTTGATGAGTCTCAAAAAGTTACAACTGGGGCTCCCGGCCTATGTCTAACTGTGATTTTTAAGGAAGAGGAGAGAAGTAGATAAGACCTCTGAAGGGATAACGGAGAACTGAACAAACTAGAAGATAAACCATTTTGACAGCACAGGGGATGGTAATAAAGAGGCCCAAGGGAAGGGAATGTCTGAGCACTTACCCTTCCCTTACCTCCAACCACTCACTGCTGAATATGGTACTATGCCAGGTGGAAGGGGCTATTGAGGGACATGGACTCTGCAATTTCTGAACTTATAATCCTATGGATCTTGGAGAATCACATATGAACTCTTTGTGATGAGAGGAATCAAGGGATGAGGCTAAAAACCAAGTCTGTGGATATATGCCTGGCAGACTCACCTCACCCTTGTTTACAAATGAGCTGTCTACAGAGCTCCACAGTGTGTGTGTGTGTGTGTGTGTGTGTGTGTGTGTGTGTGTGTGTGTGTGTGTGTGTGTGTGTGTGTGTGTGTGTGGTACACCAGGAATATGGTGTCAGAAAAGGACTCATACAGGCTTAACAGAATGAATTCCAGTGGAAGAAACAAATATAAAGTTTTGGTTATCTAGAATTACCACACTGCTTACACGGACCTTGGAGGGGACTTGTCTACTATAAACCCAACTTGTTCTGATGGCACTTTTTATCTCAAAGCCTTTGCTTCCTCAAAGCTTCAACCCCAGACCTTAACAGTACTTCCATGGGTCCTAATTCTGCACTCCAACATCACCTTCTACAAGTAGACAAGCTGAGCAGAGAGTTAGGGTCAGACCCACCATCTAGTCTCAGCCCTGTTCTGGGGCAGGCATTCATCACTGACATCAAGAACCATGTGTTAATTGTAGAACATTTAATACATGCCAGGTGCTTCCAATGCATGAGTTCGTTCAGACTTCACAATAATACTGCAAGAGTGCTGCTTTTAGGATCTGGGCTTTACAAAGAAGAAGGGTAGAACAAACAAATATTCAGGCTTTCACAGATAATCCCATGATAAGTTCAGGGGATAGAACCAAGAGTCACTACCAGAAAATTAAGCCCATGAATGTGTGTGCCCGCCTCTTGTCTTGGCTTTCTTAAATTCAAAGTGTCTATGTAAGGATGATAATGGTGAGGATTAAACTAATAACTTCAGAACCATTCCATGTTTCCTACCCATATTCAGGACACACAGAGCTCCTCCTAAGCCCAGATATCTCCATAGCCTGTATTCAATCTGTGCTGTTTCACAAAGACTTTCCAAATATTAAGTCTATCAATGTGAATGTGTATGTCTTTTGAAATCCCTTTCAGTTTATCATCATGAATGGTAGGTCAGTCAAGAGAACACATCCTCATCAAAATGGTTTAGATAAAGACAAGATAAATAAACATTATAGACATTTAGGTGTAGAAGATATACATTAGGAAGGAATTAGGTGCTTGTAAATTAACTAAAATAAGAATAATTGATATCTGTCTCTAGATACCCAATAGATTGAAAGGAAGTAAGCTTTCAGACTATATTTTAACTTTTTAGTTAAATTCTTCTCTATGTTCTTAGGTATCCATCTTATTTTAAATTCAAAGTCAAAACTCCTCATGGCTTACAGAGTAGAATCGGGACCACTGCTCAACAAATCCTAACATAGTGTTCATCTTTCACTCTCCAAGGCATAAAGTGCTCTCCTACGTGACAGTCAATGGCTTACATGTAGGATGTGCAAGCACATTAATAAAATGAATAAATACTCTCATTGACAATACATTGTAAGAATAATTGACCTTATCACATCAAACTTTACAAGTGGCTTTGGATGTCAGCCCTACCAACTCTTAAAATAGAGACACACTATTGTGCCAAGCAGGAAGAGCAATGCAGCTGGAGCCCACTTGGCTTTAGACAGAGCTCTTCCACTTAATCCCTGCATGGTGGCTATCCTAAGTGTTGGTTTATAACATGCAAAAGATTTTTATGTAGAAGAAACAATGCCATCAAGAGTCAGGAACTAATCCCACTTGAGTACGTTAGAAATAAGAATGAGGACTCTAGATGAGGCAGATAGGAACTGTGTATGCTTCTAAAGTTATTAGCAAGTAGATCCCCCTATGTTATGAGAAGAAGCTAGAGCCCCAAGTATACATACGAGCAATGAATATACTATACGAAGCTAAGCTGAATGAAGAGTGTGCTGCAGAACCAGAGACTGCCTTTGTGTTAGAAATGATGGTGGACATATTCAGTAATAAGTCTCTGTGATGCACTGAAAAGAGTCCTCTGTTTAATCTGCTATAGACCATAAAATGGGACACTATAGTAAAAAGATCACACACTGCCCTTCCCCTATCTGTGCCAGAGAAACTAAAACAAAAAAGGCAGCACAGACATTCCAGAAACTACAAAATTAGGGAGAAAGAACAGTGGTAGGTTGTCTCTACCTACCTGGGGCCCAACAAGCATTTCTCAGAAGGTAGATCTGGAAGCCCACAGTCAACAGACTATATTGCGTCAAACATACCACTGGCTGTTCTGTCTGTGAACCAAGAATGATTTTATATTTTTAAATGGCTGGAGACATAGTAACAGGATAGTATTTTCTGGTATTCAAATGTCTCTGACCATAAATGGAGTCTTCCTAGCCCACAGCCATGGCCTTGGTTTTGGTATTTTCCACAGCTCCCTGTGTGCTACATAGGCAGAGCTGAGGAATCCCAACAAAAGCCTTATGCTGGCAAAGGCCAAAGTGTTTACTGGTTGGCCCTTCGCAGGATAATTTTGCAAAGCCCTTGTCTAAGCCAATTATGTTTTCTTTTAGGTTGTGAAAGTGACCTCAGATGACTTAACTGATCCCTTGGAAACTTCTTCACAGGCTTATGACTAGATTTTTAAATGTATCAACCTGTGTTAATCTCTCTCTCTCTTTCTCTCTCTCTCTCTTTCTCTCTCTCTCTCCCTTCCTCTCCTCCTCTCCTACCTTCCTTCCCTCTATTTTTCCTCTTCCTCTCAGTAATTTTTGACACCTGTGATCACAATCTTCACACCCTGAGATGACTTCTATCTGACTGTGATGGTATTTTCTGTAACCTGCCATAACCCTAAACCACTGGTGCTTTGATTCTCACTCGATGACCATGAAATGACAAACTGAAGAAATCACCATATATGGGAGGTCTGGAATTTGACACTGGCTGGAAAGCTCCTACCAATTGTACTTCATGCTTCTATGAATAATGGTTTAGATTTTTCCCCCTATTCCAAATTATATGTTTCTTTCCAGTTTCTTTCCAAACTGGGTCAATTATATGGTACATTATAATTTTATAGGCAGACTAGATGTGACACTGTCTTAAATATCAGCAGTACTGTTTTTTATTGCATCCACCCGAAACAGTCTCACTTTTGAAAGAAGAGACCAAGCTCCTCAGATGCAGGTGCTTAAAGTGTGTCACAGTAAAAACCCCAAGAAGTGCCACAATGGGCATGAAAAAGTCATCAGAGCCAATGTATAGCCATAAACTGACTTTGGACAGGCTTTGGACCCATCTGAACCTTGGGCTCTTCATTTCTAATCTAGGGTGAGGTTTATGAGACAACAGGAACTGTCCCCTTCTCTATTCCTAGATTCTCACTCAATTGTGGTAGTATTTAGCATCACAAAAACAATTCCATGTCAAGCAGCTGTTTAAATCAGTTTTAAAGCTTTATACTGCTATCCACTAAAAAGTAATGTGGTAATGCTATTTATCTTTAAGAAATAAGCCTTAAATTAAGAAAAGATAGGTCAGAGAACTATTGGTTTTTATTATACATTATTTACATAATTTTATTTTTTAATAATCATAAAACATTATATATTTTTTAAAAATGTATTTTGAGACAGAGTGTCAATTTATATTCCAAGGCTGACCTGTGTGACTCAGGTGAACCTCAAACCCATGAACCTTCTACCTCAGTTTCGAGAGTAGTGTCAGGGCTGTACACATGTGCAACCCACACCTGGCTCTTTTATGTTGTATTTAATTTTTCAACGTTTAGCTTAAAGCTAGAGGAGGAGTGACATCTTCCCCCACTTCACCTCCTGATCTAGTGTGAGCCATGCATTGGCTTCACAGCTGTACTTCAGGGCCATAGCAGGAAGCAAGTGGGATCAAATGACCCTGAGTCCCTTCCCAGTTCGAGACTCTTGACTCTTGCCATCTCTGAACGATTCCCATTTCACAAGGCAGCCACTAAGAGCTAGGCAGGTGGAAAGCTTCAACTTTCCAAGTTCCTCTCTGGTTTTGTCATCCCTGCACACATACCACAAAAATTAATGAGATTACAATAAAAAAAATTTATTTCTTCAAAACTTCAAAAAATCATTTAAAACAGATCTTGTGTGAGATTTATCCCTTCAGGCTGAAATAAAGCATTAGAGTTTTTGTTAAGAGAAACATTTCCTAGAAATGAAAGAAAACAGAGCCATAATGGAAATGTGAGTACAGCCGTCACAATCACAGCATCTAAAAGAACATTAAAACTGTGCAGTGGTGAACTGCTCGAATTTTATGTACATAAATTATTCCATAAGAATAGCATTTTAAGTTTTATAGATTGTTCTCACTCACTTAATTGATGATATAATTACATTCTCTTAAAAAATCTGAAAACTAAAAATTCAAATATATATACAAAAAGGAACCAATTCCCAATGGTGTTGACATTTCTTGACGGCTTCTCACCCTTCAGTTGGCACATATGACCATCGTTACCAACCATCAAGGAATTCCAACTAGCCTCTTGGAATTCACAATTTTTTTTTCAAGTAATCCCATCTTCACAAACATTATTATGATTTCTATACTCCTTTCTTGAATCCTGGTACCTTAAGGATCCCTATTCCTGCAAACCCAGGCTTCTGATACCCAAAGCCAACTCAAGTGGAAAAAGCAACATAGATATCTACTATGTACATTCTTCTTAGCCGTTGGTAATGAAATAATGAAGATGATTATAGCAATGCTCGTGGTGGTGTTGGTGATGATGATGATGGATGGTGGTGATAATGGTGGTGCTTGTGATGGTGATGTTAATGGTGATTCTGACAGTGTTGGCAGTTACAACAGTTATCATCACTTTGCAGATTGGAAACAGAAGTTAATATGAAAAGGAGAAAGTTAAAACACTCTTACTGTAGTAGTCAGAGGTTTGAATTGCTTTTTTGCTACAGATAAGCATTAATCAAGGTTTATCCTATTCACAGACATTTGAGTAGAACATTTAACCATATTTCCATTGTAAAACGTACTTAGATGGAAAGAGAAAGAAAGAGGCATGGAGAAGGCCATTACACCTGTGACCATGGCTGCTGGAGGGCCTGGAGCCACCATCAATAAGAGATAATCAAGTGTACTGCTGAGTCTGGGTTCCAACAGTCCCATCCTGTGTACAGGGTGCAATTAATTCAGCCAAAGCAAATCTTTCCTGCAAGGAAGATTACATTGTCACAGTACACCTCTGGTAAGGAAATGCCAAGACCCTGGAAAATACTGGGAAACAAAAAAGAATTAACTTTTGCTTCACAGGAGGACAGGAAAAAATGGTTGCTTTTTAGGCCAGAGAAAGTGAAATAAAAATTATCTTCTACTACTTATGTGAACTTGTATGCCCTACAGAGAGGTAACTTCCCCATCCTCTCACTTCCACACTTGTGAATGGGAGTGATTGTATAATTATTTCTACAACTTCACTCTAAGGGTTCAATGGATACGATCAATCATGCCTAAGCATTGCCTAAGATGCCGTCCAGTGATTGCTTATTTTAGGACTTTTTCTTTCTGGTTGCTTAACCCCTTTGCCTGCAGTTTTATTGGGATAGAGAAAGCAAAGAAATGTGTCCACATTTCATTTCCAAGATAAGATAGTAATTTGATCAGAAGAACATTTCAGTTTCTTCTTTATGTAGCTTTTGTCTCTGAAAGTGATCCCCACCCCAATGTGTTGCTTACATTTCTTTTTCTTCATGCCCCCAACCGCCCTAAAGTAAGAAACCCTACTCTTTCATACCACAGAAATGTCTGAAATTTGGAATGAAATTCTCCTTGGATAACTGTAAAATGTAAAATCTTTGCTCGGTACACAGAAATGCTAATCAGTGTGCTTTCATCTTTAAATGCACCTGTGTGTCTTTGTGTTTTCCACATGAGAGATGAGTTTGGACTCTTCAAGCCATAAACATGATCAAGGTACAGGGAATGGGAAGCTCTCACTTTTCCTAAGAGACAGAGAATCCTTTACCCAAAAACAAAAGGAAAGAGGGAAGATCCCCTTTCCCCCAAGAGCACCCCAGAGATTCCTGCTTTCTGGTCTGGAGACAAGTGGGTGAACCCCATAGAGAGAGAGAGATACATCATTTCCCTGGATGGGAAACAAGTTCTTTCCTGCACAGGAACCTGTAAGTTTCTATGAGCCCATCTTCACCTCATCCATCAGAGAACAGGGCCTGTCATCAAATAATATATCATGTCCTGAAAACACTCTGTCACAAGTGGTGCATTTCTTAAAAGCAAAGAAATTGCGACATGGCATTCATAGGACAGAACTGGTGAGCTAGGAGCCCACACTGCTTCGTTGCATAAAATCTCGATGGGAGGGGCCTCTGTGAGAGGCATCTTGATAAAGACAAAAGATCTGGGTCGAGCATTCCATTTTTGTTAGCAACCTCTCTAAACTATAGCTGTGAAATTGTCAAACGGTTTACCAGGTGTCTTTAATATTCAAGTGTTCTGTTGATAAATGAAAGAAATAATAAACCCCTTGACATTGTTCAAGATAGTCTTCCTCCAATTGTTGGACACTATGAGAGTCTCATTATGATCTATTCCAGGTGATGGCAGCAGACCCCAAAACAGTACCACCCACTTTGGCTTCTTTCCCCTATTCCGAGGTCCTGGCCAATATTTTCATCCAAGTCTCCAGCAGTCAAGGACATCAATTTAACATTGCAAATATATTTCAAAGGCAGAATACTTGCATCCAGGCCACTGCAATTAACTGCCGGCCTTGCCCCTTTCTTCCCAAAGGTACTGCTAGTGGTACCACAGTCACTGACATGCTGGCTCATGTACGATTCAGATGCTATGTTCAACTTTTAGTCCAGCTAGATGCCCACTCTTTTATGCCCATTTTACAAATGAGAAAGTCAAGGCTTAGGATATATGTAGTAGCTTGTCCAAGATTAGGAAGTTCTTTACAAGAGTCATCCTCTAACCCAGAATAAGGGTTACTATGAACATTCAACTAACCCAGAAATGAATCAAGCAATCAACATATTTTCAAATCATAATGGCCCATCTCATTAGGCTGTTTCCTCAGATATCATCTGCTGACTTTCAAATATGGAAGAGCAGAATTAGGTACTATTTAACACACATATACCTCTCCTTTCTCTATCTTTCCAATATGGTAGCTTCATGACTTTCTTAAATAAATATTTAATGTTTATAACTATTTAAATTTTGTTCACTACTGAGTTAAACTACATTATCTTTATGTACTATATTAAAATACATTTCCACTAGATAATACTAATGGTCTTGTTTATTATTTCTTTTGGGGAAGCATAATGCCAAACTCTTTCAAAGTCCCTCTTAATATGTGTGAACTCATCAGACAACGGTTTACACACACACACACACACACACACACACACACACACACACACACACACATCCCTCCTTTTTGGGGAGCCTTTAACCCCCAGACCCCGTCCAGACTGGCTTCTCTCCAGGCATCTTGGAAATCACAGTCCTGAAGCAGCCTCCTCTTCCCTTCCACTAGCAGCAATTCCTTGACTTCTTTCAGACGGTTGGACATCTTTCTTTCCCCCTGGATCTCATACCTTCTTCTTTGTTGTTCTTATGGCACATATTCTTTAAGAAGAGTTAGGAGATATGGTCTTATTGGAGGATCTCTCTCTCTCTCTCTCTCTCTCTCTCTCTCTCTCTCTCCTACTGTTTAAGAACCATGCCTATAGCCATGCTTCCCACCTTGATGATCATGGACTCTAAGCCTCTGAAACTATGAAGCCTCAATTAAATGTTTTCTTTGGTAAGTTACCTTGGTCATGGTGTTTTGCCACAGCAACAGAAGGGAAATAGACACAGCATATATGTGTAAAGGGTTTTAATGGGGTGCCCATATGTGTAAGTGTTAGGGAATGTGCATGCTTTTTTTCATTATTCATTTGTCAAACTGCCCTTTAGTAAAAGACAGTTGTACTATTTTTCTTGCCTCTCAAATGAAGTAGAGATTTTTTTTGACAGTTTCATCGGTCCTGTGCTACCTCAATTTCTTACTATCATTTCATATTTTTGTTGTGATCTCTTTTTTATATTGGAAAATTTCCAGGAATATATAGTCATGTACTGTCTTTAAATATAGAACATCTAAGTCTGGATGTATGTTCAGATGTCTGTGAGGGGATTCCAGGTCCTCATGTAACATGGAAGAGAAGTAACTTTTTTATCAGAGGTTTTCTTGAGGGTCCGGCTAGCTTCCCCAGAGAGGAATCACTTGCTTTTTCCTTGATCAAGTGTAAAGCCAGCCAGCAGCACCTGAAGAGGAAGGAGATCAGGGTCTACTGTCCCCACACAGACTTTCACCAGAAACCTTGTTACTTTGTGTATGTTCTCCACGTGGCCTTCCCCAGACCAGATCTCTGGCTGAGCTTCAAGAGAACACAATCTTTTATGGCTTGGTCCTCTTCAGGAGATAAGAGGGGGTGCTCCTCGATTTGCCCTTTTTATAAACCTGCTCACCTATTTCCCGCTGCTTTCCCTCACCTCCAAAGACACCTGGCCCCTACGATGCCAGAGCTTTTCCAGAAGCTGGCAAAGTGCCTGCCAGGCTGCCTTTCTTCCTTCTCCCACCAGCATCTCTTATTTTAATGCTGTACCACTTGGTTACCGTTCATTTCTTTGTTTGCTTTTCTCTGATCTTCACAAAACGTAATTGATATTTCTTTACCAATGTCATCTGCTCTTTCAATTTTTTTGTCCTTTGAAATTTAAGTTTGCTGTCCTTTTGTAGGGTTTAGGATGCCAGATTTAACCCAAACTATCATCTCTACAATTTTCACTGAATTTTATATCAAAAGCTGACTCTACCACACCAGATACTAAAACTGCTGCCTTCCAAGGCTTGCTCTTGTGTAACTAGCCATTAACCTATAGCTGGATTTGTGGGATGAGTTAACATTCAGCAACCCTGGTACAGACTTTCTTTCACATTAAAAGGTCTCTTGGTCTTCTTCTCTGGTACTTTCCTTAAGATTTATTTCTAGAATAATATTGTTACACTTTTCTCCAGTTATTGACACTTATTACCTGATTGATTTCCAGAAAATTGGTTCTAAATCACTCCTTTCCTCGAAAATGAGGCCATCACCACAGAGGCTTCATCCCTCCACCACCAGCATCATCAGGGACATTATCCGTTCTCAGAATCTCTGCCAGCTGTGTCTCATTATTGTTTTAATTTGCATTCTCTACTGATAAGTGCCATTATACTTTTTCATGTATTTATTAGTAGCATATATCTCCTGTTAGTTGCTTAGGAGCCAGACCTACATTTTCCTGGTACATTGCTAAGTTGTGTGTGTGTGTGTGTGTGTGTGTGTGTGTGTGTGTGTGTGTGTGTTCATGCATGTTATGCAGTGCATATTCGTGTGAGAGGTTGTAATTGCCAAGGAATGCACATAAAGAAGCCAAAGGAATGATGGATGCCCCTTCTTCAGTTGCTTCTCCAACTTCTTTCTGAGTCAAGATCTCTTACTAAACACAGAGCTCACCATTTCAGCTCCACTGGATGCCTAGTGAGATCCAGAGGTCTGCCTGTCTCTGCACACCATCTCTGTTTTTACAGATGTGCACCCACTCTCAGTTTTAAATGGGTGCTAGGGATTTGAATTCAGTTCTTTATCCTTCTGCACTAAGTACTTTAAGCACAGATGTACTTCCTTGGCCCCAATAATAATTGTTTAAATTCTTAATTTTGTAAATATACCATTCTTTTCATCCAGAGTTACCCAAAATGCCTTATACTTCATTACTTGTCATATCTTTTTGTTTATCATCTTTCCATTTCCCACCATGGTTTTCCTTTACGTCTACAAGACTTCCCATCCCATGGAAAAAATGAATGCTATCCTATACTTTTGCCCTTTTAAAAAAAAATATGATTTGAGTTACTTTACCTCTGAAATTTTATTGATTGTCTCATCCTCCTTTAACCAGGTAACCATCAATGACATCACTTGTCAGGCCCTCGACTAATGTGTATTACAAGTGTAACCACATTCTATCTTACTAATAATGAAGTCTGTTCCTGATATTTGACCCCATTTATCAGATGATTCTTACTCTAGAATCTCCCACTTTAATTAGCAGAATTCTTAAGATCTCTTCTAGTGTCTACCAGAGAAATGTCTGCCTTGCAGTTCTTCTTGATTCTTATTATTTTTGAGCTCTCTCCTTCCATTTATTATTCAAGATGAACTTTAGAATGCTTGGTGAAGTTTCCAGAAAACAACAGGGGCAACATGATTCTGATGAGGATTGCATTAAAGATGCACATTCATTTGGGAAGTATTAAAGTGTTGACAGCATGCCCTGGTCCTCTCTAGGAAGCTGACACCTATTTCTCTGCATCCAACACTTCTTTCTTACCTCCTGCTAAAGTTTTACTGTTTTCTTCATACAGAGTCAGCATAATTACTCGATATATTTATTCCTGGATATTTTATATGTCAGTGCTATCCTGAGTGACTTTCCCTTTCATATTTCCTAACTAATTATCACTATTAAGTCATAAAGTTGGTACTTTTCCAAATGTTTAAATTGCATCAACTAACTCCATTCTCACGCTTCCTCATGGTCTTCTCAGTTGTTTTAAGTATCCTTCATTATTGTAAAATGATTCTTTTAAATAGTATGACAATGCTCTCACATTTATACAATGTTCTTATATCATGCAGCAGTAGACTGGCATCCATAGACCTGTACATAACATTGTCATGAACCAGTCGATGCGAATTGTTCTTCAATAGTGATGACAAATGTTCTCTTTTACTGAGCATTATCTATGTTAGTTACTTTGCCAGGGGATTTAGGTTTCTGAATTCCTTTGATCCTCACCATCATTTTAGGAGAAAGTTACTACTGAAATTTCTTTTTGAAATAGTAAAGTATAAATGTATGAAAAATTACTCTATTAGTCTAGAGAAAATCATATTGGTGGGCTCCAGAGCCAATGCCGGCCAGTAATATCATTTAATATTATAATAAGTCATGAGTTGGCATAGGGTGTTTGAAGGGATGACTATGAAGAGAGGCTGAGATGGTGGCCCAGTGAGTCAGTTTGCTGTGCAAGCACACGGACCTGAACTCGGATCCATAGCACTCACATAAAAAGCCAGATCAGTAGCAAGAACCCGTAACCCAGCAATAGCAACAAATAGACCGGAGAATCTCTGAGTTTCACTGGTCAAGCAGTATAGCTGAATCAGGAATCTTCATGTTCTGGAGTAAACTTGTTTCAAACAATAAGGTAGAGAGATTATGAAAGGCATCTAATGTCCTCATCTGACTTCTATGAGCATACAAGTGAACGCACACAGAGTATGAGGATTTTGTCTATGCTTGATATTTGTTTTGCTTCTTTGTTTGATTGATTGTTTGGACTAAGAAAGGATATGAAATAGCAGAGAGAAGGTTAATGCTAGGCAGACGCCATCCAGACACAAGTATATTGATGATGGAAGCAAAGTACAGTGTAAGATGTGTTCCTTTAGCTCGAGATCAATTACAAAGGAAAAGGCTTTACTTCAAAGACCAAAACAAAACACAGCTGAAAAGTTTCATCTTACTACCACATTTCACCTTCCAAATTTTAGTTTCCAGGTTTTCTGAGAAAAGCACTTGGGTCTCATTAGCTCTGATCTAAGTCACTGGATATCTATGTGAAAGGTGCTGTTATGGTGATTTGGGCTGTGTAAAGCTCATCTTGGCAAGCAGCTGAGTTGGATGAGATGGCGTTCCTCCTTTTCTAGTAAGGAAAAAAAAGAAAGAATTCCAGCAATGCTAAAAATAAAGTCTCTTAGAGTGTTACACAAAATTATGTATTTCTGCAGCATATGCCCAGATTACTAACTGTGTAATAGCCCTGCTGGACTCTCACTGCTGCTGCGAGAAGCCCATGCCCCGAGCATCACGATCAGCTCAGCAAGCATGAACATCTTGCCTTTCCACCAATAATTTCATTGTTGGGATTGGTAGGAGAAGCTCTCTCTTAAAAATTATTACATAAAGATTTAACTCAATTATTTCTTCTCTCTCTCTCTCTCTCTCTCTCTCTCTCTCTCTCTCTCTCTCTTTCTCTCTCTTGTGTGGGTGTGTGTGTGTGTTGTGCGATCATATCATTTGCATGTAACTACATATGTGTGAGTGCATGCACATGTGGAAGCCAAAAACAAACTCTGGTTTTGTTTCTCAGGTACTATCAATACCCCTTCATTTTTTGAGACAGAATCTTGTACTAGCCTGGAATTTACCATGTATGCTAGGCTGGATACCCATAAAACCCAGGAAGTCTGCCTGTCCCTGTATCCCTGGTACTGGGTTTATAAGTGTGCATCATCATGTTTAGTGATTTTGGGGTTGATTTTAATGTGTGCTTTAAAGCTTGAATTCAGAACTATGTGCTTGTAAGGCAAGTAGTTCACTGAGCTACCTTCCCTGCCCAAGTAAAACTAAACATATCAGTCTCTTTTCAGGAAGGGGACAGTGGATTGGCGCTCATTGGTGATTGGGGCAGAAATAGTGGCACCTGCCTATAATTTCAGCAATCAGGAGACAGTGTCAGAAAATTTGAGTTTGAGACCAATCTGGACAAGTTTTAGGCCAGCCTCTGACATATAGTGACTCCTTGCCTCAAAACAAGCAGAAAACACATTTTAACACCTAAGAAAATAGACCCTTGACTAGTGAACAGAGAGGCAGCTCAATCAGAACCCCAAAGCACAGCCTTGTTCAGATCCATATCTAGCTGGGTAGGGTGCTCACCCTGCAAGCCCTCTGGGCATTCACTTGATGGCTGGTGCTAATAGCATAGTTGCCATTTCCTTGCTAGGGCTTCCTTGATTTTAGAAAAGGGTTGTAAGTGGAAAAGGGCTTTTGAAAAACTGAAATACACTTGACATGTGTAAGGAAAGATCCAACAGTTCTCAGCGAGCTCTCCCTAAAGAGCAGTCATATTTATTGCTCAGCCGAACTCCTCTGAAAAAGACAAACAGTCATCAACAATAATGGAGTTCTGCCCAGAGCCAGCCGATTCCATTTCAATTCAAAGCCCTGGAGGCAGCAAACTTTCAATCCAGGCACTGCCCCTGATTGTGGAGTACATGAGTCTGTTTCCCCAACGTATGCAGTGAGCATTTTAAAAGATCCTATTCTATCAGGCAGTGATCCTCAGAATTCAGAGGCTGAAGGAGAACTGACCTATTTTACATGAACTCGATGAGAGGCCATGGAGAGTGATGCCATAGGGTCCTGGGGCCACTTGATAACTTAAGCTTTGGGTCAGCACGTGCCTTCTGCTTCCCTCAGTCCCCTTGGCCAGTCATTTCTTTATAGTCCTACAGTGGCTCTGTGTACTGGGGACTGAGCTTAAATTGAGCTTGAGACAGGGGCCAAGAAATGATTGAGTAGTGAATTAGATAGAAAATTGCCCCTTTTGTGCCCTAAGTAAGAGAATTGCAACATTCAAGGAGCTGATACAACTTGAGTATTTCTCACTGCTTTTTGACATACTTTCTAACAGGGAGGATTTGATGCAAAGCATACTGGGCTTCTTAGAAACTAAGAAATGTCTTTCCTCCTCAACCTCTTTGAAAATTTGTGTTCCTTGACTAGACTTGTCCACAGCTAGCATAATGGGTAATCATTATCAACTTGGCTAGAATTAGAATCACCCCAGGAAAATTATCTTGAGGGGAGATTACAGTGTTTCCAAAGGTTTAACTGAGAGGGGGAAGACCAGTCCTGAGTGTGTGTGGCAACATCCCATGGTCCAGCATCTCAGACAGAATATAAAGGGAACATGGCAGCTGAACACCAGCATCCATCACCCTCCTCTTTCTGCCTATTGGGATGCAATGTGAGCAGCTACCTCATGCTCCTGCAACCACACCATCTCCAAAACAGAGCTGAAAGAAGCTCTTCCTTCCTAAAGGTGATTCTTCTTAAGTAGTTAGTCACAGCAATGAGAAAGCTACCCAGTACTGCCACCCTAAGCATGGATGGTGGCCTGGAGGGATCAGGGCCATGAAGCCTTTGGAGGAGGGAACTGTCAGAGTTACTACTCTGCTGAGGTCATTGGGCTCTCATTAGAGCCAATAGGAGTACAAGAAACTGGATGGGAACATGATAAGAAAATTAAGGAAAAGTAAATGCATATTTCAGCCTCTTGGGATTTATATAGGATGATTCCCATCCCAAGAAGCACATTTAGTCAAAGTAGAAAGCTAAATGCCTAGACACACTTATTTTTGTATATTCTCTTGTGTATGACATAATTAGTTGGGCCCGAAAATGGGGGCATTGATTAAATATGAACTTGATCTCAGCACACGTGAAGACTAAATTTGGCATCAAGTGTGGTTCCATGCTTGGCTCTTATGAAGTAGACAGCTAAATGAGATTCCAGTGTTGACAGCTCTGAACCACTGCAGGCTGTACTTTTTTTTTTATTGAAATGTTTGAGAACCAAAAAGTTTGGAATTTTGTATTATTTTAGATCTTATAGTATTTTAATATCTATAATAAGATATCTTAGATATGAAACCCATACCAAAATGAAATTCATTTGTTTCTCATAACTCTCCATACAACATAGGCTGAAGGTAATTTTGTAGAGTATTTTAAGTAACTCTATACATTAAGGGGCTAGAGAGATGGCTCAGCAGTTAAGAGCAATTACAACTCTTGCAGTGAACCCAGATGTGGTTCTCAGTACTACAATAGGCTATTCACAATCCCTGTAACTCCAGTTCCAGGGGATCTGATGCCTTCTTCTAGTGTCCAAGAGCATCTGCACACATGTACATCTGCATACCTGCATGCACGTGTGCACACACGCACACACATACATACAGAGAGAGAAAAAAATATATAAAAAAGAAGCAAGGTTTCTTGATGTAGAATTTGTCTACTTGTGATTATCATGTTGGTTAAATTGATTCAGATTTCAAAACATTTTGCATTGCAGACTTTCACATCAGGGATGTTCAGCCTGAGGAAGAGAAACCCCACAGGCTTTGGCAGTCTTTCCATCTGATCTTTGGCTTTGGGAGACAGATAAAAAGCACAATAAGCATGGATCATCTTAAGGGTAAAGCAGCAGTCCCCCAAGGTCCCCAGCTGAACACACTGTATGTCCTACCCGCAACAGAACCACCAGCAACTGTCTCCACCCACTGTTTTTCAAACATGTGCTGTCCATTCATGCTTCTATGTCTTTGTTCACCAGGCTTCTCTGCCTGCAATTTACCCATCATTCTCACCAACCTATATGGCCCTTACTCTTTCCCAACTGGCCCAGCTCAGGAATCGTCATAGTAAAGGAATGCAATCGTGGCTTCTGGTAGGTCAACCCAGAAGTATACGGACAGTATAAATTAGAGCCCAAGAGTTATTAAATTGATCTTTAAAAAGATAACACTAAATTGGGGTGGGCCTGGAAGGACTTAAGGTGGAGGGATTGGGTAGATGTGATAAAAAATACATTATATGAAATTCTCAAATAATTAATAAGTATCTAGTAAAGAAAAGCACAATAAGCAAATGGCACCTGAGCTAAGAAACACATTAAACATGCCATCCTCCTGACCTTTGGCGCTCTTCTTGATGCCTTTAGTCACACTTCTCTCCAGTCTCTGAGCTGTCTTGGATTATTAACTACTGGTTCAATATAAATTCACCCTCCCAAGCATAATGGGTGTAATCCTATACAGAGCCCAACATCTTAGCTCACTTTTCCTCTATTTACCAAATATGGCTGTAACAAAGAGCTAGCCACTCTCCCAAGATTATTATGAGTTTTTTCATTTACCCATCACTATAACAGAGTAAGATGGGTACTGCTATCCCATTGTTCTTGAGAGAACTAAGTCAGATGTTGAAGTATCACATTCACAGTCATCTAACTGGGGAATGATCTATGATGTCCACTCAAACTGCTACATTGTATTACCTTCCCGGTCTGGTTTTGCCCCCCAGGACTTGGCTGCAAGTTATACTCTTTAAGTAAAGAGAGAGTAACTTTGTAATAACTAAGCACATGAATGATTGGGTCATTGGCCAGATTAACACTGTCTCGATTCTCCTGGAAAATTCTAGGTTGTAGAGTTAGGGTAAGGAGCAGATTTGGAGATAGTCAGAGAAAGTCAGGGAGATGGAAATAAAGAATGATGCCTAAGAATGAAGATTGCGTGGCCTTGAGAAGCAAAGGCTGAAGGCTGCTTTCATAATGACTTCCAAGGACAGGAAAGCTGATTCCTGAGGACATGGACTGAGCTGTTTTTCTCCACCTTCGGGGAGGTTGAAGGAGCAGAACCAGGTCTCCGCAGCTCTGGGAACAGTTTAAAGCTGCCACGAGGAAGAATTTCCTTAGCCTAAGAATCATGTGTTAGACCCAGGAATGAAATATGGATGGAGGCAATATTAGGTTATCCATCTTTAGCCATTTGGACTTGCCTTTACTCAGAGTGAGGAGCATGTAGGGAAAAAACTAACAATCTCAAGTGCTTGCCCAGTCTTATGAATCTATAATATTTGAATCTAAGAAATACATCAAATACTTCCCCTTCCCTAATCCTGTGAATGAATAGGTAAATGATTGTGTCTCACACTTAAATACAATGACAAAAATTGATACTGAGACATAAGCAACAGAGGCTTCCCATAGTGCCCCAATAAGTCAAAAAATTGATGACTGGTGATAAATATGAAGTCCCAGAGCTCCTACATTCAATCCAACTCTTTCTAGGTGCCGTCCAATGCTTGACATATAGTCCTGTCAGTTCATATCCTTACATGCTGATTTGAGCCAATCATCAACCCTACTCACTTAAGGGATGATAGAAAAATCTTCAAGAAGATTCTAAACAAAACTTAAAACATGAACCACTGTTAGTGCTGGATGCTGGGATAAATTCTCCTAGCAACAGGAAGCCACACCAAACCTATATGTTTATTTCCTTGCATCCATGAGGACTGAAACACAAAACAGTGATTGGAACAAACATTGAGTATACAGAAGACTATTTTATCGCTGTTATTTTTAACAATATAAGTGTGTTTGATTTTTGGTTAGTAGACGCTAAGCCTTACTTTAATTACACATTACTTGAATGAACTTTTACTAGCAAACAAGTATTTTTCTTCTTGATTTTTTGCTACCAGATTTTTGAGTTTTGTACAATGTATTTTCATCATTTGTCTTTTCTTAAAATTAGTTTATTTTATGGGTGTAAGTGTTTTGCCTTTATGTATGTGCACCAGTGCATGCCTCATACTCACAAAAACCAGAAGATGGTGTCAGATCCACTAGGACAATGTTTCTCAGCCTGTAGGTCATGACCTCTTTGAGGGTAATATATCAGATAGCCTACATATTAGATATTTACATTATGATTCCTAACAGATGCAAAATTACAGTTATGAAGTAGCACCAAAATTAAATTTATGGCTGGGGTTCATCACAACCTAAAAGTGTATTAAAGCATCACAGCATTAGGAGGTTGGGAACCACTGCACTAAGACAAGGATTACAGTTGGCTGTGACCCGTCATGTGTATACTGGGACCTAAACCTGGGTCTCCTGTAAGAACAGCAAATGTTATTAGTGACTAAACCCTTTCCCCAGTCTTTCTTCTCATTTTAAATAGGAGGAAGATGCCCTGAGAAGTGAGAAATTTGTCTGAGGTCACATACCCAGGAGAAGCTGACCTCCAGCTAGGGCTGCTAGTTTCTAAGGTGGCAAGTTCTGTTGTGTCCCTTCTGGGCACTGAGCTCTTTCTGTGTGAGCCAGTTTCTGTAGGGACTCCCTCACCGTATGTGCCCTTTGCTAGGCACTGTGGAACTAGCTTGTGACACCTTACAAAACTCAGATGATTTAAGATTCTTGGGGTATCTATGTAAAGGGGGCAGCTATACCCACCTTGAAAGAGAATAAGGACTAGCAACGGGAATCCAGGCTCTGCTCTAGTCTTCTGTTTACAAAGTTCTACTTCTCTTCAAGAGACCTGGCTCACATGGCATCTACTGTGTGATGTCACCTCTGTCCTCCAGCACACAATGACTACTTATAAGTGTCAATGCAAACTGCTTGAGCCTCAGTACCAGGAACCCAGAAATATCTAGGGTATGCTAGTTTCGGAATTTGGTCAGTCTTAACAAGGATAAGTCAAGGGGTCAAATAATCTCCAAATTTCTTTAGGATAGCTGTTATCTTATCCATATGCTTCCTGTACAAAATGGGAATTTAGATATATCTCCTAATAACTACAGTGAAACAGATGAATGATTTGGCAAGTTAATACAAGGCAACTACCCAAGGCTGCCCTTAATATAGGGAAGTCATCATCAATATTTACTCCTTTCCATTTTGGTACCTTCACTTGTTTATCTTCTGGGGATTGTATACTATGTATGACAGATGTTCATCATGATATTTATTATCTACCTCACCACATGCCTCCTTGTTATTTCTCTTTGGAAATTTCTTATTGGATGATAACACCCATCTCAACCTCGGTACCTTCTCATACCCTTGTTTTGGCCTAGGTCTATCAGCAAATCCATCTTATCCTCATTTAAAGTTCTGATGCAGCTCAAATGTGTTTCTGCCCTCCAGTCTTGTCACATACCCAATTATCCTCCACACCAAAGTTGGGATGCTCTTTCTAAAAGACACATTTCTGAAACACAAAACCCACCGTTTCCATCTCTTCTCTGCTCACTGAAGATGCTTGTCTTATCTGTTAGAACTGTTCTCCTGCTGTCTTTTTATACATCATCCCTGGCTCTTGCTTCATTCTGAGTGGCTGGTTCCATACTGCAACTGGCTGTTTTCTCAACACACATTTGCACATTATTCTCCTTCCTCTTTCTTTCCCTCTGATATTTTCTTTCTCTTGAACTTAAGGGTCACCCCAGTGACCTTCTACTAGATTACTTCTTTTTTGTTGAGTACTTAGTATTATCTACTCCATGCAGCTTTCAAGGCTGGCCTGGAGGCAATCCTCTACTCACTTATGGTACCAGGCACACTGGAGTTTTCCCTAGAGTTACAAAAAACTATCTATGTTCTCCCTACCAGGATCTTGAGTTTTAAGGTTAACATGTAAGTAATTCTTTCACCCACATGCATAGACATGCTCCCCACATAGTAGGTACTCAAACAATATTAAGTGAATCTTCTTCTAGCAATATGTAAGTAATAGTGGTCACATACTATGAGCCTAATGAGTCACTACACAATAGCAGTTAAAGTGTTCTAAACATTCTCCCTAAATTACTTCATTTAATCCATACAATCTTATATAGTAGCTGCTATAATTATCTCCACTTCACACATCAGAAAACTAAAGCAGAGAGAGGTACTCTAACTGTTACCCATGTTACACAGTTGGTAACTTCAGCCACAAAATTTAGATGGAACTTAAGAATTTAGCTTAGAATCACTGTTTCTTATCAGTATATGTTAAGGATACATAGCAAATTTACCTACAACAGTTCAACACATGTATGCAATGTATTTTGATCACATGTGCCCTGTGCTTCCTTGATTGATCTTCATGTTCTAAAGCTACACAGAGAAGGGTGTCTTCATAAATAAAGATGTTTGTAAGGCTTATATCACATTCTTTCTGGGAATGTAAAGGGCTATAAGGGGGTTACGTCAAAAGAGCATGGGAGAAATTATAAAAGGCCTAAGAGATGGCTTTCCTATTGCCTACCAAGAGCCCTGCAACTTAGGGCATCCACTTGCCATCCCTTTTCGAGTGTAAAATCAAGGCCTTAGAGCTAAATCATGTCTATACTTCCTTATAGATCAAATATGAATTCCATTCAATTCAACAAACATCTATCCAGTGTTTATTGTGTGGCAGGTTCTGCGATGTGCCCCTGCCCTTGAAGAATTCATCTTCTTGTGGAAGACAGGCACAGACAGACAATATTGATAGGTAAGTTCAAAATGGCCACACAGTAGCTATGTGGGTCACTTTAAAGGGAAGGCACCAAGACAGTAAGTGTGCCATGCACCTGTTTCCAGCTAACTTTGGAGGCTAAAGCATGAAAACAAGGGGTTCAAAATTTCACAGCCAAAATGAGAAACATAGCAAAGCTTGGCTCAAAATATTTAAATAAAATTCATTAACTTAAATAAAAGAAAACATGCCCAAATACATTATCCAGAAATGAGTCCCTTGTCTTTCAATATCTTCTGACAATTGCCCAGGCAAATGAAGAGTTTTCAAGGGGTCATCCAAGCGTCAGTACCTTGATTGACAAGATAAGAAGTGAGACACTAGTTCAAGTTACTCTGTCATTGGTTCCCAGGTTCTCTGGAGGCCACTACCCTCCTTATTCCTCTAAAGCTGGCACAGCTCCCAAGAGACAGGAACAGTGACTTTGACACAGCTGTTGTTGGTTTTCCAGTATAGGCTATCTGCTTAAATGGATTTTCAGATTTACAGTTGACTTTAGAAATTGTATCTAGCTCATTTCCAACTCCATGGGTAAGGCAGTTCACTTAAGGCAAACAGCATCCAATTAAAACACATTCTGAAGAAGTAAGTAGATGAGGCACTTTGCCCAACTCTTATTTATGTTCAAAAGAAACTATTGGGGGGACTTCTCAAGGACCAAACCCATTACATCATTGTGAGGGCAAAGAATTTAAAATTTTTAAAAATGCACGAAGCAAATAGAATTTAGAAACACACTCTCACAGACAGCCCATTAATTAGCATAGAGGATTCAGAGACAAGCCAAATAGGTCCACTTCTGATCTAAGCATCCGAGTGGCTATGTGACCTTGAGTGTGTCCCATGCATTTGGGAAACAAATATAGCAAAACAGATGACCTGAGAGTCAGGGTAGCAAAGAAAAGTCATAGATTTTTTAGAACAAAACAAAAGCAGATGAAATGGTAGGTAGTGTTCTATAAGCCTCAGTTTCCCCATGGACCACTGGAACAAATTCTGCCAGAGTATTGGTAAGAATTTTCAGGTTATCTGGATGCCTGGCCTAGAATAAGGGTTAAAAACTAAACTATTAAAAAGACTTTATTAATGTCTAAATGATTCAGAGATTGATTATTCCATTAGACAACATCATGCTGTTTCCCTTTCTCCCTCTTGCTTCCTGCCTGCCCACACCACAGCTGCTTACAAGCTATTATTCCATGATATTTAAAAATGATAAGAGATTCAACTCACATGGTAGAGAAAGTTAATGGGAAAACCCAAACAGCAAAGTAGAGTCAAACTTGCCTGAGGTAGACCGTGGATGGCCTTGGGGGGGGGGGGGGACCTATGCAACTTCCCCATACCTCAGTTTATCAGAAAAATACGGAATGGCATGTATACCTTTCAAGTATGCACACAAACTCTCTCTCTCTCTCTCTCTCTCTCTCTCTCTCTCTCTCTCTCTCTCTCTCTCTCTCTCTCTCTCTCTCACACACACACACACACACACACACCCCTTGTAGCACAATAGCTAATAAATTTTAGGTAGAAAAGTATTAGACTAACTCTAATAGGGCCTTCAATGTTTGTCTAAACTAAGCCATAACACTCATAACACCCATAATAATTTAAGGTTCTTTTAAAAATAATAACTTCAACCTTTAATATTATTCCCTTACCTCCACTGCTGGAGTAGACAGGACAAAGTACTAGTTCTGATAGCAAAAGCCTTCATCAAGAATAATATGAGTATGGTTAAAGTGAGGTGACTCCATGCATGTAGGAACAGACAATCTGAGACTGAAAAAAACAAAAAACAGAAAACAAAAAAACAGGGAGAGTCAAGGAATTCTGAGAGAGAACAGGAGCAGATGAACTAGTAGGCCATACGCCATGACAGTCTTGATGAGGAAGACCAAGACAGAGACAGAATGTCCTCGCTCCACAAGCTCTTTGGAAAAGTTCTAATGATTATGAGAGAGGTGGCAGGACCAAGCAGCTCTAAGAAAGAACCCCTTCAGAGGGTATCTAGAGCATTTTTGTTATCTCTGTTTGGGAAGATTGCTAAGCTGCAGATTCATGGATGCTCACAGGTACAAGGCACACTCATCAACATAAACACTTGAACAACATAGTTTTCATTTAAATCATTTACCCACATGCCCCGAGTCATCTGTCCACATACCCCCTCCACTCTTTGAAATGGTGACTGTATATAAAATGACAGCTTGCTAAAGGAAAATGCAAGCAAAAAACAAAAAATAAATAAATCTAAGTCTTGTTATTGTTTGCATGCCACAAAATATCTGGATATTTGCTTGGGATCCTGACATCTTCCCATGTGTCATCTTGAAAGTAGCAAGCAGAGATTTGTTGTGTTCTTCTTTGCTTTCTAAATACTGCCCCGGCCAAAGCAGAAGGCCTCCAATTACATGGCATGCTGCAAGAGGAATTCCTGAAATGTCATACTTAACATCATGCTGCATAGAATGAAGCTCACCTATCAGGACCAGTAGCCCAGTTGATTAAAATAGCTATTACAGGAGGGATAAGAGATTTTATTAAAATGGCAGCCTTGTTTTGATTGTTTTTTTCTAAACGGGTGGTGGAAATAAACTCATCCTGAATTATCATCTTCACATGAAATGTTCTGTTCTGAACAAAATGGATTAAAAGATTACAGTTTGGCTTTGGCCGGTACCAGCCCTAAGACAGGTTTTATGCATGAAGAGTGCTTTTCCATAAGGCAGTGACAAATCTCAGGCATTGCTCCTTGATGTGGTTGTCTAATTAACAGCAATGGAGTGGACACGTAACAACAGGCATTAGAGGTATGTAACATGCAGCAAGAAGGTGTGCAAAGCCACTCGGCAAGATTCAGGAAGGGATTGCTGTTGGCAGTTTATGATATGGGAGCATATAATTATGCTAATTTGAAGTAAGCATTGTAACATATAAACATCAGCACTTTGCATATTTTAATGAAAACTTCCCATGTGCCAAAATGGATACTTTCTCTGGAACTCTCTGTGTACCACAGCATTTCACCTCTGATGAGTGCAGCATAAATAGAGAGAGCACACAAGCTGAGTTAAAAGAATGGCCACCTCATTACAATAGATTAAAACCAAGCCCTTTCTTCCAGATGACTCAAAAGCCATAACATGGGTCTTGTGACAGGTGTTGTATTAAATTTTTATATTGCAACAAACCTGTACTCACACAAACCAAATCTGCATATTTCCTTTGATATGCACCTGCAACTTGTTAATTCAAGGGCCTTTATTAAGAAAGTATAAATTTAGCAGCATCTATATAGATTTGTAAAAACCCTATTAGCTTGCTTGAGAATCTAAAGCTAATTCATTTTTGTGGTTTGTAAAGAAGTGGAAACCAATGATGGCTTGTCCCAAACAGATGTCCCTGAAGATAACACAGCCCTCCAAATACATTCCTATTTATTGCCGAGATGCGGGGCTAAAAAAGAGGAGCAATTTGGATCCCCTCTGAGGCTAAGGGCGTCACTTACATAACAATCCTCTTCTCTCCGAAGTCCTTTTCTCCAGCATTCTTCTAGCACTAAGGAGGTGGGTGGCACTTACTCTTTTCTTCAAAGCCTTTACCAAAGCGGCAGTGAGGACAGGTCAGGGGCAGATTGTCATGGAGAAAATGCCAGGCGAGAGGGTGAGGGATGGAGCAGAAGGAAGCCACTTGGGGATGCACGTAGGCTACACAGAGTTACCCAGACAGTGGCCAGCTGATCAGACTGAAAGGACAGCTCATCCACAAAGTTTCCAGAGGTTAGGAACCCAGCTCCATGGCCAGTGGGTCATTCTTACGTTTCTGATGTAACGGTCAGGTGAGGGTAACAGCAACCTCTCTTCTCTGAATAGATATTCCTTCCCATCCTCTCTAAAGTAGTGCACTGCATATACATACATACATATATACATACACACTCATATATACACACACACATATATATACACATACACACACCAGAATTTGTATCGTTCTGTAGGGTTGTTTCAGTGGCCCAGTGAATTCTCAAATCATCTCTTTTAGAGAGTAGAAATATATTTCATTTGAACATGTCTTCCTGAAACTGTCAAAGCCAAACAACTGATGTCCTATTTTATACCCATTCCTCAGGCACATTCTTCTCTTTAGAGTCCAGGTTCATTTCCAAGAAGTTCACATATAATCAGGATATAGTGGAGCTGAAGGCACTGGAACCTTTTCTTTAGATCAAATTGTATTATGTAATCCAGGCTGACCATGAACACATGATCCTCCTACATCAGTCTTTCAAATACTGAGATTGCAAATATATTACACCATATGTGATTTTAAAAACTGATGTTTTTATTTTTTAAGAAAAGAAACAACTTATGTATGCTTCCATTGAGCAGCCAGAATTAGAATCACAGATTTCATACAAGAACATCACACACACACACACACACACACACACACAGAGGTACATACATACATACACACACACACACACATACATACATACACACACGTACATACATACACACACACAGAGGTACATAATACACACACACATACATACATACATACATACACATACATACACACACACATACATACATGCATACATACACAGAGAGAGAGAGAATCACAGAATCACAGAAGTCACTACTAGAATCACTTAAGGTTTCCTTAATCTAATCATTCATCTAATGCTAGATTTTCCCCAACCCTGACAACCCTGCCTTGTGATTGGTCATTTGTGGTCTGATACCTTCTTGCACATTCTACCTGCAAATGCAGTGTTTCTTAGTTGTGTAAGAAACACAACTTTAGGCTAAAATGTATGCCCCTCCAGGGTCTTAAGCTTCTACTGAAGAGTCTGTTTCCTGAGTCAAAATTGGTTAGTTTTCTTAGAAAGCCACAAAAGATAGCTTCAGATCATTTCTCCACTCTGGTCACCAGTCTCAAATATACCTCACAATCTGTAGTACCCAAGAGTGACTATAATATTTCCAATGATATACCAGTGAAAATAGAGGCAGATAACCACATACCTTCTCAGAAAAATCTCATGTAAAACCATCCACACAGTGATAAAAGCAACCAGTACTTATGGTGCATGGAATTAAATCCTCGTTCTATAATTCCCTTTATTTAAGCTCATCTTATTCTCCTTTGCAGTCTCGGCAGTCATCATTATGCTTCTGATTTACAGAGAAATATTTGAAGAAATGTGAAGGCCTAGGTGATAGGACTCACAGTTATCCCAGACCTGACTCAAATGACTACTTCCTGCCAGCGATATCCCTTGCAACGAGGCCACCTCGGCTACCACTGTCTCTCTAGACAATCATACATCCCTGATATGGAAATGAGCTTAGTCCTGCTAGAACAAGGATATATAAGAAAAATAACGATTGTTTTCCAGATGTAGGCCTATATCCCTACCTCTTGACTCTCAGCCCGACCCCACTTTCTACTGTAGTGACTGGGGAACTGCACTGATTAGATGAACACAGACATTAAAGTGGACGAGAATGCTGAGCCAGCTCATGGAGAAGTGTCGCCTTGAGAGTCACAGCCAGTATCATAGAAACAAGAAATTGATACCCATGGTTGTGTGTTATCACAGCATAGTGAAGCCTGACCAATACACTGTCCTTAATATACAGGCTTTTAAGGACAATATGAAATCTAGCGTAGCTACAGCATAGATCACAAGCATTGACTCAACCTGCAACATTCCATAAAACAGGTTGAATTTGACATCTGTTCTGTTGTGCCCATTCTTCACAGTCCACTATTGCCTCCTTGTCTGACAGCTTTGATTTTTTCCTGCTGTAAAATGATAGAAATAATTGTGCACGTTTATACGGCTGTCTCAGAAATACGTTTTCTAAAAAGGAAGAGTATGTGTCTAACAATAGTGACCCTCTGTCTCTAAAGGCAAACTCAGAATACCATAACATTAATGTCACTTAGCAAGAAAATTAACAAAGCAAAATGAAGCCTCTGGTCATAAATGGAGACCAGTATGAATCCATTGCTGTTCAACCACAAATTTGTGGTTCCCAATGTAAATATATAAAAAGGTACAGGTGAACACAGGAATTTCTTAGCAGCTTGCTAACCTTGCAGCCAAAATAAAAAGTCAGTTTTACTTCTGTCTCCATTCTCACTCAGTGAAGAATCAACCGTGAAAACAACGGGTAAGACATCTAACAGATCACATGCTGAACTTCAAGAACATAGAGTTGTTCAAGCTCCCATACCCTTTAATTCCCCCCTCTTGAGACATCACTATGAGAGCCTTCTTGTTTGTATGGTTTTCAAATGCAAGTCTAGTGTCTATACTGTTCCAAGTTCCACAGGTGGCATCGTATTAAACTCTAGGTGGGAGTCTTCACCCTCAGTGACCTCAGAACAGGACCATTTTGGAGAAAAGGATTTTACAAAGATAATTAAAGTTCATGAAGTCAGTGGAGTAAGCTCTGATGCAATGTCACTGGCATCCTTATAAAAGAGTGTAATTTGGGCACAAAGACAGATGCACTTGTGAAGAAAATTACGGACAGGAGAGGCTGAGGTCAAGACGATGTATCCACTAACCTGTATTATAAAAAACATCAATAAATCCGGGGAGTTGGGAGACATGGTGAACCAGATTCTTCCTGTGGAGCCCACAAGAGGACCCAACCCTGCTTACATCATAGTTTTGGGAGGCGATGCATTGCCCGTGTTTAAGCCATTTTGACAGGAGATCTTTCCCTGACATCTCTGGCAGACCAATGCATCCTGCTTCAAAATATATGCTAGAAAGTAATCTTTAAGTAGAGTGATCCAGGCACATTATACTTTTCTCCTACACTTCCTTGCCTCTGAATAAACAATACATGTTTATTACATCAGGAGTTGAGTCCTCAGTGAGGTGATTCAGCTGCTGCTACCATAGAGAAAATAATATCAAATTGATGTCAAAAAGTAATGGAAAACTCTCACTATTTTTCCCTCAAGATAAAGCAGCATATTACAAACATGCTGACTAATAAGAAATGGAGAGACTTTTAGAATTTGTCACACTTCCTTTATGAAAAAGTTGCATATAAAACTTATAAAAGGAAAATTCTATACTAAGTGAATCAGTCAATCCTCCCTTGATTTTAAGGAAAATCTCATTTACTTATAGAATAAATGTGAGTGCATACTTCCTTTAATGGCTAAAACCATAAAGTAATTTCCGGAAGAATTAACCACATTCTACTGTGCTGGATGCTGCTGGAAGAGGGTACTCGGTTCTATGAGATGCACACCTTCAGTCTGATAGAAAAGATAAGAAGAAATCACTGTGGAGGGCTCTGGAGGACCTTGAGCAAGGATGCCAAGGAGGCCCCAGGCATGGGAGCCATGTGTTGATCTTCCTCACACACTGAATGTTGTACACATTTGTACTTACATCTTGCCAGGCTACAGAAGTCTGCACTGTCTATTTTACTCCATATTCCACTTTAGTGAAGTCTGGCAACCCATGAAGAGAGGGACAGCACATGTAAACCTTGTAGCTTTGGCCCTGCTTTTGTTTTTGCATTTTGCTACACAGTAGCAGTGACACAAAGTCTAATGACAATATTGAAGCCACACTCTGGGTATCTGTCTATTGATTCAAAGAAAAGAAAAAGAAAGGCAGCTGTCCTCGAGAGCTGTAGATCTGAAACACATCCCTAGCTTTTCCAGCATTGTAGTTCAGCAGAAAACTCAAGTGTGGCTCTCAAGCTCACTGTTTCACAGGAATAATAATGCTGCCATTCTCTCTATACAGTATCTAAATGGAACAGCATACGTTCACAGCCCTATGGCTGATACAAGACCTGTGATTGGCAGAAGGAGCTCTAATAGGCTCACAGCCTTCGTCTTTCATTGAGTGGGTGCCAAGATCCGTCTGTATTTGTTCCCAATCCTGTTTATTCCAGTAGCGCTGCTAATGTAATTACATAATTTAATCAAATAATTATATCTATAAAATATGAGTGTTCATGAAATGGGACTTGTTGCTTTTTTTAGAAACAAGCTCAGTGATTTCTCCTTTTTGGAATGACTCCATAAAGAAAATTTGCTATACAAGAATCACTCCAGGGAAGCCAGGGATCATACAAACCACCCAGTCTTCATAGTCTGTTCGTTGGTTAACACCTGAAGAATTTTAACTCACTCAGCCTGAAACAGAAATTGTAAAAGTCCCACTACATGGGAGAATCATGAGGGTACTATTCTGCAAGCTGACACTCTGAGCAAAGCCACACCTCCAGAGCAACGCAGTGCCTAGTTAATGTGCACTTTTATACCTTATGCAAAAGCAGGAAAGTTTGCATTGAATGAGATTTAGGATTCTCTAACTTCATCAGTTTACAAGATTAACTGGTCATCTGTCACTTTCAACTATATGGCATAAAAAGACATTTTTTATAAGGAAAAAAATGGTGGACTTGGACTTTTTCTAACTTACATAAAATGGGCAGAGGCAGAAAGAAATGCAATCAAATATTCGAGTGAGATACAGACCTAGTTCAGTCCTTCCATGAGAAGAAACCTAGCTGCAGCTGTTACTGTTTGAATCTATGCCGTGTACATGTCAATTAATTACTGCGTGTCATGACTGTGCTTTTCTATAACTTTAGCAATAATGCCAACTTCCTATAATTGGAAGGATTTAGAAGACACTTATTAGCAGAAATAAGATGACTTTTCAGTGTCTGAATTACCTTTATATGTCTGATCACAAAGAAAAATATTATAAAGTACATATAAATGGAGGCTTCACTATTTTTTTCTTTCTAGATAAATCTGTCCCTCATTCAGAAAGAATCAAATCCAACTCCAATCAAGGGCAGACATTCCACCCTTTCCAATTCAGTGTAAAATTAGTTTTAGCCTTCTAGTATGTTTATATCCTGTTCCTGACTCTGGACATCAAAAATCCTCAGACAGTAGAATACAGACCTAGTAAATATTAAGAACAGTAGAAATGATCTCCAGAATGCTCTCTTTTTCTGTATGTTCATTTTTTGTTTTTTTTAAATGTCTTTTTATCCATTTATCCCCTGCTCACCCTCCCTTCCCTCTTTTCAATCCCTCCCAGTCAACCTTCAGCCTCTCCCTCCCCATCTTCCCGTCTCCTCTCCCAAAAAGGCAAGAAATCCCACCGTGGGCCAGCTCAGCATGGCACATCCACTCCAGGCAAGTCCGATTTCCTCATCCCAATATCAAGACTGGATTAGGTGTTCCTCTGCAGGGCATGCGCTCCAAGGTACCAGCCCATGCACAGGAACACAGTCTGATCCCATGTCCTTGAGGTTCCACATACTGCTCAAGCCAATCCAAAGTTGCCAACCCTTGGAGGGCATTGCTCCTTTTCCCATGGATCTCCAGGGGCTTCTCTTGATTCAGTGAGCTCCCCAGAGCTCCAGCCAGCCATCACTGTGGGAATTTTCCTCATAATCTCTATCCCCTTGCTCATATAAACTCTCTTCTCCTGCTCTCAACTGGACCAGAAGTTTGACCCAGTGCTTAGCCATGGATATCTGCCTCTACCTCTGTTCATTGTTAGATGTAGGTTCTGCGATGACACTTAGGATGGTCATACATTTGATTATAGGGGAAGTCTTGTTTAAGCACAGAGTTTGAGCTAAACACCATCGCCAGCCATATGCCCCCTTAAAAAAAATTAACAATAAACTAGGGAACAAACACAATGAGGAGGGGTAATGATGGGTATGAAACTAGCTGCATGCCTCTCCCTCTAGCCCTAATGTCCACCAGCTGTCTAAGAACTTGAACACATTGTCTGCTTTAGACACTTTTGTGATTGGCTATGAAACTCCAAATATTCTTGACAATGATATCAAGAAGCATGCTTGCCTAACTCTAAAGGAGAAGTCTTTCCACGTCATCCTGGAGAATGACTCTTAGCCACTGGTCCTGGAGAAGATGCAACAGGGGCATCTCGAAAGAGCCTGGATCAGAGATAATAGGTGCCACAACTTCCTCAGGCACAAACTGATTTTTACAAAAAGAATCCAAAGACTCATGAAAATTAACTTTGTAAACCACTGAATTCTTTTGGTTACTGATTACTAAAAGGAAATCCCATCGAGTTACTTACTAAGCACTTAAGATTGATACAAAATGTGTGTTGGAGTTGGTGGAGGAAAGTCCATCTTTCTTCTTTATCCTGCCCTACTAATATCTCAGTGTCACAGGAATCTTCAATACAGCCTTGCATTTCAAAATAAGAAAGACTTGAGATGACAATATGCTCAAAAGATGGGCTAATTGCCTCCTTACTCAAAGCTACAGGCTAGCATCAGAAAGAAACTGATTAGAACTACAGATCTTGGAGCCAGCTCTCAGACCTATAGAATTCCATGTGCATTTTAACAAGATCGATTGCCTAAGCTTAAGAGACAATGAGTTGGGGAGGAGGGAGCTGCCTTTACAGTGTACTTTTTCACAACCTTCCTCCCACTTTTCCTTTCCCTTATTTTTTTCTCTTTTGTAAATTAGGGTAGAGGTTTAAAGTAGCTTAGAACAGAATTTCTGACAAGCATGATGGGGAAGACAGGAACTGAGGAGCCTTCTCTATGATCTCAGCTTCAGTATTCTATAAGGATTTCTCTACAAATTACACAGTTGATGTGAAGGGCAGGGCTTAGGACCTTAAATCACTCAACACCCTGGATGTACATGGCCATCCCACTTATTAGTTCAGAAAAACAGCTGATGACAAGCAAATGACACTTTCTCTGGACATTCAGATGACTGATTTTTGTATAAATCAATATTGAGTGCCACAAAATGTCAGAAAATACCAAATGAGGAAAAAAGAATCGATAGATAACCTTGGAATTAAATGAGTGATGAATAATCTTTACCAACTAAAATAAATTAAACTGTGCAAACCAAGTTAAAGTAACATCAAGGGTCTGCCTTAAAACCACAGGAAAACAATATAATTTAGAGGTAAGGGCATTCGTGACAAACAGCGCTATTCATTTCCCCCTCAGGCATTCGTCATGACAGAAACTAGAAAATAGGAGCGAATTCATACTTTCCAGCCTCTGTTTGAACAGTCATAATTTTTTTAGGTTCTACAACAAATAAACTACAATTTACAGATGCCGACCGTGTATTAACCTGGCATCTGTGAGATTCAGTCAACATTTTTTAACACTTTCAGAGAACAGGTGGTAAGAGCAATGAGACAAATTCTACGATTTATTTAATCCACTTTATTTTAGATTGTAAATGTGCCTCCCGGAGTTATCAGACAAACTATAAATTTATAGATAGACCAAACTAGATTTCAGCATTCAGATTTAGATAGTGGCAAGTCCTAACAGAATACTACATTGCACATAGATGCCACCCCCCTCCTGTACCAGAAATCAAGATGTCTTTTTTCATGGATAAACATGTGCAAGGCCAAGCCTGTATATCTTCAAACAGCCCTGGAATATAGTCATAAATTCAAAAGGCATACATTAAATACCTACTATGTGCTAAGTGTACATTAAATACCTACTATGTGCTAAGCATGGGGTTGGGGAGTGACAGACAGATAAGGAGGTGCTTTTTTGCTTTCAGTGCACTTTGAAATAGCCAGGCAAGAAAGCTGGGGCTGCATCTGCAAATATTATCTTGTTTATGCACAATCAAACCTGCCCAGCCTGCTGTAGCTCTCTGAAGGACTTGGCTCATTCTCTAGAGTCTTCAATTACACTGTATAGCATACTTGGAGAAGAGCATGGTAGACACCACTCTCCCTGTGAGCCTGAAAGCTCAGCAGACTCAGTTCGATATCTAAACATCCATGGATGTCAAAACAGCAACTCCACACAGACAAGGAGGGCCTCCTTTGTTGGAGTTCAGTCAAGGATTTGTATGAACAGGGAAACATGGGAAGAAGGGTTCTTCTGATAGTGCCCTGAGTCCTATTTTCCCTAAGGTTTTCCTTCAGAGGCAGGCTAACCCCAAACCAGCAAAGATGGGAGTTTTCAAACTGAACTTAAAAGCATGCCTTCTTTTGAGAAATTTAAAACATAGATGAGACTGAATTTCAAAGGCTTGGATATAAAGAGGGTACCTAAGTGAGACCTTCTGGTTTCTGCCTTATTGGCAGAAGCCATGCTGTGTTTCCTGTTGGGATTCAATCTTTTAGGAAGGGATTGTGGGCTTCTCTTATTTACTGGGGAGCTCCAATGGAGGCAGAAAGTGGGATGTCTCCTGGGAACTGGACTGAATACTATGTTTCTGGACACAATTGTTCATTTTAAAGCCAAGGTTGTCATCTTGCTTAAAACAACACTGGGAATTGGGACTGAATACTTAGGAACAAAATCAAGCCAGGATGCAGTTAAAACACCTAATACAGGCATTTCAAGGTATCCTGGGAGGACGGGTTTCATTGTTCCTCAGATACCAAAATCAGAAGATGCTCAAGTTCCCTCATATAAAACGTTGAATTTACACATACCTGTGCACATCTTCCTCTAAAATTTAAATCATACCTAGATTACTTATACATGACATAATAGAAATGCTGTGTGAATAGTTGTTATGTGTTTTTGCTTAGGGAATAATACTTTTAAGAAAAGCTATTACATGTTTAGTTTAAACGCATAGTTTCTAATGTCTTTGTTCTGTACTTGGTTAGATCCATGCATATGGAGCCTATAAATATAGAAACCCAACTACATATGAAGCCAGAAGCTTGATGCTATGTCTAGAAACTGAACAGAAAGCTGAGGGCCACTCCACACCTCTTGTTGCAGTGATATTTGATATATAAGCATGGCCACCACTTACTAGGTGCTGTGGACTTGAATCTTTAAAACAATTCTGTAAAATGTCTTCAGCATCTTCATTTCACAGATGAGGAAACTGAGGCATGGCGAAGTTGGATTCCCTCCAAAGTTCCTCTGACTCTAAAGGAGCAGAGCCTTAGGCAGAAGCTTAGAGATCCCAGAGGCCTTTGTATCCTCTCTTTGTATATTCAGCCTCTGCAACAAGAGGCCAAGGGAAAGGTGGCCCCTGTACCATGCTTAGGATGCATTTCTCAGGAACTTTTCCAAGCTTCATTACAAATTCTGAGGATTTAGGAGTCTCCACAAAACAGGTGTAAAGGCCGGAGCACGAGAGCATGTGGTAGACACAAAAGCATTAAAAAAAAATTAAGAGGAGAGTCAAGCACTTCAACATGGAGCCTGAGGTGCCAGCTGCCGAAGGAAGCACACGTCTGTGCCACTGGCCCAATGGGTACTCACAAAGTTGTATGCTTTTAAGATATGTTTAATGCCTTCTTAAAAAAAGAAAGAAAGGAAAAGCCTTGTCAGTATAAAACAAACCGGAATTATCCCTGCAGCTTTGATGTTGCGTGTTATTTTTGGCTGTGCACCCTGCTCCTCTGGATTTCATTGGTGGGGGACTGAGGTTCATCTAGTAACACAGACTGACTGCTGTCCCCAAAGGACCCTGAGCAAAACAAGGGGACTACCTCCAAGTCTTCAGCAGACTTGGGAAGTTTAACATAAATAAACTCACACTTAACATTTTTCTCCAGAAAGAATCCATTCATTAGCTTTCTTTCCGACAGAGTATTTATGAATTTCCCTTCACCAGAACTTATCAGGGCAAACGTCACTGCTGCTTTGGTAAAATGTGCCTGATGTTTGCTTCTCCTCGGAAGATTAAGGCCAATGAATAAAAGAAAGGGGGATGTGACCCCTATATTTAGCTCTCCTTACAACAGTATGTCTCACGGGTATTAAAAATAGACCTAAATCTCTTGAAGACATTCTAAAAAATCAGAGCTAGGAGAGATTTCCAGGAGGAAGTTTGAAATGTTCTGTCTTCTTTCTAGTTGAGTCTTACTAGCGAGACTATTAAGTAACTAGCATTTTCCCCCTGTAACTAGCACTCTTTAAATCAGATCCTCCTCTGGTCAGAAGCCAGGCCAGAATGACTGCTATACTGCTTACATACATTATTTACTCCCAACATTGCTTCGCAAGGTGTTGTCATTTTAAAAGGAGTCTGGATTGGCCCTGGTTTAAAAGTGCTGCGTAGTTCTCATATACAAATAAATACTCCTCTATCAAACATCTTCCCCTGGCCTCTGACTCTCCCAAGGTCCCCATAAGAGCAAAATCAGCTGAGATTCAATTCACTGAGCAAATATGTATGTTATTTGTGATGAGCAGGCACAGTGCCAGGCAGGGTAAAGTGAGTAGAGGATACAGTGACCTTGTTGGCATGGGTGCCAGGTAATTCTCTGAGTAAGCGAATCACCAAAGGCCAGAGCCAAGAGCTGAAAGGACCGGACCGAGGGAAAGCTTCCTTGAAGGGGATCAGAGTGCTCTGGAAGCTGGAGGCAGCATCCGAGAATAGGGCATGGGATCAAAAATAGAGATGAGGGTCTCAAAACACCTGAGCCCTGCTGTGGGAATATGCTTTTGTGCACTGTAAATATTCATCACTCATATTAGTTTAATAAAACACTGATTGGTCTGTAGCTAGACAGAAACTAGAGGTGGGGTAACCAGACAAAGAGAATTCTGGGAAGCAGAAGAACAGAGCAGCAGATGCCAAGAGACACAGAAAAGCAGGATGAGAACACTGCACTGAGAAAAAAGGTACCAAGCCTATTTGGCTAAACATAAATAGAAATGTGGGTTAACTTAAAGTGTAAGAGTTAGCAAGTAATAAGCCTGAGCTATAGACCAAACAACTTGTAATTAATATAAGCCTCTACATGTTTATTTGGGACTAAGCATCTGCAGTATTGTGGGGCTGAATCTGGGGGCTAGGCCCAGCCAGCCAGAAACTTCCAACTACAGAGTCCAGGTGCAAAATGTCAAGAATTAACTGTGATGCCTCTTCTCCAAAATATACACAAAGGAAGCCCAGTCATAAGAGTTGTTTGATACTGAAGAACAGAACCTCCAACACTCAGTAATGTAGCTCTTACCAAGTGTAACTATACTCTAAATTTGGGGAATTAACATCTCTACCCTGACCTTCCAATTTCTTCATCTGGACACTGGGAATCATAGTTCATGGGGCTGCTCTATCTTGTGAATATATAGCCCTTGTTTCTGGAGAGTACCCAATGATTACATGCAACTCATGTAGCAACATCTGCCCAGATTCCCCTGTTTTGCATTCCTGAAACTGGGCACAAAGCCCCTCTTCTGGCAGAAAGTTCTGGATAAAATTAGAATCCAAAAAGGGTAAAGTAAGAAGTACTTTCCTTTTGGCATTGCCTACTTTTCAGAATGCTTTGTGGTTCTCACCACTTGGCAAAGCAAGAAACTCCTACAGACATCACTGCCCTTCAATTATCAATGTAAATACACAGTCTTGAAAAATGGATTCTCTTCTAATAGAACTTTATTTCAATCCATATCATAGAGAGCTGTCACTTCTGAATCATGGAAAAGTAAATGAAAAGTGAGGGGATATTTTAAACCTAAAGCCAGGAGTGAAAATGCCTCAAAGATATAAGCAATAAGAAAATGAAATAAGCAGAGGGCAAAAAATCATTGTGAAGGGTTAAGGACACAGCTCATTAGTAAAGCACTCGCCTCATAACCATAAGGATTTGAGTCCCTCCCCAGCTCCTACATAAAGAACTTGGTGTGTGCTGGTGTATGTTTGTAATCCTGGATCATGGAGGTCATCAGAGATAAATTTCTAAGGCTTGATGGCTAGCCAATCTGGCAAATGGGGAAGCTTCCAGTTCAGTGAGAAACCTCTTCTCATGAGAGACAGTATCAGGGTTTTATTGCTGTGAAAAGACACCATGACCAGGACAACTCTCACAAAGAAAAATGTTTAACTGAGGCTTGCTTATAGTTTCAGAAGTTTAGTTCATTATTGTCATGGCGAGAAACATGGCATCACGTAGACAGTCATGGTGCTGGAGAAGGAGCTGAGAGTTCTACATCTTGATCTGCAGGCAGCAGAAGAGGACAGCCATACTAGATCTAAATTGAGCATGTAAGACCTCAGTGCTTCCATCCACAGTGACACACTTTCTCAAACAAGGTCACATCTACTTCAACAAGACCACAGCTTCTAATAGTGGCACTTCCTATGAGCCAAGTCTATGGGAGCCAATCATATTCAAACCTCCTCAGAGACTAAGGAAGACATCCAGCATTTACTACTAGCCTGTATACAAATATATATAAACATGTCCACAAACACAGCACATATTTAAAAGTGAAAAAGAAAAATCGATCTTAACAGACAAATGGTTAATTTCTCAAACTAACCTGTGTACCTAAGCCTCTAGGCATGTAGTCCGAGCACATCCTGTCATTGCTGAAGCTTGAAGCAAGATTTGAGTTTCCTATACACCCCTGTGTTTCACTGTTCTCAGGATATGGCCACATATGAAAGTGATAAGTTCAGCAAGAAAGTTATATGTTCATAACTCTATCCTAAGAAAGAGCTAAGTGGGTAGATGAGGAACATCTCAATTAAAAGGGGAGAGTGAAAAAAAAAATGGTGGACCCATGGGAACAGCTAGGGACCCAGGAGCATGAGACTAAGCTACAGAGACAGGAAGTCCAGAGAAATAGGTTTCAGAGATGCTCCAGCCCACAAAGTCCCGGGGCATTACTCATGGTGGCTGTGAGTCATTCCCAACCTTTAGAATTGTCAATGGCAAACATTTTGGAGAGGACTGAGATGAAGGGATGTGCTTACAGCTAATAAGTATGAAGCACTAAGTCATTTCAGCAGCCTGACACAGACTATGCTCCACACTTGACAAATAGTTACTGATCAGTCCCTCTCCTCTCGTGTCCTCCAATACCCCAGATCAGCACTTCCTCTTGTTTCTTCCTCTCCGTGCTCCCTCACTCATCTAGATCCTTCTAAACCAGAAAACATAGTCCTACATGTTCCTTTCTCTTACAGATTTTGCCTTCATAAAATATGCCAAGAGAGAGCCAACCCAGATGTTTCTCTACATATCTGTCTCCTATGAACTTCCCAGTGTCTTTTCTCTATTCGTTATAGACACAAAGGCAGCAAATCACACTTCCTGTGCAGGACAATAAGAAACTAAGAGGGCATGGAAAGAATAGACTACAGAATGAGCTTTAAAAGATTGACTTCTTTGGGGGATAGGCCAAACGTTAGTTCAGCATCTTTCACTAGCAACTGGAGTCTCAAGAGGAAAGAAGAATCTTTAATCTTACAAGTATCTTTCTTGATTTGTTCATCTTTTTTAATAGATGAGGGACAAAAACCTATTAGAGACCTACACCAGTGCTGTATATCTGCCTCTGTTCATACCTATACACTTGGCCATGTAACTGCAATTTCTCCCAAGAAAGGGGATAATGGTTGATTCTATAACCCTACTCCTTGAGTATGTTATTTCTGGCTGCATTAGCACTAGAATATAGTGATCTAGGCTCAGTGGCTTTACCCTTATCTCTTCTGCTTTCCCTAAGAGAACAAGCCTGAGCTTGCTTGAGATCACATGACTATCTGACCAGGCAATTAGCTCCAACACAAAACAATGAGCCCAGCTGAGATCTGCTGAGCCTGACTGAGATTCTCACAGTCATGAAAATGAACAAATAGTGGTTTCTTTAAGCCAACCAGTATTTTGCATTCTTTGTAATGTAGCTTTATTTAGAGGAAAAATAAAAGCTGGCATAGCATTCTTGGAAAAGCCACAATAAAAGAAAGAAAGAAAGAAAGAAAGGAAGGAAGGAAGGAAGGAAGGAAGGAAGGAAGGAAGGAAGGAAGGAAGGAAGGAAGGAAGGAAGGAAGGAAGGAAGGCCAAGTACACACGTAATTCCAACAGGACATTGGCTCTCCTCTGGCAAAATTATTAATGAACACAAATATATTGTAATAGCATAAGTACATCATTTATAAAAACTTAAAGGAACACATTAGGGAATTAGATAATAAAAGCTCATTTCTATATTATTTTCATTTTTCAAACGGTTTAATCTATTAATTAGTAGACTATATTAGCTCATATCATTTTTTAACTTGACTAGACTTCAAATTCAAGTGGTCCTTCCTTCTTCTACATCTCCATTTGTTGAGGCTTAAGGTAAACAGAAGTCTGTATGTTCTAGGGGCTTCTAATGAGATCAAGCCTTGCTCTCAAATACTTCACATCAGGTACAGTTGTCAAAGACGAGATAACTTTCTGGAAGCTTCAGATCTGATGACAGAGCCTGGACTTTTGACCTTTCTGGGCCATTTGCATATATCTCATGACACCCCTGTGGCCTGAGCTTCTTCTAACAATTCCCAAGGACCTCTGAACATGGCATTTCTAGATAGTCCCTGGCTTTCATGCAGTCCCAAAGAGGCTACTCAACTCAGGGATCAGAAGAGATGTGCTGAGAGAAAAACATGGAAGAAGAAAGGTTGAAAATGTGGAAATGGTGTTGATAGATTTGTGTAACTTGAAAGAAATACAGCTCAAGGAGGACGCTCTGACTATAGCAGCGTAAAAGTTCACATGCATATATACACAAGGGAATATACTTTCTCTTTCACACATACTTACACACACGTATACACATACATACATATATGCATACACACAAACACACACATACACACGTATACACACACATACACACACACAAACACACACATACACACATACATACACACACATACACACACACACACACACACACACACACACACACACACACACATTAAAAATCCCATTCTCAAAAAGGTCTAAGTATCATAAAGAATATTCTACAATGGGTTGAAATAGATCTTAATTTGAAACATGTACACTCCATGGTCAAGCTTTAAAATATGGCCCAACAAAGTTTTTTCTAACCCACTTTTTCCTAAATTCTCATCCCTCTCTCTACTTTATTTTTCTCAACACTTTTTATGCCACTTTGTTCTTTTATACATTATATTATGTTTATGTATATATTAATTGTTTCTTACTGTCTCATCCTACATATGCCTTGTCCTGGAAAGTGCTCACTCTCTTTTTTACTTAAAAAAAAGTTTTTATTCATTTTATATACCAACCACAGATCTCCCTCTCATCCCTCCTGTTCCCCCACAGCCCTCCCTGCCCCACCCCCCATCCCTTCCACCTAAAGGATAAGGCCTCCCATGGAGAGTCAGCAAAGCCTGGTACATTCAGTTGAGGCAGGACCAAGCTCCTTGTCCATGCTTTAAGGCCAAGTAAAGTGTCCCTCCATAGGTAATGATGATTGTAGGGGTATTGTGTTCTTTCATGGTAAATAATTGTCCCACCCAATTTAATAAAAAGAGCTGATTGGCCAAAGGCAGGCAGGAAGTGTGGGTGGGGCTACCAGACTAAAAACTCTGAGAACAGAATGCCAGAGAGAGCACCAGAGAGAAGCTGCAGGATGCAGAGGACAACCATGCAGCTCTAAAGAAAGGTACTGAGCCGCATGGCTGAACAAGAGGCATGGGTTAGATGAAGGGTAGAGAGCTAGCAAGTGATATGCCTAGGCCTGAGGCTGATCAGCCAAAAACTAATGAAAGCATCTGTGTGTCTCTGTGGGAATGTGGGCCAGCGGGTCTGTGGGCTTAGACTTTAAGGTTAGGCCCAAAAGTCCGGGCCAGAAACCTCGTACTACAGATGATCTCCCAAAAGCCAGCTCATGCACCAGGGAAAGATCCTGATCTCACTGCTAGGGACTCTCAAACAAACCAGGCTATACAACAGTCTCCCATATGCAGAGGGCCTAATCCAATGCCATGCAGGCTCACAGCTATCAGTCTAAAAAGTTCATGTGTTCCCATGGGCTTATTTAAATTGTCTCCATAGATTTTTCCCCATCATGATCTTGACCTCCCCTTGCTCATATAACCCCTCTTCCCTCTCTTCCACTGAACTCCTGGAGCTTGGCCTGGTGCTTGGCTCTGGGTTTCTGCATTTGCTTCCATCAGTTACTGGATGAAGGTCCTATGACAACTGTTTGGGTATTCACCAATCTGATGATCAAGGTAGGCCAGCTCAGGTATCCTCTCCACTATTGTTAGTAGTCTAAGCTGGGTCATCCTTGTGGATTCCTGGGGATTTCCTTAGCACCAGGTTTATCCCTAAATCCACAATGTCTCCATCTATCAAAACGTTTCATTGGGCTCCTACTCCATCCCTCCTCCAGCTCTACTCTCATCCCTTATCCCCTCCCTTCTGTTGCCCCTCCCCCTCCAGTTAACTCAGGAGATCTCATCTATTTCCCCTTCCCAGGGCAATCCATGTGTCCCTCTTAGGGTCCTCCTTGTTAGCTAGCATCTTTGGGGATATGGGCTGTAGTCTGGTTATCCTTTGCTTTACATCTGGTATCCACTTATGAGTAAGTACTTACCATGTTTGTCTTTCTGGGTCTGGGTTACCTCACTCAGGATGTTTTCTAGATCCATCCATTTGCCTGCTAGTTTCATGATGTCATTGATTTTTTACAGCTGAGTAATACTTGATTGTGTATATGTACCACATTTTTTAAATCCATTCTTTGGTTGAGGGGCATCCAAGTTGTTTCCAGTTTCTGGATATTATGAATAATGCTGCTATGAATATAGATGAGCAGATGACCTTGTGGTATGATTGAGCATCACTTAGGTATATGCCTAAGAGCGGTATCATTGGGTCTTGAAGTAGATTGATTCCCAATTTTCTAAGAAATAGCCCTACTTATTTCCAGAGTTTATATGCAAGCTTGAACTCCCATCAGCAACAGAGGAGTGTTCCCCTTTCTCTAGATCCTCTTCAACATAAGTTGTCATCAGTGTTTTTGATTTTAGCCATTCTGACAGATATAAGATGGAATCTCAGAGTCATTTTGATTTGCATTTCCCTGGTGGCTAAGGATGTTGAGCATTTCCTTAAATGTTTTTTGGCCATTTCAGTTTCTTCTGTTGAGAATTCTCTGTTTTGATTTATACCCCATTTTTGTAATTGGGTTATTTGGGGGTTTTTGATATCTAGTCTCTTGAAACTTTTATATATTTTAGAGATCAGCCTTCTGTAGGATGTGGGATTGGTAAAGATGGCTTTCCATTCTGTGGGCTGCCATTTTGTCTTATTGACCATTGTGTCCTTTGCCTCACAGAAGCTTCTCAGTTTCAGGAGCTCCCACTTATTAACTGTTGGTCTCAGTGTCTGTGCTATTGGTTTTCTATTTAGGAAGTGGTCTCCTGTGCCAATGTAGTCAAGGTTACTTCCTGCTTTCTCTTCTATCAGGTTCAGTATAATGGATTTATGTTTAGGTCTTTTATCTACTTGAACTTGAAATTCATGCACAGTGATATATATGGATCTATTTGCAATCTTCTACATGCTGACACCAAGTTATGCCAGCACAATTTGTTGAAGATACTTTCTTTTTTCCATTTTATAGTCTTGGATTCTTTGTCAAAAATCAGGTATTCATAAGAATGTGTATGAATATCAGGGTCTTCAATTATATTCCATTGGTCCACATGTCAGTTTTTATGTCAATACCAAGCTGTTTTTATTGCTATAGTGCTATAGTAGAAATTGAAGTCAGGAATGGTGATACTTCCAGAAGTTGCTTTATTATTCCTGATTGTTTGGCTGTCCTGGATTTTTTTGTTTTTCCATATGTAGTTGAGTATTGTTCTTTGGAGATCTGTGGAGAATTGTGTTGGGATTTTGATGAGGATAGCATTGAGTCTGTAGATTGCTTTTGGAAGGATGGCAATTTTAATTATGTTAGTTTTACCTATCTTTAGGGTACTCACTCTTATTTGTGATCATTCATTTTGTTATCTCCTGCACCTTCTATAAGGTCTGGATGAATATTTGTTGAACAAATAAATTTGTTACTTTGTCATGATATTTACAGAATAAACCTCTATATTTCTCTATTCCTCATCTCGCCTTATGTTACCTGAAACATTAAAATCACCATCAATTACTAGTCTACTTAGCACTTAGATGGCACTTCATATTTAGAGCTTTCTATTCATTTATTGATTCCCCAACAATCAACAGATATGGAATAGTGATATAGGTTCAGCTCATACATCTTTCCCTTTCTAGGCTTCTACACAGATATTTGAAACATATATAAGAGAAAGCAAGCTCAAAGATCTGGGAGAAGAGCAGAAGGGTAGATAAGGCAGGCAAACTTGCATTCCCTGGACCTCTTTTACCTACTTAGTAGTGGTGCAAAGAGCCAGAGATCCTCTATCAGATATTACACGTGAGTTCAGCATCTACACAGGGGAGAAGGAAAGGAAGGAAGCCCCAGGAGCTAGGGTATAAAGGGAGGGTGTCTTCCCAGCAACTGTCTCCCAGGAGGAGAAGTGACAGATTCTGCTCACAAAGTACTCCATCTTCACAGGTAGTGGTGGATTGTACCTCCTTCCTTCCCACTTACTAATTCCACCACACACTTAGCTGTGTATCACAACAAGCCTCAGCTTCTTGGTCTGGATATCGGTAGTCACACCTAACTATCTGTTCTACCTTACTAATTTTGATTATATAAGTAGAAAGACCAATGAGCATTTTACAGATGGTGAAGACCCAAATATACAAAAACAAACATTAAAAAAAAACTATTAGATGATAGCCCAAGACTGGTAGGCTTTCCTTCATTTTGAAATATCTCAACTAACGGGTCTTAGGTTTCCCTGAACATGAAATTAGCTCCAGGCTGTTACAGTGTTTGAACAGCACATACTAAACTTTTGCCAGACTAAGTCAGTAAACTGAGTGCTGTTGGACTTACAGCCTCTACTCCATCTCTATAAAGAAGAATCACAAAAGCATGAGGAAGATAAGTCAGTAGCAAAGAAGGCTCAGGTACTAGCTGCCACTCAAGCATTCCCAGACAAAGCCATGGGAAGTAACAGTAAGATTATTTTCATGATCTTAGTGCAGTAATATCAGCTATTCTAATATATATCCTGGCATCAAACATACAGAATATGTTTTCTTTGAAGAAGTAAAGAGTTCTAAGACATGACAAGCATAATAGGTATCTCCAATGTGCCCAGTACTAGGACATCACACAGATAACCTGACTCCAACCCTAGGGGATACATTAGGTCTGTCTTTATTTACAGATAGGAAGCTGACAAGGAAGCAGAAATCTCTAATCATTTGCTTTAAGAAAACTCAATTTTAAAAGTGCAAGAAATATGCCTGAAAAAATGAGGCTTTCGGGTCTTGTTTTTCTTTGCTTTGTTTCTATACAGTGTCTCACTCTGTACCCAGTGTAGCCTGGTACTCTCTATGTAGCCTGAATTGCCATCAATAATCCTTCAGCCTGAGCCTCCCAAGTACTAAGACGATAGGCATAAGCCACTGCTCCAGGCTCAACCTTTCTGATTTAAGTCAGGGAGGGGGGTCATTACACATAAACAATGTAAATGTTGGTTTTATTTCCCACTGAGTTTAGCTTTTTCTTATTTTTCAAGGCTTAAGGGAGAAAGCATTTAAGGTATTTAATCTTTTCTTGTTGCTGTTCTGAGATCACATATCTTCTATTGCCCTGGGAGCTTAACACAAACATTACTTACTGTAATACTGTTTGATCACCGAATATCTATTGAATATTCATTGATTGTTAGTAGGGATTCCTACTTGACAAAGTGGGTAAGCGAGCCAATTTCTTTTAGCACTGTTGTATATACTGAGTTCATTATTTGAAGCCTTCATCTTTTCCTTATGAACATTCTCCAGACACAGTCAATTCAAAGGCAGCCTCTCTCTTCTGGCATGTCCGGTCTTCAACACACCAGCTAGTAAATACATTTTAAAAGATAGCTTTTGACACACATAAATTCACAATATAGGACACTTTATACAAGAAACTTCCAAACAGCTAACTTGCTACCAGGCTGTGAATAAACATGATGTAGAAACTGCTTTTAAAGGATAGCAATTAGCTACAATGATTAGACAAAACATGGTTTCACGTTAAATTAAATTGATATTTAAATGTAATTGTTTTTAGCTCTGTGATGTCAAGGTGCTACATAAATCCATTATTACTACTATTTAACAGCAATAGTAACAACAGCAATAACTCAAACAAATTTTTCAAGATTGTAATTTGCAGTGCCCCAAAGAAGTTAATTGCATTATTGGGAGGTATGTTAACTCTTTCAAGACACTTAAGACCATTTAATGAAAGTTCTGGAAAGTATTAAATGCCTTCCAATTACTTCCAGTACAGCATGTGCCCACATAAGTGTATGTGTATATCATTCACAATTCTTATATGTTATACACATAATCTGAAGGAATATTAATTTATACAACTAAATTAACTGTGCTCAAATTGTTTTACTGCATTTAAAATTGATGGAAATGGCAACCCACTGTTAAAAGGACTATTAATACAAAGTTATACATGATTTTCAATAAAACACTCAGAAAAGTAAAAACACTTACAAGACAGTGGTTAGCCCTTCTCTGATGACTTTAAAAGAGGAATAGAATTGTTTTGAAATGTATCTGCTGTTCCTTGTCTAAATTTGTGCTAATAAAAACTCCAAACCAAGTAAGTAACAGAAGGAAATTGGGTTGAACTATCATTGTACAATAGGGACTGGTAGCCTTATGGCCAACTGAAGAGGCTGCACCCTAACAAAATAGGTTAGAGCTTCTTGGATCCAATCAATTATAGTAGGATTGTGGGCCCCGAGTTTATGCATTTTTATTTTATAAAAAAAGAATCATAGTGGATTTTTTCAATTTTAAAATCATGTATACAACTGATGAGATATGAACACATGCTGAATTTGACCCATTAGCTTGAAGTTTACCCCTTCACCCTAAATGCTTCCTGGCATAATGCATCAGTTAGCAGGTAGGCCATTTCCAGGATACATCTAAGAGCTGTTTATGCCAGTTTGTGGTAGAAACATGGCCAGGTATAGGGCTGTCTGCTTCCAAGAGAGAGAAAAAAATGATATGCCATCAATGTCGTGATCATTCATCACCGTTAATGTGGCTGATGACTTCTATTTCTTCTCTTGGATTTTGCTATAGTGATCTTGCCCTGGATGCATCATTTGGAGTCATCTGTGACATAATTCCAATAGCAATCTCATCAAAACCAGCCACCCAATTCATCCACAAATTCAAATGCACTCATTATCAAGTGAGGTGAAAGACTGTTAGGACATATCTCCTGCCTATCACCACTCCTTTCTCAACCAGAGATCATTTCTCCATGGATGTATCACTAGCAATCAAAAAAACATAGTCCTTAAGAGATGTCAAAATAACTCCAGAGAGAATCGAGAGGCTTGGCTTTCTTTCCTAGTAAGATACCTCCAGAAAGGACTATTATGTTAAATATGGGTGCTATGATAGACCTAGTGTGCTCAACCCACATCTTATTCTAGAAAGCTGCCCTGATTCCTTACCTTTGAACTCAAAGTTCAATGCATACTTTATATTTTGAATTATAATTACTTGGGTGTATAAATAATTTCCAAGATAAATTAGGATTTCATGTCTAATATATCTTTCTAATCCACAAAACATTTTAATACATAAACAGCAAGTTTTAGCTATGCTCCAAGTATTCAGTATGTAGGTTAATGGATTAATGAAAGGAAACAAAAAATATTGTTTTGTGGTGGTCCCAAAAGAAAGATCATGGTGACTCATGACTAATAGAAATGTTCACTATACAAAACAAAGTTTATAAATTGCTTTGTGAACAAAAAAGCACACAAAATTGCTGAATGTTCAATGGCATAACCCTGTTTTGTCTCTATTCCTTAAGTACTCGAGATCTTAGGTGACAAGGACCCTTTCGCACACCTTGGTTCAATCCTGGCAATCTGACTGCTGTTATTAATAATTTTTATGAGGGATAGGTATGCAATAACCTTATGTTGGCCAATAAAGCTGAGGGATAATCCTTTGGCACTTAAAGAAAGACCTTCTCTCAACGGAAAAAAATAAAAACATCAAAACCCATAAGCTCTTCACCTTCCCTTTCTGCTTATAATATCCAGTAGGTAGATGATACTTGGAGCTGCGGCAGCTCTCTTGGGATCATGGGGCCATCAGCATAATAGGAAACACCCAAGAATAATGGCTGGAAGGGATGTCCAGAACCTCTGTTCTCCATGGCATTGCAGAGCTGATAATTCTGGAAACACAGATTTCCCATTACATGAATCACAGGTATACTTAGATGGCAAACAACTGTGAGCTGGATGCTTTGAGTTTATTGTGAAAATTAAACCTAAGCAATACAGTCTTTCACCCAAAGACAAATGGCAGCAAACACCCACGGTCCAGAAGGCAATGGGGTCTGAGTGACTCCTGCCTTCCTCCTGGCAGCAAAGGAAGAAACAGTAGTTTTAGCTGTCATAACTCAAGTTCCCCAGCTGCACATCACCAGGCAAAGCAAACAAGGATTGGCCACCACACAATCTAAACACATCTTCTCTTGAGATGGATAACATGGGGACTCATTCTCTCACTGCTGACTGCCTCCATTTTCAGGCTTCCAGCACACATCTGGGCGTATTTACTCTGGACTAGATACATGGCCACTTAGAAAAACAGACCTTCCTAAATTGGGCAATTTGTGACTTCATACCTCAAATTTCACTCACCTCCAATTTGAAATACACTAAAAGCACATTATTACTGCTTAAGATGCAAACTACTGCCCTAAAAAATATTGCTTTTTTGTTGTTGGTAAGACAAGCTATAAATTATGGTTGGTGGAGAAAAAGGTACATGAGTAAATAGAAATCCTTACAACCATGTGTAGACCATGCTGCTTATATGAGGAGCCAATACTTCCCAGAGGATTAATCACTCTCTTCTTCTAACTTAATTTATTTCATACTTTAAGAAACCAAAATGTCCAGTAGCTACTATACTTGTGACAAAGAAACACAATAAAAGCAATTTCTCCAGCACAAAAAAAAAATAAAGCGTTCCCGGTAATGCATTTTTGAATCCAGCATACCTTCCTCTAATGAGGTTTCCGCATGCTATAAATAATGCTAATGAGGCTTTGTCTTGCCCATGTAATATATTTTCTTGATATAGCCTCAGATTCTCTGTGTTGCATGGAAAACTAACAGCCCCAGAAAGAAATGCCGTCCAATAGAACATTAAAACGAAAAGCACAATTAAATATAAATGAATTCAGTAATTTAATTGCACAATTGTCGCTTTAAAAAATTCAGAAGAAAAGTAATGATGTCATTTTTTTTAAATCGGTAAATAATAAAAGTGCATGAGGGGATGGTACAATATTTAAACAAACATCTTTTGGATGAAGGGTAGTTAGAGTGACAATCACATGTGCTTGGGGAAATCCTTTGGCTTGAAAAAAGCAAAGCAAAGCAAAGCAAGCAAACAAACAAACAAACAAAAGAACCCTGAGGATTGAGACATACTCCATCCCACCTGTGAGAAAACAAACCTTTCAATTTCAACCTTATCTTGAAAGTTTATCTGGGATCAGAGGGTTTTCAGATTCTGAGCATTAACAGTCAAGCTCCACTTCACCCTGTGGAAACTAAAATACAGCAGGACAGAGCATCTAAGATGCCTCCTTGTACATCACACCTTACTGCTGACAAAGTTTCAGAAGATCATTAATGGCTCATCTTCAATTTCTTCTCCTCCAAAGGCTGACCCGACACAGCCTCCCTCTTCTGTCCTGCTCATGAGATGAGAGACATGAAATTGCCTGAGATCTAAAGGGAGCCCCAGGCATTGATCTGTATTCAATTTCAATCAAGCACACATTCAAAAAATTTACTTACTTGATTCCAACACTGCAGTGAGAATAATGGTGGGGGGGGTGACTTTTAAATTTCCACTTAGCTATTATCATACATCCTGGTTATCATTGGATCTGACAGAGGCAGCTGAGAAAGCAGACCTGGTCAACTACCCAAGCAGCCTTCTGCTGGAGCACATCAGAGCATCCAAATGGCCTCGGCTGATCATTGCTTGGTATTTCTGTTCCTCTAGATACTGACAATGGTTTGTAGTGCTGCTTTTTTATTCCTTGATCTTAGATAACCTTTGACTAGCTAGCCCAACGATGCATTGTTGTATTCATTATTTTAATTCAGCAGGTGCTTATCCAGTGCCTTGTCTGGTGCAAGTCTGGATTGCAATAGAATCATATCATTAACAAGTTATGCATGGTTTCACTTTCAAGATCTGGCACTTCATGGGTTTGATATTGCAGATCTTCAAGGACAGACAAATGCGAAGATTGTTTCAAAAATAAACAAATGCTTCAAAGAACATAACACAATACACTGGAGGCACTTCAAGAACACAGATACTGACCTAGGAACTCAAAAAATGTCAAACAACCAATGCAAAGACCTTGGTAAGTAAAGGGAACAGAAAGAATGGTGCCCATGATGTCTCGGGTAAGCAGCACCTCTAGGAAGGAGACTAGTAAATGTGCAGACTAAGACTCATGGCTCTTCTTTTATGGAGGATAAAATCAAGGTCTAGGTGGGACTGTATAAAAAGACTGGAAAACCTCCGTACACCATAGCCAACTTATAGGTTAAAAGAATCTTTGGTGTCCTTTGGTACAGTCCTGGGTTGGGGGTGGGCGAAGCACGCTGGACTGTATTCCCCAACCCGCTTCTCATCTGGCCTTCAAAAGTTTTTTTTTTTTTTTAAAAAAAAAAATCAATAACTGTGTAAAGTTGGTAAATAATCACATGAATAAAAGTTTCCCATGCCTCTGAAAGGATTATGTTTGTACTGAGCAAGGGTAACCCTAGAGGCTTTGGAATCAGAAAGTAACCATTTTCCCATAAACAGAAGAATTTCTACTTTTCCAAGATCAAATGGCCCACACTCAAATCTCACCAATACCTTGAGCAGCTTCAGGGCCCTGGGCTCATTCTGTGCCTATTTTCTCTGGACAGAGTAGAGACAACAGCAGTGTATAGCTGTGGCAACCCTGCATAGTGGCCTTCACCACTTAACAAGGGAATCAAGAAATGTACCAGCAAGGACACCCAAGGTATACCCTGGTACTACTGCTTGTCAGCACTATCTCCCAGGCTGGTGACTTCAACACAAGAGACACAAGACAGACATGATGACAGACCCCAATAGTCCACTTGGGAAGTGAAGACAGAAGCATTAGGAGTTCAAGGTCATCTTCAGATACATAGCAATTTCAGTACTAGGCCAGTATGGGCTACATAAGACACTCTCTCAAGACATCAAATTAACAAAACAAAGAAGAGGAGTTGGTAGAGAGCAACAGAGAAAAATCCCCCTGCTTCCTTCCAGTTACTTTGAAGGGCCAATTGAAAGCAGCTTCAACACATACATTGTCTTTGCAGCCTTCTTGTCTCTCTGACCCATGCACCTATTAAACAGAAAATCCCTCCTCCCTGTTAGTTTTCAGTGGCATCTGATATAAAAGCTTGGTGGCTCTTCTGTAGATATTGATAAGGCCCAGATGACAGACACAAGGACCTTGTAGAATGAAAGGCCATTGTCAGGGACAAGATACAATGAACATCTCTTAATAATCAATAGTATTACTAAGAAAAACTTATAGAGATTGGTGAATTAACATTTCGGCCTCTTTGGTTCTAGAACATTCCTCCTCAAAGTTCTAAGTGAACCTCACAATATCCTGGCTAAAGTTTCCACTTTGTACCACAACTTAGGCCTCTATTTTCCTTCCCTTATTGTCCCTGCACAGACTCTGTGCAGCCTCTCAAGTTCTCAGGACTGGGAACACCAGCTGTGGGAGGCTGGCCTGTCATTCATCTCCCCTCTCTTAACTGTAACTCAAAAAGCCAGAGATCACTACTTGGAAAGCTCTCTGAGCCTCTGATCCAGAAGAGGCAGCAGCAGACTGGATTTACAACAAAGCCCTGCCTACAGAAATCTTCCTGTCACCTACAGGCCACATAAACCATTAGCATCACATCGCGGGCATAGTGTGAACAGTCAATGAGCTGCGCAGGAATTTCAAAACAGAGCACCTTATTGCTATTTACAAGCCAAGGCCATGGAGAAGCTACAATGAAGAGCTGTGGAATCCACACTCCCACAATATGAACATTAGAAGGAAATTCAAAGACAGATTCCTCAAACGTAAAAGGTGCTATTTCCCATGGCTGGGTCTTCTTGTGGGAATTTCAGCTCAGCTCTCCACCAGTTTTCTCTGCTAAAGAACCGACAGAAGAATTGCATTGCTATCTAATTGCCCTACAATGCACAGCTCTCACCAAAAGCAAGCCACAGCGGAATATTATTATTTTTAGACACTATCCCATTTTAACATTTGAGCAGACACGTGATCTCTCAAACCACAATGGTCCTTAAATGAACCATTTTCCCCTATTCTCTGAAACAGATAAATATAGACATATATATTTAATAAGCCCTTTACCCTTACACAGGCTGATAAAAATACACTCAAACTCTATATCCACATCTATTTATAAGCATAACATATACACATGGGATATTTAAAGTGTTGATTGGCCTTCTGTAATCGTTTTTTCCACTTGCATAGAAAATTAAGTAGAGGTCAACACAATGAAACATTTTCTAAGTCACTCTGTTTTGTTAGGAAGTTCAGAATAATAGGCTCCAACCTGGAGGGGGGAAAATGTCAATGCAATCTAAAAATAACAGAAGGTGCATAACAAATTTGTCCTCATTTTGTTCTTAATAGAAGGTGTTTCTAGTGCATTGGCAAGAATGACCTATCAAACGCATCACCTTGTACAGTCAATTTATTCCTTTATCAGGCAGTCATTGGAGAGGTGTTCTGCTCTGCATTGTCTTAACATAAAACAGAATGCCAAGCCAGCTTTCCTATGCAGAGGTAGCTAAACCTCTACAAAAGACTTTGATCAACGGAAAGGGAATGAGGCAGGGTCACTACCTCTCTCTTTCCCACAGTGCTGCCCTCACCTTGGCTTAACAATGCCTCTCTGTGGAAAGGGGACAGCCCTCTGGCTCTCCTGCCCCAGCAGCACATGCAGCACACTCCACAGCCTTAACTGTTGCCCAAGACCCTGGAAGGAAGGCAGAAGCAGCCTTTCCCATTGCTCTGCCTTAAATGCCAAAGGCACAAAAGATAAAGGGCTTCTCAGTGGCAACAGAAGGGTGGAGCTGTCCAGGGGTCAAACAGCCAAAGTTCTGAAAGAGACACGTCCTGACTGTCACCTCACCTTTTAACAAACCAAAGAAAAGAGGAGACTTTCTAACACAATATATAATTCATTCACACACACATATGCATATACATATATGTGCATACACATATATCAACTTACTGGAGGCTTTGAATTTGGATAATAAGTTTTATGGTCTAAAAGAGAGAGGTAGTAAAGAAAAAATAAATGCATTCTTTAATTTCAGATGTGACTGAAGGCATGGATCAGCCTCTACCCCCTAAGCCCAAACCAAAGTCATCTCTTATTCTTAGACTCTTAGATACACTTCATTTGTCCATCCTAAATATATTCCCTCAGTTTTCAACCCTATTTTAAGTACATTGCATAGAGGCCAAATATCTGTGGGACAAACGAGGATTCAATAAACCTGAGAACAATGGAAGAACCATAGTCAGGTAGCTAAAGCCAGCAAGCAAACAAAAATTCTCATAGAAAAAAATAAATAAATATTTAAAAGCCTGTAATGTCCCGGGAAGCTTACATATGTCATACGTAATCTGTAAACAACTCTGTGAATATATACATGGAGGTTCTGAACGCATGTGAGGAAGCTGAACATCCTGGGCTCAGCCAGTTGGAGAATTAGGGAAACAGACCCCAGACAGACTTTTCAACTAGTTTCGCCTCATCCATACTCTCCAGGACAGATATGGTAGAGCTGGCTCCAACACAGTGGACAGACCTTACTGTATAGACCCTGCCCTCCCTCCAAACAGAGGCAACAGCTCTGTGCTCCCAAGTTTACTGAACATCACTGACCCCTTCCTTTATAAACAATGTCTCACTTTCCCCTCTGAAGACTTTGGATGTGAGTGTTGTCCTCTTTTTACACATGAGAAAATCAAGACTCAGGAAAAATAAAGAACTTGTGATTGGTCTCACAGCTATGAAATGGATGCAAGAGTCTGAATGTAGCCCATCAAATATTTATAGGCTGAAATTTTAACTCAGAGGGTTGTAAGTACTAAGAAATATAATCATTACTTTTCTCATTTCTATGTGAGAAAAAACTTCTTTTGCTTTTGCATCTTCAGGAAAGGGGAGTTTATTTTGGCTCTCAGGTTGAGGTTGTAGTCTGCCCATCATAGTGGTAAAAGCATGGCATAGTCCATCCATCTTAGTGGGGAAGGCATGGGGTAGTCTGCCCATCATAGTGGTGAAGGCATGGCATAGTCCATCCATCCATCTTAGAGGGGAAGGCATGGTGGTGGGAGTGAAGCAGCTGGAGACACTGAATCCATAGTCAGAAAGTGGTGAGGGATGCTATTCAGCTCACTTATTTGTTTTTTATTCCAGCTTATATCAAAGTCCATGGGATGGTGCTGTGCACAATTATATTCCTTCACTCTCCATTAATCCAATCTACAAAAATCTCTCTTAGCTGCTGCTAAGTTGTCAATATCAATATTAAGCATCTTAGGAGGTTAGGCTTTCAGGAAGTATGTAAGCTATGGAGTTCCCATGAATGGAAATCTTTTCCTGTTAAAGGGGCCTAAGAGAGATGCCTCTCCTTTTTGACTATGTAAGAACACAGCAAGAAGGCACCCTCAGCACCAGTTCTGCTTTGGGCTTCTCTATCTCAGAAGGTAAAAAATAAATCTTTGTTGTTCCTAAATTTCCCAGTCTATGGCATTCTGTTACAACTGCCCAAGTGAACTACAAAGCCAGATTCAAACCAGGTCATTAGTCTCGTCAGTGTTCTCCTCTCTCCCAACAATACACATGAAGTGATTGAGCACACAGGCCAACCACTCAGGCACATAATGGACTTCTGCTTTATTCCGAAAGAGAAGTAGACTAAATTCCTGGCCAGGGGACTATAGAATTCAGTGTCATACTGCTGGGGACCCCCCATTGCATCTTTAATGCAAGGGTTCTCAGTCACGTGACAATAGTCAGCCTCTGCAGAGTTGGCTGTGGTCCAGAAATAAAACAGAGCCCTGTGTCTCCATCAAGTTAGAATAGCACCAACCCTGCCCTCAGGGGTCTGTGACAGGATCTCAGGTCTCAGGTATAAGCCTGGACACAACTATGGAGAAAATGAAGGCATTCAGGGAAACTCTGAGCACTGACAAGTGTCATTGAATGAGAGAAGATGAGCACACCAGGTCAATCCCCACCCTGCCAGGCCAGTCACCGCTGCCCCCTGCTCTTTCAGAACAGTCCAGAATGACAAGAGACAGAGGAATGCCACAGCCTTATCCACAGCTATATATTTTAAATAGCATCTCTTCTCCACAGCCCTGTGTGGGAGGGGAACATATGGTCCTACATCCATTATACTCCTGAGTTTAGGTCTGAAACATCATACTTTCACTACAAATAAGCTTTGATGACCCCACCTATTGCATTGACTGCAACGCATGGTTAATTTTATCTGTGGCAGCAGTCAAAGTGGCATACCAATTGACTGCCGGTGAGAACTATCTCATTTTAGCATTTTAACCCTGAACTCAAGTTCCCTTTGTTCCTGAGAACTTTGTTTTAGCAAGACTCAGACTCAGAGTGTCTGGGAAGAACGTGTAACTGATGCTGACTCAGCTGGGGTGGAACAGTCACGGGAGAAAGGGAAAAGTGTGAGTGGCAAGGATTGGGGAGAGAGGCAAGATGACTACAAGTCTAGGCTCCCTGTGGCAGAGTGCTTCGAAGTTGAGTTTCAACCAGCATAGCAAGTCCTCACAATTTGGCTGGCAATCCGGCAAAGAGAACTATTTGTGAGGTTCTTCTGTTCCTCCTGACTTCACGCCAAGCCAGGAAGCAACAAGAAAGGCCTCCCTCGTAGAGCACTTTGTTCTGGGCCAGGAAGTTTAGAGAAAAAGCAAAGGGTTGGAATAATGTCATTGATGGGATGGGTGGGGAAGAAGGTATCTAAGGCACTGTAGCTTCACAACCTGGATGGAGACTGAAACAGGCAGAGAGAAACACATCCACACTTGTGTACATGGACCCATTTAAAGCCCAGTTTCATTATTTGAAAAGCTTTTTTGCTACAAGTGTCTTGCTCTATATTTTAGGGTCTGTCTCTCCCCTTCTGAACTCTGAAGTTATGAAGTCTGCATTCTCACTTCTAGGGATTGCATTGAAAATGCTACAATGCATTTTTTTATATTTAACTGAAAGATTTTTTTAAGTATGTTCATGAATGTGTTTCTAAACACAACAAGGAGGAGAAAAAAACTGGAAATAATTACATAAAGTCTCAGCAAGGCAAATATCACATGTTTTCTCTCAGTTTTAGGGACTAGGTATTAGAAGTAAATGTTACCAGTGCATGCTGGTGGCTGTCTGCTGAAGAGAAAAGACAGGAAAAGAGGAATAGAGTGTGCACAAAGTGCATTATGTGTTTGCAAGAAAATGGCCTTATATAGCCCTATATAATAAAAAAATAGTTTATTAGGAAGAGAGAGGATATAGCATGAGTCCTTGGTTATCATTATTTTCAATACTTATTCAAACTCTGCTACACTGCATCTTAATTCTTCCAATCATTCAATGAATGTGTCAGGAGCATCAACTTATTGCCACAAGGTCCTGGGAAAGAAAACAGTTAAGAACATGGTTTCTGTGCCTAAGAAACTTGAAACTAGCCTGTGCCCTAAAACAGAAATGCACCAATTTTAAAAAGGTGTGTTATGCTGTGCAGATGTGTCAAGAATTCGGAGGAGAAAAAAGATCTAATTCTCACTGGGCTATTAGACAAGACTTCAAGAAGGTAGTTAAATGGGAAAGAGCCAATCCTAACAGATTAAGGGAATTAACCATAGGGAAGCCACCAGAAAAAAAAAAAAAAAAAAAAAAAAAAACAGGCCCTTCAAAAGCCCACAGCTAAATATTACTAAGCTAGAATTCAAGAAACCGGCACAAGAACAACTCAGGACAATGACAGGAAATAATGTAAGTTCAGATATAGCAAAGAATCTAATTCAGTCCTCTCACCTAATTTTCAATGGAAAGAGCTAATGTTCTTTGGTGAATGAGTGCACACGTGTGTGTGTGTGTGTGTGTGTGTGTGTGTGTGTGTGTGTGTGTGTGTGTGTTCATGTGTGTATACATATGTGTGAGTACATATGCATGCATGAATGGGTGTGTTCATATACACACATACAACATTAGTATACATAGAAGTCAAAGAAGTTGGTAGGTACAACACATATTCTTCCATCCTGACTGCTCCAGAGTGGTCCAATGAAACAGATGCTAATCATCTGGAGATTAGCAGAATTTTCATAGTCATTCTGAAAGTTGCAGTCAACTGGAAGAGTTCCTCTCAACAAGAACTCAGAGAGGACCTGCACTGTCCAGTACTTCCAAACTTCAAGTGTGACTAGATGCCTCTAGCTCTTGCACCAAAATCCATGAAACCGGAGTAACAAGCTCACCAATGGTCTCTCCAGTCATCTTATGCACCACAGCATATGCTCCCATCTTGTCCTCCATGTTTGACTCTTTGGAAGCTACCCCTTGGATTAAATAAGATTTTTACAATGATTGATTCATGATGAATAGCATGACAGAACAGTGTGAGTAGAATTACCATGTAGAAGATATCCAGAGAAATAAAGCCTCAATATGAAGAACTGTGTAGTCCATAATAAAGAGTGGGGACATTTTATTAAGATGGAATGAAAAAGTATGTGTTAAAGTCAATGGGTCAAAGTCAAGGCTATATACTGATGCAACTTTTTTGGCCTGGGAAATACTTTCAAGTCTTGCTTTAACCTGGGTCCTTCTCTGCCTTCACTTGAGTAGGTGAACTATCTTTCCTTTGGACAGAACACCATCATTCTGGAATGATGGGGTTGGCGAGTTTTCTCCAAGTCCCCATAGGTACAGCCACACTTAAAAGCTTCATGCCTTTGGGAAGCCTCATATGTATAGAAATCTAAGTTTGCTTAAAGGGGGGGAGCTCCACCAGAATCAAATTTGCATGTTAAAAAGCTCAGTGGAGCATAGTATTGTAAGAGGCTGATAGGATGGATGGGGAGGGATGAGAGGCAGGAGAACATGTCAGAGGGTTAGAATAACCATCAAAACTGCACATGCAGAACCCAAGAAAAATGTTGGGAATGGCTATGGATAACCCTTTTAAAACCAAAGTCTAGCTGGATTCACTCTCTCCACGCAAACCTGTAACCCTATAATCTAAATGCAAATGTGGAGGTGTCATAGTTGCATCATGGTTTGACAGTGCTGATGGGAAATACAGTAAATACCAAGGCAAATACACCAGTCAGAAGAAAAGTAAATTAATAGTACAGCTTAGCTGGGCTCACAAATGAATCACTCCAAAAGCAATTTTGTCCTGTTGCAAAATGAGATAAACACCTACTTGCCAGTTATTTTAGGAATAACACAAATCAACCCATCTGTCTTATTTCAGTGGCACTCATCATACATTTTTAAAGTTATCACTTCCTGAAGAGTCATCCCATTGATGTCAGCAGACACTTTATGTTGACAGTCTATGGCATGACCCACAATCCCAGTGTCATTCCAAAGCAGCCTGGTAACCCTGAACTACTACATGTCTGAGCTGAAAGTGACTTGTTCTCCAGACAGCGGGTGGGGGGGAACCTGGGGTTACTGCCTAGATACAGTCTTCAAATGACATTGGCAAAAGAGCCGCGCGCGGATATAAGTGCCTTTTGAAAAGAGAATATGTAAATGTTAGCACAGAGAACAATTTACTGCAAACCAAAAGACTAATCCATATCTGATCGTGGGACAGACAGGCAGGGCTGTGAGGCTCGTATTCAATGTCTGATGGGAGAGGCTTGAAAGAGAGACTGCAGGGTTTGAATTTTACTTGCCTTTTTTTGTATTCAGACATAAATAAGCTTGCTGATCATATCACTGTCTCAGATTTATGGTAAACACATGAGAGCACAAGAATTCCAGAAAACCTCTCTGAGTTTTGTGAGCAAATATTTCATTCACCCTCTTCGAATAGTAGGAATCCAAATGAACAGGAGCCCAGAAAAACCCTGAAATAGTCGGAAGAAGCTAGACATCACAGAAGATCCTGGGTCAGAGCACCTGACACTCAGGGTAAAAGTGAAAACTCCTGGAAGTGTGTTTTGTGACCAGTGTAAGCTGCCTGCAGAATAACAATCCTCTGTTACATAGTGTTGACATAATGCTGTTTCACACATCCTAAATTACTCATGATGGGGATCACACAATTAAATCCTACTTATTGTTATTATTCTGGATCCTTGGGAAGCTCTCCAGACTCCTCCTCCATGAGAGCACCAACAAAATGCCAGTAAATTCCACGTTGTTACTGTGCATTCACTGGGGTTGCCTTCCCAACGGCAGCTCAAGAGTGATCTCCATGCAAGTACCTATCAGCTTTATCATGACATAATCTGGAGCTCTAGGCCCCAGGCCTCTGAGTCTCCCAGATGGTTCCTTATATACACCAAAGCATCCACCACTGGTCCTGAAGACATCAACCTCGGATCCCTTTATTTTGGCAACGCAATTCTGCAAGGCAAGCAACCTACCTACCTAAATTTCAAACCAATTTATAATGATAATTTCCAGCCCTACCCTTTTTTTTTTTCCTTTTCTGCATCTTACTATTTCTATCTTAAACAAAAGTTTAAGGAAGCCGATGATTTCTAATTAATGGCATCACATCTACAAAGAAAAGTTACCTGAACTGAACCCTTGGAGATTCAAAAAAAAAAAAAAAAAAAAAAAAGCCAGACAAGAGGCCTTAGATGCTGGGGATATTAAACACTGATTTTGGTTATACATGATGATGAGGTCCTTGGTTACTTCAGGAAAGTCTGTTAGGAGTAGCCCCTAGTAAGCATGAGGCCCTCCCACCTTGTAAGCAGGGCCTCTCAAGTCTCTTTGAATAAATCAGCACAAACCTTTCCTTGCCTCGATAATGCTGAAATCAAAAGAAGCACAGTGAGCTGAGAAATATAATTCCTTGACTGCTTTGACTGCCTAGATCTGAAATAAAGGTGATTCTTTAATCCTCAGAATGGCCTACAGTGAGTAGCCACAATTTTCTTTTACTTTACAGGTGAGGGGAAGCAGCCTCAGATTAGAAAGTTGAGGGATTTCCCAGGTCATGACTGTAATAGACACAACTAGGTTCAAGCCCAGATCTTACTGGCTTAATAATCCAATGCAGATGCCAGCAGTGCATCAATAACCAGTGCTAAGTCAACTGGGCTTCATTTAGTAATGGCTAGCCTCTCCCAATGGTAAATATCGAGATAGGAATTGAAGCATTGGCTGATCCTGGCTATTCAAAACACACACCATACATGAGTGCGGGAAGGAGAATTCATTTGGATAAATCGATTCAAAGTCTCTCCAAGTTAACTAATCAGCATGGCCCTTTGCAGTACCAAGCTATATGAAAAAAGGATAAAACCGTGTCTCTAGTTCCTTAACTTTAAATGTATTTCATGACAGGAAGCAAACTGACTGGGACATGTGACCTCAAAAGGACTGAGAGAAAGACCAGTATGAGGATGAGCTGTCTACTTTTCTGAGTCACCTTAAGACAAGTAAGTCTCCAACACTGGAAGGCAGGAACAAGGTGAGTTTCCCTGGCTCTTTTTCTGTGCCTCCAGAGGATGACTCAGGGGTCATTTTATGATGGAAGAAAACACCAAAAGATTGCCCAGGGCACATCACACAGTCTAGAAAGTGAGTACCAGGGGTGCACCAAGAGTCTGACAATATCACTGATAATTGCAGGTTCCTGAGGACTCTGTGTGTTCCCACAGCTGGTACCTGTAGCTTTGATTTCTGGAGTCTCAACTCTCTGTTCCAGTGAAGGATTCCTTATAGGACCCGGCTGCCCTGCCAGTCTTTCGAATACAATTATTTTTATGATGAGGTTCAAGGAAGCTCGGGGCATCAAGAGGACTTCTCAGATCAATATCATGTTCACAGCCCTTCTATCCAGCTCTCATCTGTTAAAGGACAAGTCAGCCTGGGTGGCCATTTTCCATCCCTGAACTATGCTGTAGGTCAGCAGCTGCCCTGCCTGCCTCTCTGTACTGCAGGTGACCTGCCAAAGTCCTGGATCACAGCTGACTAAATGAACTGGATAATTAAAAGAGGGGATGAGCCATGCCTGGAGATTCTGTTTGCTTCATCGAGAACACCGTGCCCTTTTGATCAATCTACTTGGGGTTTTGTTTTTATTTTTCTCCCTTTGAAAAATGATTAGCCTTGAGAAACTTCCTAAGCATGGCACCATCCACCATTAGCTGTCAAGGCCAAAGTCTTTAAGAAGTTTTAAATGGCTGTGCACTTAAAAAACTCTAATAAAAACTTGGAAAGGGAGAATGGAGATTGGTAACTTCCTTTGCATCATAAACCAAAGCATCAAAGTTTTCTAAAATTTTAACATTTGGATAACAATGACATATTTATTTTAAAATGTATGGTCTGGTAAAGGTGAAGGTAGAAACAGAAATGAATCATCTCTTGGTGAATTTTGTCCCTGTACAATTCTCAAAATTATATGATTAACTTACGTATGTGTATATACACACCGACATATATATCAACATACACATGGATGTACATATGTATATATGTAGTAATACACTATGTGTGTGCGAGTGAGGGGGACAGAAGGCAGATCATACGTTTCATGAAAGTGTGACTACCTTCTGTCAACACCTTACTTTTTTTTCCTGGAGAAACTTTAAGAAGGCAGGATACTAAATTGGACCTGCAAGAAAACTCTTTCTCTTCTTCTATAGTGTTCCAGAAGCACCAGGGAGGATAGAGCCCTATGGTTCTGGGTGGATAAGTTACATAAAAATGATGAATACATCAACAAGGGTGACATGAGACAAAGATAACATAGTCATAACAACAGAAATGCAAAACATCCAGCCAGAAAGGACTAATAAGCCTGAGGAAGTCCCACAGAATAGAACCAATGCCAGAAAAGTAGTTAAGATTTGGCCCATCTTATCATGGCTCTGTAACTAATGTTTACTCCAGATATAAACAGATCTTCTTCTTATCTGTTTGTCTCCAATGCTCATCTATAACACGCTAGCATCCTCCATGAACATGTATAGATGGGAAAAGATATGATCAAGAGACATCAGCACCGCTGTATTCATTAGACTCTGACCTTGGGGAGCATGTTTCAATCAATGTCATCTACAGGCTAGCATAGTGCCAGACAGCCTAGTCCCAATTCAAGCCTGACATTCATGAGTTTGCAACCAATGACTTAGGATCACTGTGAGTCAATTTATACTTCTATATAATGAAATGCTGATATAATGGGATAGGTTGTACATTGCATATGGGGCACAGTGGAAAATCAAATAAATTGATATCTGAATATAAAGTCCCAAGAAAAACAACTGGGCTAGAAACTTATTACACACAAATAGTGAAGCAAAAATAACATTGCATTTACCATTATTAGGTTGGTAGAAGAGTGAATTGAGTGTCCAACTCTAAGTTGAGTGTCAATAACAAAAGGAACTAAAGACTGATCCAAGGGCCCAGTATCCAAGGTAACACTCACATTTATCACCTTATATACATACAACACATGTGCCTGTGTGTCCAGTGAAAAAAAAGTTTGTCATTGGATAAGTGATGTTATAATCAGTGTGTTCATACCCTGGGGCAGTGGCTAACTTTTGTTCAATTTTCCTTCCTGTTCTTAGACACATTTTAGATGAATTCAACAGAAATAATTATGTCTAACCTCTCTTCCGAGAAACTTGGGCCAGCTCTGCAAAACCTTTGCTGACTTCCCTGCAGCAGAAATAAACTCTGAGCTTTTTGGTTAAAATGAGACAGGAAGACATAATGAGCCAAGGAAACTACACTAAGACCTGACCAGAGCAAGTAACAGAATAGCCTTAACCTTCTGAGTGGAGGAACCCACATCATTTTGCCAGGAAGAACAACTGGTCTACTGAAGAGCCATGGTTCATCGCAGAATATAAATGCATTATGGGAGGGTAACAGCAGTTGTAAGCATGACTCCGTGTATTTAGGATACCTATATTTTACACTAAGGAATGTTCTGCCCATCTGAAGCATAAATATAAATGATAAGCATTCATCTGGTAAATTTTGGCCATAAGATTTTACTTTCCAAATATTAATTGTTGACACAGTCACTAAGGTCAAGTAAAACTGTGGTTTCTAGGGTAACCTTGTATCACACTAGAATTTGAGCCCAGAATCTCCATGAGTTGCTCAGTTGAAACCCACAGGTGATGCTTTAATTATACAGCACCAGCTCTGGCAAATGAACTCTATGCCATCCCCTAATAAGCATCTCATTTTGATAACATCTATAATGTATATCTGGTCAACAAGGTGGCCCCTATGGCTCTGGGGCCTTGGAGAGAGTTAAAGAAAAGTTGTGTGGTGTATTAGAAAGAGTACAAGACATGTCATATTTAAAATAATATATTAATAATTGATTACATTTAGAATAGCCTGAAGTGTTAAGAAGACTTTATTGTAAGTGCATTACTATTTAAGGCAATGACAATCAATAGGATAGAAGTTTTTGCTACCAAGAAACTAGAGGGCCAAGATTAAAACTGCCTACTCGATGCTGGTAAATTAGAAAGTGAGGCAATCAAAGCTGACACCCAGGGAAACTGAGGAATAGGTCTAACCAACCCTTGTCTGCATGTCTCTAGCTCATGACACTGCCAAAGGCCTCCATAGGCATTGCTTGCCTCTTCCAAGCCCTGTAATACCTATCTGTCTACCTGGACATTAAAAAAAGTTGCTATCTTCATCTTAAACATGAAGGAACTTAGATCAATAGACAATAAGTGACTTGTTTGATGAGGTGCTATTAAAAAACGACCAACTCAATTTTGACCATGTATCATTTTAGTAGACATCACCCCATTGAGTTTCCGGTGATGTGTCATCACCTTCAAATATAGAGGGTCTATCCTAAATCCTCCTCCAGTTCCAGCATTTAATGCTCCTGTAACTAAACACTCACTCATTTCATGAGTCACCATCCACCACTACCTTGAAAACCTCCTCTAGCCTCCTTATACCAGACATAGGTCCTTCCTCTTCTTTCTTTTCTCAAGTACCCACATTGTTCTTCTATCCAGCTACAGCCCACTATGCACTGTGAGTTCTAGTGGCTTGCTGACTTTTGCATAAAATGTTCTCCTCTCTACCACGCCACACCTAGCAAAGCCTGCTGAGTTCTACTACCTATGCTACACACACACACACACACACACACACACACACACACACACACACACACACACACACACACTTAATGAAGGAATAGTTTTCAATCCAGTAAGACAGCAGAACTGACATTCAAGGTCACCTGCCTCCTCTCTATCTCAGAACCTGTTCTATTTTCCAGCTCTTTCTTGGTGCTATGCCTGTCTCCCTCTGCTGGCCCCAGAGATCACATCTGTGGTGATATATTGTATATTTAATAAAATCACCCTGGAATATCAGAGGACAGAATCACCCACAGTCAAGCCATGAAAGTCCTTTAATCCCATCACTCAGGAGACAGAGATCTTTCTGTATTTCTGTGAGTTCAAGGTCTAACAACAATTGTATCTTATACCTTTAATCATAATTCTGGGATTATGATGCAGTGTTGACTCTAGAAGTGAAACAACTGGGCAGGAAAGATATTTAAGGCAGGAGGAGGCAGAGATTCAGGCATTCTGTAGAGGTGACCAGTAAGGCTGAGGACTCTTGAAGACAGCATTTACCCTGTTCTGTCTGAGAAGTTGGCTGGGTGAGAACTGGCTGTGGTCTGTTTCCTCTCTCTGATATTCCAGCTTTTCGCCAATATCTGGCTTCAGGTTTTCATTATATACTAACTAGAGTTCATGCAATACACATTCACATCCACTTGAGTCCTCAATACACAGCTCTTCCTTCATAACTGTCCACCTAGTGAGCAAAGAAAAAGATTTCTATCTGAAGAAGGGTCTAAAAGTTCCAATTTGCAGTGTTGAAGTTGTAGCAAGCACCCTCTGCCCCCCCCCCCAAAAAGCATAATTCACTAGTGGATAAAAGCATTAGAAGCTGAATAACCAATTCCACCATCACCCTACACAACTATTCTCAGTTTTAAAAAGTTAATGAATATCCCATAAGTGCCAGGCAGGGTTCTGGGAACACATATCTTCCAATAAGCAAGACAGGGTCCTTGCTCTTATAGAGCAATAATGCTAGGCAGGAAGCCTACAGAGGCAATCTAGCAACAGCCATTCTGCAAAACTGACATGTGCTAGAAGAGAGAGCTTTCACACTATCTAGGAAGAAAGATGCAATGCATCCTCCCAATGATGTCTAATTAGACTAAATGGAGGGGAGAGAAGCAGTTATTTTGATTCAGTTTCCCCTTCTTGAGTTTACAAAACTAGCCAAAAAAAAAACTACCCTCTGTTAAAACATTACAATTTAAAACAAAAGCTAACATGTAAGAATGCATTCTAAAGGTGCTCTTTTTTAATATTAATTTTTGAGGAGCTTAACACACATATTAATGTGGAAGATGATATCACAAAGGAAGCTGATTGTCTTAAATACCTTGGAAAGAACCATTTTGTGCTTTCATGCACGTGCATACACACACAGAGGAACTGAGCAAGTGAACAACTGAACTGAGTGAGGCTCTGCTAGGTGATGAGGGTTCATCCTGTTGAACTCTTAAGACCAGCCTCTTTATGGGGCATATGAGCATCCTCAGCAGTAATAAGCTCCATTTATGAGAGTGAACACAGCACAATGAGGCTTGTCACTAATCCACACTCTTCATCTGCCTTTGACTTTTACTGAGAGCTGAGGACACTTTGCATGAATTATCTTAGTGAATCTTTTCAACATCCCTATGAGAGTACTTATAGGACTAGCCCCATTTTGAGAAAGTGCAGACTGTAGCAGACACATTGACTGTTAAATAGTGTGTGGGAGTTTAGGCTCTTGAAAGTGGTGGAGTCCAGTCCACCTTCTACCCATCAATTATCCTCAGAACTTTGTGACGCTTCATATATAGAGTAAAGAAAGAAAATCCCCAGTATCAAAAATGATCATCAAACTTCATTTGGGTTTATGAAAAGGCCATCATTTCTGGGAAGTCTGCTCAGATGATCTCCTGGAGACTTAGTGTCTCTGCTGGGACATTTCCCTCTATATAGTTAAGTAGAACAGAGCTCCCCAGGCCTGCAGTGGCTGCTAACAACGCTGTCACCCCCACATTGTTTAGTCAGCGTTTGTTTCTCAGTGACTTTCTTCTCTTGCTATGTGCTTGGGTTACCAAGAGAAATTTGAGTGCCTGCTAATACAGAGCACAGCTCATGTGAAATATTTGCTTCCTACCTTCTGCTCTCCAGAACTGACCTTTGCACTAGGGTCCTGAAGGTAAAGCTTCATGTGATTTCACGCTCCATTCAAGATCTGGTGGAAGGGATTTCCCACATATTCTTACTCAGATTTTTTTCTCCTAGGCAAACAGCATCATTTCAAGGGTTCCTCAGGCACCTTCCTCACTTGACCTACCTAATTTAGAGCAGTCCCCAGTGCCATCCTGGTCACAGTGTTGTTCTGTGACAGCTAATACATATGCATACATTACTGCTGACATTTAAAAACATCCCTAACAGTTTGTGTGAGGACATAGTAAACAGATGCTATGGGACTTTTTTACCCATTATCAGTCATCTCTGAAGACGGCAGTCAAGTGACAGGTTTTTGAGACTTCTCGGTCTAACGGCATGAGATTTATTTTTAATAGAATATTGATATTATGGTACAAAATGATATTTGATGTTTACTCTCTCCCCCCCTCCAACAATGCAGTTCAGCTTGGTGAGTTTCTATAAGGCCCAGGTACCCTCTAGTCTCTCTGTAACTCTGTTGGGGCTTTTTCTTCCTGGGGAGGGGGGATTCACAGACTTTTATGAACTGTCTGATTAAAGCGCTTCCATCTGAATGCAGATTAAAAGTTCCAACACCTGAGAGCTCAAATCCAATGAATATTTATACCCCAAACCAGCAGATGAATACACTCTAAATCTTCAAATGCAAGTCTAGTCATGGGTTTTATCTTATTTTAGGACTTACTTTTTATTAAAATGAACTCTTGCATATTTACACTACAGAAATAAATGTTATTTGCAAGCACAATGCCGTGGAAACCTTACAAAATGCATGGCTTGGGAGAAAGCAACTTTGCTCTTTGGGCAAATATTTTATTTCTTTCTTGGTTCTGCTTTGAAGAGGAGTTCTGGTATAATTGAGACCCAGAAAATACATTCATTTGGAAAGAGTATTTGTTTACTGACCCCCAAAAATCTTATGGGACTTTCCCCACAAGGCAAAGATTTTGTTGACTTAACAATTTCTCAGCATCATCGTAACAAGCTTGTTTCTCTGTCATGTGGCTTAACACATTTTGGGTTTTATGCTCAATGTCCCACCTGACCATTACGAGGTGAATTCTAGGACAAGGAACAAACTTGAAATGAACCCTGGGGTCACTGTCTGCTCCTTGGTCTATACCAGACTACATTCACAGTGGTCTTCAGAATGATGATCTCTAAGAAAGGGTCAAGTTTCCAAAGTCAGACCACAGTCTGAGGAAGCCCATACTGCAGTTCCTAAGCTGGCTGCAGTAACACAGGACAAGTAAATATTGTCATGAAATAATATCACAAGGCTAGGAAACAATTCTTAAGCAGGTCTGAAAAGAAATGCTTCACTTTAGCCTAGGCTTTCCCTGATCCCCTCACAAACTTTGGCTGTTTATTAAGATGTAAGAGTCCCCCAAATTAAAGGCTAAGTGGAGTCACCAGAATTAGCTTCTGGTTGAACCCACCCGCATCTTGAGACACCCAGCCCCTCACATTCAGAGGTCTCAGAATGTGCAAATTTGCCATTCCACCCTGACTTAACGCCTTCTTTTTCATAAAGTAAGCTCAAAGATGAATGTTTACAAATCAAGCCAGTCATCATTTCTTCATTTTAATGCTTAAATGCTTCGTTTTGATTGCTGTCTTTTTGACATTTCACTAAGGAAATATGTTTGTGTGTTCGCAGGGCCATTGAATCAGCAATTAGACCTCCATATTCCAGATGTCATGAGACTTTTCTGTTCATCTCCCAATAAAATTTATTTCTGAACTTTGAGAAAGAAAAAAAAAGATGTACTTTGTATAAATTAGGCACATTATCCTCATTTTTCTAATTGCTGTGTGTGCATAGTGAGGGCTTCTGAAGGTACTGATTCAAGGATTTTCATTCTATATAATAATTTTTCTTACATACAACTTTTTGATTTAGTAAGATTTCTTCAGGTAGAACAGGATTCATGGTGATGAATTTGTGCTCCTAGCAGCACCCCACAGTTTATATCCACAAGAGTCTTCAAAAGCCTTGGCACTCTAAAGAACACCGGGAAATTGATTGCTCAAAACAGATGAGAAAAAAATGGAATTCTATCCTCATCCATACCTTCATTGAGATGGTTAATTTCCTAAAGTTCCTTTCAGCAGACGGAACTTCTCTCATCATAGACCGGCAGAAGCAATGTTTCTGTAACCCAGTGATGCTCAGAGCAACACAATGCCAACATTTTCCTCCATCAAGCCTTGGCAAATGACAGACTGCTTCTCACCCCTTTGCAGTAGTTTCTAATTGACTCTTTACAAACCACAATAAACCAAAATGACTGCACAACTGGCATTCTGGCAAGACTCAGACATTTCAATGAAGGGCAACGTTATCTTCATGAGTAAACACAGGCATAGTTGTGTGGGAGAGAAAATAATTTTTTCTATATTTCTTCTTATTTGGATCTAATCATTAGTTATGTGCACATATCACTAAGTGAACAAAGCCTTCCTGGCAGCTACTCTGCAAATAATCTAAGTGTTACTCCCTCCATTTTTTCCTGTAACCTCTATTCCTGGACACATTCTTCTTTTCCAAGAAAAATGGCATAACCCATTGTTCTCTGACACAAAGATTTGTTTGGTATTTGCCCATGTCCATAGGAGGACGCCAAAAGTATTCGATTCTCTGTTCTCCACACCATCAGTAGAAGGGATTTGTAGATGGCTCCTTCTAGCCTATCCTACATTCTGAAGAAAAACTCTGAACACAAAGTCATCCATTAGAACTACGAACTGCCTCATTCCAGCTAGAAGCTGCTTCTGCTCTATCAAATTTATTTTGCTTTTCAAGGGTTTAATTGCACACAACATGGTGCAGTTTTTGATTAATCCTTCAGAATTTAATATATACTCTGGGGGGGTCAATATGTTGATTCTCCATGCATCACTATCAAGGGAGTAACTGGGATGCGTTTAAACACCACAGGAGGTACACTTCTCCACCTTACCTGGCCCTGCCAAGGGTAAAAAGTGCTCCTTAATGACTTCATCCAGGAGGGGAGTCAGCAGAGAGAAGCACTTCCTCCCTGACACTATTTCTGGTTTGTTTGGCAGGCACATGTCCCTTGGGGAGGTCCCAGGTGAGCAACACACTGGAATCTTCCAGGCTCATGCCCTGATCATTTTAATGAGAAAGCAGTGTCCAAATATTGGCACCTTGTATCCAGCCAACATATGGGGATGCTGTACAAGTGTTTAATTGAACTATTTAGAGATTATGAAGGGGATAGACAACTGGGTCAATGAGCGCTAATTCTCTAACTTGAGATAGAAAGGGGTCATCCAAAGGTAATAATGAGTCCACTTGTAATTTCCACAGAGAACGTTCTTTTAAACTCTGAGATTCATGTTTCCAGAGTTAGATGGCTCATGGAATACAAGAACACTATGAGTGACTATGCATTTCTAACCATGTGAACCTGAGTAAGGAAAATCAGAGGTGAGACAGTGGCAAACAGCACACTTGAGAAATGATTGTGCCAACCATCCCCAGGAGAGGGGTGTTCTCTGTTAGAAGCAGAGAAACAAAACAGCATCAAATAGAACACAAGGCAGACATATATAGAGAACCATGTGAAGAGCAAGAGCAAAGTTACAAACTAAGGAAATAGGCTTCTGAATAAAATGCAATTTACCAACCCTTTGATTATCTACTTTAGCCTCTAGAATGGTGGGGAAATAAATGTCTGTTGAGTGAGATACCTAGTCAATAGTCTTTTATTACAGCATCCTGGCCTGACTAAGGCTGGTCTATGAAACAGCAAAGCCATCAGATACAATTCTGGATCCCTCCCATTCCACCCTCCCAAACTCCATTTCAGAGATACACAGAGGAAGCAAGTACATCAAGATCAGTTACCTAAAACTGCTAAGTGCAAAGAAGCAGGAAATCACCTTCCAAAATTCAGAGACCCAGCCCAGTCTACTGGTCCACACCTAGTATTTATACGGTTACATAAAATCAAGGATGTATCTATATGTGGCGGGAGAGTAGAAGCAAATTTGCCTCAGGGAACCAGGGGAACAGGAAGAGGGAAGAGGAGCATAGAAGAGCAGAATAGTAGGCATGGGAACAGAAATGTGCTCAATATACAATGTATGCTTGTGTGAACGTGAACTTATATAATACAGCATCATGCACAGTAAATATATGCAATGAAAAACTCATTAAGATGGTGGCATGGAAATCACAATGAAGAGCCTAGAGAACAGGAATGGTTTCTTTCCATGGGCAGATTCACACTTCAGCATAACCTCAATGTTACTAAACCACACACAAGGGTCAGCAGGAGACCACTGCCTTTAAGCCAAAGCTCTTTTTAAAACCCTTTCCCTGGAGTGCTAGTGAAATAATGAAGCAACATCTACTCCGTTTTTTTTTTCCTAACTTACACATAGGTAAAACTATCAGATAACTCTATGATCAAAAGTATTCTAGTCACTAACTTTCACCCACCACAAAAGCCATCTTCCATAAAATTTTCTCAGAACTATTTATATGTTGTCACACAAGCATTGACCAGGCTCCTTGCCAAAAGGAAGCTGAAGCACCAGAAGGCCAGGATCATCATGGAAGCCAAGGTTCTGAGTATATATCTGCCCACACCCCTGGGCTGTGTGCTAACTAGATTAAACCAGCTACAAAACATCCAAAAGTTAGAACAACAAACACACTGCCAGGACTGTAGTTAAACTACAATCCAATGGGGCCACCAAGTCATGTGTGCCCCTCTTGATCCCCCAAGAGAATCAGGTGACTTACCCGAGACCCAAGAAATGTGTCTATCCACCCACAGCCTGTTCCAATTCAGCTTCTCAAGTTGAGTCAGTTCTCTCTCAAGCTCTAATTCTTGGCAGTTTTAAGAATCACAACCTAAGGGACAACTGGATACAGTCCAAGTGGATGCCTTAGATACACTAGGGTGCACAGAATGGGCACGTGTTTACTCAACATGTAAGTTAAGGTCAACAAAGGAAGGTACACTTCCTGTTCACAGATCCTTTAGGGCTGTTTGTTTTGGGGCCTCTGGTTGTTCCTGGTTTAAAAAAAGAAAAAAAAATGGATCATGTGCTTAGGAGTAACTAGCTTTGTCATATGAAAGCCTTCTTTGCTATGAATCACTGTCATCTTCCCAGCCTTAAGAAATCAAAGAGAATTCTTTATCTCTCTCTCTCTCTCTCTCTCTCTCTCTCTCTCTCTCTCTCTCTCTCTCTCTCTCTCTCTCTCTCTCTCTCTCTCTCTCTCTCTCTCCCTTTTCCACAGTACAAAGGTCTTTGGGCAGTTGAATGCCCCCCTTTGGCCAACAGATTCAATTCAGCTAGAAATCTCACAAGAAATCCCCCCCGAAAGCAAAGACCCTAGTGTGTGCATGTGAATACACTTCTCCCTATCTGAAACTCCAGCAGGGACTGTCTATTAAACAAGGGTATTGATTTTGAGAGACTTGTTCCTTTAACCTGTAAGACACTTGGTGGCCTCAATCCAGCACCTCTTTTAACTTCTTGTGTTTGGAGCTGTATATTGTGATCTACCAAGGGAAGCCAGCTTCTATTAGCAATATCTCCCCTTAGACACTGTAGAGTTCTCCAGGGCAATGTTTCTTCCCTTGAATCGATGGCAAATTCAAAGTGCATCTACCAACTATTTTAACGGAAGCAAGTTACCAGGAAGGTTTTCTCCATTATCAGAAAATTCTGATAACTTTATGGGTTATTTTTCTTTTCCTTCTTTCTTTCTTCCTCCCTTTCTTTCTTTGCTGTAAGATAGTTTTAATTGACAAACATTATTGAATCTGTGAAACACAAACTGAATACACAGGATTTTTTTAAGCATAAGTGGACAGGAAAGCAGGCGTTCCAAAGATTTATATTTTATTTATATATGTGCATATTTGTATGGGTATTCACACCTCCTAGTGGACACCCAAAGAGGACAGAATAAGGAGTAGATGTCTTGGAGCTGAAGTTACAGAGGTTTGTAGACTACCCATGGGGTGCAAATTTGGCTCTACAAGAGCAAAAGGCATTCTTAAGCAATGAGCTACCTTTTTATACTAATTGATACCATTTTAAAATGATGACACAGTGACAAGCACAAAACTCCAATATGATCTTTGTCACCTGGGTTTTCTGCCATTATCCTGGCTCTGAGGATTTTGACAGTGTACATCAGAATCCTGTGTGTACCCTTCCATGACTGCATACTTATTTTACTTAGTCCCTTTGCACATAAATAAACAAACACTTGAGCATGTGGATCATACTCAGTGACTCCCAAGAGAAGAAACATTTATAAGCGTAAATGATGGATCTGAGTAGACCCAAAAAAAGGACTATGCAACATTCTGGTCCAGGATGGCTCCATGGGATTAAACAAAAGGGTAGAACCCCTAAAGCAAGTTATCTAAATACTTAACTGAATGCCTTCCTCCCAACTGCCCACTCAACCCAAATAATCTAGCTCTTTTCTCTTGAAGCAGGGCTAGGTGCCGAGGTGCTTGGGGTATCTAGCACAGGCAGGCCTATCTCCTGGTTTACTACCCTGGAGATCATACAGCATTGCTGGGTCAGGGTCCAAAAACAGCCCACAATGTCTGCCTGCTTGCCATCTGTCTGCAGGAGACATTGGGACACAGGAGCACAAGAGAAAAAAATTTGTCCTCAGTATCTATACCAAGGGTAAACAAAGCATGGTGGAGGCCAGGGCTGGAAATAAATCCATCTTCAAATGCTGAGGACATATGCAGAGATAAAGGTGGGGACAGCTCTAGATAAGCTTGAGTTATATTCGGGAAGGCATCCGTCTTGGGTCACCTATCTGATCACAGGTCCTGTAATCACACAACCTCAAGACAAGAACAAGGGATTTCTTTTGTTCACAGTAACACTAAGGAGCTATGATTTTGTGGCTGATCACCGGACAATGGCATGTTGAAGACATTCTGAAAATAGCCCTTTCTCCAAGACCATGCAGAACCACAAGAGGATGATAATACACTGTGCCCTCAACTTAGTCTGATTCCATCCATGCCTTCAGAAATTCCTAAAAAGAATGCCAGAACCCTGGCTCCAAGAGATGCTGGATTATATGCCAATGCCCTAAAAATAGGTCTCTGCTGATGAGAAAGACGGAACAAAGAAAAGCGAGTATCTTCCTCTGTGCTCACATGGCCGAGAGAGGTGTGACAGTAGAATTCTTTCAAACTCTCAGTTTCTGCCAAGGACACTTATCCTCAGAAACAAGCGAGACGTACCTTCAGCATCACCAGACCCCGCCAGAAAAGAAAACAAATACAGAGACAATCCCGTCTACCAGTGATGAAGAGGTTTCCCTTGTCAGGCCATATTTCCACTGTTCTCTCTCCTCTAAACCATATTGGATAGTTCTCCTAACAAAAGACTAATAAAGAGTTAAGAGAACTCTATAGAGAAATAACCACCTCACATGGGCTTTAAACAGCTTTTAGAGACACCAGGACCGGCTGAGCTAGAATCCTTAGAGCGGTGAGTTAAGAAGCAAAATAGCAAAATGAGAGGCTGGAGAGACGGCTCAGCGGTTTGACAACACTTCCTACTCTTTCAGAGGATCTAAGTTCGGCTCCCAGCACCCACATCTGGCCCCTCATCATCATCTATAACTCCAGTTCCTGATGATCTGATAACCCTTTAATGACCTCTGAGGACACCTGCATACATATGACAAACACATAAATAAAAATAAAACTACATCTTTTTCTTAAATCTGGTGAAATGGGGAGACATCACCCCCATACCAGAGGCTTTAATACAATGCTGACCATTCTCTCAGTGGCTCACAAGTCAGAGGCCACATTAAGAGTCTGAGCTCATCCAGTCCTTGGGGTTCTTAGCAGTTATACATCTGACATGATGAGGTGTGAAGTCGTATCACCATCTGGGTATTGATCTGGGTATTGAGGCATACTGACACAGTTCCGCTCCAGATCTGTGGTTTCCTAACCAGCAACACCATTTCATACTACTCAAAGTAATGAGTAGGGACTGGCAGCAAAGTAGAGGCAAAGAGTCTGCCATGCAAGAAATTAATCCACGAAGGGAAATGGTACCAGGCCTCCCCTTCACACAGCACCACTGTCAGAGGATCAGCTGCCATCCTAGAATTGCCTCTGTGGTGGCAAAATGAGAGAAGGACTGGGGGCAGAAACTCAGTGTGCTATGGTGAGAGCAAAACCTACTGCTCCACTTGGACTCCTGAGAAAACAGGACATTCTTTCTCATCAGCACCCAGGGATGTGACCATCTGAGAGGAAGAAACTCAGTTCCCTTTGGTGAAAAGGAAAAAACCACCTCAGGCCAACAGATTCTAAGAACACATACCAGCAAAGGGGACTGATGAGGCTTCTAATTGGGACACAAAGTCAAATAAAAGCTGAAAAGCTTTGGTTTGAGCTAAAATCTAAGACTCACAAAACTAACTTGTAAGGCTTCCCTAAGACGAGAGTCAGCAAACCATATTCCACATAGTCTTTTAGATCCATGTGACCTAAGGAAGCTGATGTCATGCTGTGGAGAAGTAACTCATTCCACATAAAGGTACTAAAACCAACTTCAGTGAAGTGTTCCAGGTCCTGTTCTCTGGGGTTGCAGCAAAAGAGGACACATGGTAAAATTTCGCCACCCTTCTGACATAAGCATTTTAGGGTATGTGGATGTAAAGATCTGAAGAATGAGTGGTTCTAAATACTACAAAAAAATGGAGGCAGAGAAAGGAGGAAGAGAGTGGGGGGGGGTAATTTTAAGGCGATAACAATGGTAAATAAAGATCCCACCAACACGTTGATGGTTAAGTAAGACCTAAAGAAGATGCAAGGTTTGGTGAGTATGTAAAGGAACACACTTCCAGAGGGATGGGGTATGATCTGAAGAGGCTCTGAATTTGGAGCATACCTGGGAGCAAAGAGCCAGGAAGACACTCTGATGGAGCTGCAAGCCCAAACAAATCAATCTTTCCTTGGTTACTTTAATTGGGTATTTGATAACATCAATGAGAAAAGAAAGTAGTGCATAGACTGACGTGCCATCAAAGTCAACACCATCACAGATTGGGACATGTACCATGAAGAGTCAAGGATGCTTGCAACAGAGACGGTGCCACTTGGAGGAAAATGGGAAAAGATAGTGTCACTGAGACACAACTTGGGTTTGAACCCAAAAGAATCAAAACTTGCAAAATCCATGAAAAGGGCTTCAAAGATGATATATGAAGTCAAATAAATATGAATAGTGTATGGTAATGAATATGATCCATGACAAGGTGTAATAAATAGTACAGGCCTGTAATCCCAGTAGTCAGGAAGCTGAGGCAAGAAAACTGAGTTCAAAGCCAACCTGGGCTACCTAGAAAGAGCATCTTAAAAAAGAAAAGAACTTTCTATACAGGTAGGAAAGGAGCTAGATTTAGTCTTGGTTGTGTTTTAAGCATTTAGGTCATGTGTTCGCCAATAAGCATTTATTAAACATACATCATATATCCACTACTGTGCTGGGAAGCGGGCTATAAATAACACAGACATGGCTCCTGTTCTCAGGAAAGCTTAAGTCAAATCAGAGGCAAAACTCCGATCTCAAGAGCTGCCACTTGGCATTACAACAAACTAGGGGAAAGCCAGCAACTCGGAGGAACCTGCCAGTATGACTCCAAGATTGCTGTGAGTTTGAAGCAAAAATAGCAGCTACACACATTTTCTTTAGCACTCTCTCACTGAACTCCTGCATATGTGCCTTTCGTGTATCCATCAATTCATTCATCTGGGCCCTGCTGACCACATGCTCTACACCTCTGTGGTATTGAAAGATAAAGGACAGAGATGGAAGAATGTGTTCCCCGAAGGCACTCACAGCCTATTTGATAAGATATGAAATAAAATAAGTACAATATGCACAGCATAGCAAAGAAGGATCTGAATGTTTAATCCTGGGGTGACTGTCAGGTGTTTTAGCAAATAAAGTAGACAGGTGTTAACTGTTGTGATTACTTTAACATCATAAATGGTCAAAATGTTCTCCCCTAATGCCATGTATGATTTATGATGTTAACTTTAGGAAGGAGTGGAATGTCACAAAGACACTTGACGAAACACTGTGATTGGGATTCTATAGTGGCCAATGAGAAATACATAGGGACACCTGTTTGGCTGCTTTAAGAATGACTGTCCAGAAAAAGTGCTTGTAGATTCCAGTTTAAAGGAGGTAGGAGTTTTCCAGGGGCTCTAATACACACACACACACACACACACACACACACACACACACACACACACACACACACACACACACACACACACACACACATAGCCTGGCACATGGACCATTTTATGTACGATGCCTGGCCTGTGTAAGATTAGGAGGATGGCATGTACAGAAAAAAAAGCAGGGGTCAATCAGATGGGAGGGCAATGAAGGAGAAGCACAAATCAAGGGTCCATTGTCCCCTCCTTCTGCCCTACTAGCGTTCACACACACACACACACACACACACACACACACACACTTCCCACTTGTTCTTGAACTTCATGGCCACCTTAGCCAGACTCTAGAATATGAAAAGCATTTCTGTGAAATGGGCACCCTGTTCAAATAAATGTTATCTCCCATTCCAGTGCTGACACTGAACAATATCAGTGTCTCTACCAGGAATGCACTTGTATTCACCCGCAAACTTGGGGAAAGCAAAGAACACGGCGGCGGGGAGGGGGGCTCTTTTTAATCTTCATCTGGATCCTTAAAAGCTAGTAACATTTATTATTGCATGGTTCTCTGTAGTTTTCTATAGTTTCAACACATCTACTTGATGGAAAAATGAGGATAGAGTGAATGTGTGTGGGCATGTGTGCGCCCGTGTTGAGCACAGCCCTAAACACTTTATTTTGGCATTGAATCCCCACAGCGCCCACATTATCAGTTCTACTTCATGAGGAACAAGGAAAGGAAGTGGCTGTTTAAAGCCACCATTAGTATTAACAAAAGCCAGGAACAGCCAGCCCAAAGGCAAAGCTACTCAGTGTTTACCACCCTCACAGTGTGATGTCTTGCCACCTGCTGAGATAGATAAGGTCATTTTACCATCTTTGCCAACAGACAGTGCTACAATAAGTCAATGAATATAAATGTTGTGCCAAGGGCCACACCCTCAGAACCCCAATCCACTTGTCTGAATTTGTCCCTAAGTGTTTTCTGTAAACCACTGGTGCTTTACAAATCTGTAACCAGAATGACAGGTGTCACCTCAGAATCCTAATGACTGTCCTTTCCAGCTTCAGCTGTTCTGTTTAGGGGAGAGTTAGCACTTTTAAAATCACCTCATTGCTCTGGGATGAGTAGAAAAAAATAATGCCACATCCTAAGCTTTATGAGTATCCAGTATGAAGCAACTAGAGACGACAGGATAATTCCAGACGCATAATGAACAAAGCAAATTTAATAGTGTGGGTCTTGTTTATACTTCTGCCATCAACTTTAATGATGGGCCTATTTATGCTAAACTTCACTACATTATCGAAGTCATTAGTGCCTGTAAGTAAGTGATAATGTGCTTGAAACTTCCATGACTACATGTGGGTTCCTCTGAGTCCTACATTTCTGTGTAGGGAGACACAGAAGTAGTGAATATTTTCAAACACTCTCCTGGAATAACTATTAAGTCTTATGCTCTAGAAAATAGATGAGAGACCAGTCAAGTTTGAGAAGGAAAGGTAAAGAAGTGCTTTTCACTCTAAGTATGTAGAGAAAACGCAATGAGTAAACTGTTTATTGTATAAATATGAGGTCCTGAGTTCAAAACCCAGATATTCACATCACAGCTGGCCATGCTGGCACATGTCTTTAACCCTAATGCTGTGAAAGCAGAGATAGGAGGATCCCTAACCAGCCAGCCTAGTCAAATAGATGAGTTTTGGGTTCAGTGAGAGACCCTGTCTCAAAAAAAAGAAAAAAAAGTGAACCATTACAGAAGATAACCAACATCAAACTCTGACCTACACACACACACACACACACACACACACACACACACACACACACACACACCAATGCTCATTAACATTCATGCATGCATACATCTCACAAAACATAAAAGCTCTCTTTCATTCACAATCTCCTAAAATAATGCTGTCTTCTGGGTCTGTAAGACACTATGTTAGTATTTCTGAAAGTATTGAAACAGCAAAAGAAGGACAATCTTATCCCTCTGGCTACTGCTCCATTAATATACAGTTTAATGAAAGCTACATGAAAGAATCACAGAAAAACCCAGTAATAAATGTAAAACCAAAGTATAATATAATGCACATTGGCGTGTGAATTATAATTTGTCGTGTGTGTTCTTGGCTTGGGCAAGGAGCAAGAGTACACAGTTCTGCGAGTATGAAGTCCATGTCATAAAGTTAGCACTAAGCAAAGAACTTCAGCCCTCAAGAGCAGTCTCTCCTCTGTCTATGAGAGTCAGAAGTTTCACATGACCTCAGATTATTCCTACCTTGAGATTTGGAGCATCTTTTGTCTACTGCCTGGAGAAGCACAGTGCCATCAAAACCTTAGTAGGAACACACATTAAAGATCCCCATCAGCATTTTTCCCAAAGATCAGCCACAGTTAGAAAATAAGCTATATGTCCCCTAAATGAAGCCTGAAATAGGCAATAGCCTCTCAGGGTCATACCAGCAGCTTAGATGGAATGTGTTTGGAATAGACACTGAAGTTTTCTCTTCAGCAAACATATACCCCTTCTGACAGCAACCCTTCATCAGGAAAGCCTCCTCTGACCACCTAGTCTAATGGCATAGACCAGTGGCTCCCCAGCCCATGCCCCTGTTTTCACTAGCATTTATTGTCTAGTGTTATTCTGTTATGCTTGACTGCCTGTCTCTTCTTTCTGGAACACATTTAAAAGGTTAGAAATAGATGTGTTCCTTTCATCCCCACAGATCCATGCCTGGAGCAAGGTTCTTCCCAATAAATAGCTGTTGACTGTCTAAAGAGTTCACAGCTTTGAGAAACTTTGACTCTAGGAAACAGATACCCTGGGACAGACAATGTTGAACTTTTACTTGATATAATTGTCATGTTTTGTCACACATGGGCCCCACATCTAATCATGGCAAGAGAAGTAAAGAAGCTAAGAGCGTTGCCAGGAAAAGAACAGAGCTCTGTTGAAGAGGTGGGGTGTGACAAATATCCCTGGGATCATACTCAACCCAAATACCAGGCTTCCTGGACTTGATACTGACATGTGTCATGGGAAAAGGCTGCTTCCAACCTTCTAAACCAGAGTGGTCAATGTCAGCTACATGTTTCAGCCTCCCGGTCAAAGAGTGCCTGGCAAAGCCATTAAATCTGCCAAAGAACCCCACCCCATGGCTTCGGATTTTTCTTGTCAGCTTCTCTGAGTATATTTTATTGTCTGCCTTGGTTACCATTTATTTTAGTATCAATCCCTTGATCACCCTGATAAGCCTGCCTGTCACCTTACTTATTCTTGACTGTCTAGATCAGAAATTGTCCCGAGTTCCCAGCAGACCAACCTTGAGAGAATAAGGAAAAGGCTTGTTGAGACTAGCGTGCTGGCTGTGGATGGCAGAATTGTAGGTCATAGCATGTAGCCAAAATGGCCCAGGAGGGAGGTAATGAATCAAACTACAGAGGGACAGGAAAAGGCAGAAAAGATGCTCTGGGTAGCTCCTGCTATTAGGGAAACTTGAAAAATCCAGCTTTGTTCTTCTGTTCTCTTTGAGACAGAGACAGAAAGAGAGGTCTCCCACTCCTCTCTAATGCCAACTCACCAGAGGTCCCCTTGACTTGAATTTCTTTATCCTGTATCAGGTTTACACCCTACATATGCTCTACTTGAACTAATTCATGGGGCTTTTCCTACCTTCAATCAAATCTTGACCAGAATGTCAGCTTTGAAACTAACAAGCTCTGTACCCACAGGATTGAAATCTCAGTCCTTTATCTGTGTTCTAAGAGCTATTCCTGTGAGCAACCTTCTTTCATGGCTGAGCTATGATGTGGTTGGGAGACAGTACACACATATGTCCCAGTGCATATTGTGCACATGTGTATGAATGCGTGCATGCAGAAGTCAGAGGACAACCTCAGGGATAGCTTTCACTTTATGTCTTAGATGTGGCTTTCACCACTAAGTAGTTTAAGATAGCTGGCCAAGCAGTGCCAGACATTCACCTACCACCATCTCCTATCTCTCAGCTGTTAGAATTTTAAGTGGGAGCCCTCATGATTGACGTTTTGCATGGGCTCTGGAGATCCAACTTGCAAAGCAAGCCTTTATCAATGCACCATCTCCTCAGCCCTTCTTAAGTATTTTTTTTAAGTCTTCATTGAGCCCAAGTAGAATGATTACTCTACAGCCACATAGTACTTTCTGAAACCATTGTTGAATATCTACTATGTGATCTGCCAGGTTATGGATATATAGTGAAAGAGACAGTCTTCAAATATAGGGAGCTCTAAGCCGTATATGAAGGAATTATTAGCATATCAATAGGCAACATATCCAAAGTATGAACAGCTAAATTGCAACAAATGGGTTGGGAAACTTGGGATGCCTAGAAGGATTCAGGAAAAGAATATGCATACAGCTCTGACATGGAATTGCACGTTCAAATAGACTGAGTCAGGTAAACAGATTGCTAAGTCGCAGTATAGCACAAAGCTGGAGCTAACAGCTCAGGGTGGGAAGGGCGGGGGGGGGGGGGGGTCTATAACAAGAACAACCGAACATGATATGTGTTCCTCAGATGGATGAGAAATGCCATCTCTCATCAGTAAGGACACTCAGGAACAGTAGCCAAGATGACCCATTACTGACATGAATAAAATGACCACAAAGTGCAGTGCACATACGCTTGATGGATCTGTCCAAACTCCAGCACCCGCTCAGCATCAGAAGCCGGGTTCGTATCAGTCTATATCCATATATTAACCTCTGGGTGGTCTTTGTCTTCACTGTGCCCACTCAAATTATTACCATACTTATCCTTCAGTGGGGTTTAAAAAGAGAACACCTACGTAAATGAATGACAAAAATAAAACAGGCAAATTGCAGAGAAAGTGCTCATGTCTACAGGGAGTAGGCAGAAAATGGACATGATAAAGAGGTTCCTATATGAATATGACTATTATTAGTTCTATCTATCTTGCATGGTAAATCAAGAATAATGAAGACATGCCACCTATATACATTTCCATAATTCGTTATTTGCCTCCTAACACCAATATTTCTAACAGATAAAACCAAGGTAAGCAGTATTAATGACTTGTTGGATGTAGCAGTTTGGGAAAGATTTTAATATCTCACATCTTTTATGACAATATTCTAATAAAAGCAATAAATTGGTAGTTTAAGGAGGGAATCTGTATGCTCAGGATTAGGCTAAGGTTAAAACTAAAACGCCTGTTGAAGGATTCTTTTTATTACTAATTTACTTTGTTTAGAGAATCAGTTTGATGTCATTAAAGGCTTGGGTTTCACATATTTTAGAGTTTATACACGTTTCTTCATGTGAATGAATGGTGCAATTTTGAAGAGCCCAGATGAGCCCTCTTCCAAGGGCCTAACAGACACATTGTTTTTAAATGCATGGTGATACCAAACTGCCTTCTTATAGGATACAAGTGGTCAGGGACATCAGTTGCATAGCAGCCTTTGCTATGTGGTTATGTATATTTATAGACTCTCTTGAAATAAGCCAGTTATGAAATAATAAAAATTAAGAGGGTACCTTTCCTGCCTAAACTGTTTTCATCTAAATCTAAATCTAGTTTTCTGTACTCACAGCCAACCTCAGGGGTGAAGCCAAAAGGCATTGATTTGGGATAGGATGGGTGATTGTCTTTTCCAAGACCCTCTAGGAAGGTGCTGCACCGTCCAACTTTGGGAACAAAAGAGTTTTTTACAGATCATAGTGAATCAATAATTCATAGATGAGAGGACAGACACAGAATATCCTTAACTTAAGATGAAAAACAAATCGCACATTGAGGTCTTTAATCAATACAAAGCTAACAGAACAGTCTGCAAACAAGATGAGACAATCTTATTTCAACCTTAGTCATGAATGGAAAGCTATACCAGGGCTGAGTCCTATGGTTAAAAATTGCTCCTGGGATGGCATAGTTGTGAACTATCAAGCAAGGGGGTCGGTAGAGACCAGCTCATTGTGGGATTTGCAACACAGAAAAGACAAGTGGGTGGCACACAAATGTCAATTAATGTATTATTCTTTGCCTGAACTTCCTTTAGCTATGATAGCTTTGAAGGCCCTGTGTGTCTCCTGAGAGCATGAGTGAGAAATTTTGCTTCAGTATTTGATTACATAATGTTCAAAATATGAAACCCTGCCAGCCTAGACTAAGCTTTTCACAATAAACCAAGGGGGCTGACCCTTCCCAATTGGTCTAATTCTTTTGAAAGTTTATCGTGAACAGGCTGTCTCCTTCCTCTACTATTTAACTGCAAAAGCTTGTTCTCATTAACTCATTGACTCCAGTCTCCATGCTGCATGCAGGAGAATACTAATAGCAGCCATCTTTGGACGCCTAGGGCATAGACATATGCAAACTATGCCCATTCTATAAATGAAGCTTCTGAATCCAAGAAAATGATCAAAACGCAAAGAAAAACTGATCACAGGGTGTCCAAACCAAACTGATCCATTTCCAGCAGCTTGTACATGTATAGCCAGGAACACGGTAGAAAAAAGGCGGTGGGGCTGGAAAGTTTGTAAGACACAGAGGACCAGGACATCTGCTGTGAGCTAGTATCTTCCTTCTATGACAGGGGAGCTTCACTCATAAAACCTCAACTCCATGCCAAGGGCTTAAGTTTTTTCTGTTGGTTAGAAACTCAAACCCATTTAGTTCCCATATCTACCTCCATCCAGCCACCTAGTCCCATTGAGTATCTACACATGGCAACACAGAGGCACAGAGAATCAGCCAATTTGTCACACTTGTAAATCTCAGAACTGAGGAAGTAGAATCAAGCAGATCCATACGGCCCACTGGTCAGCCCATCCAGATCATGTGGTAAGTCTCAGACCAGTGAAGGACACTGTGGGGCGGGGGAGGGAGGTAGATGGCTTCTGAAGAAAAATACCCAAGATTGTTTGACCTAGACACACACACACACACACACACACACACACACATATGTTTATATACAGAGAGATGTACATGTACATGTACATATATATATATATATATATATATATATATATATATATACTTATAAAACTCATCTTACAAAGCTTGAAAATCTGTCTAAAGGAGTACCTGGCTTGCTTGCTTCAACAGTAATATACATACCTGGTAAAAGAATAGTTTTCGTTGAATAAAAAGTGCCATGACTCTCCTCATCTGATGGAGTTTCTGGGTACCTCAAGGTCATTCAAGGTCATTCTTTCTTCTTTTAAGCCACTTCCACCCCAAACACAGAGTTAGTTCAAGAAGCTTTTTATCAACCACAAAGCTCTTGCAACTCTTTCAGTTTCCTATCTGTACTTAGAGCCTTGAAAGGCAAGTGACTTAAAAAGCAAACCGTTTCCTCCATTGGTATTAAAATCAATGAAACTCTGAAAATTAGTCTTCCATTCATGCAAAGGTTTGCAGAGTGCCTGAGATGTTCTGAGCGCTGCCATTGGCCGTGGGGTATTAAGGTAAGAGCCAACATCCCCATATAGGAAGTCAGCTTTATAAAGCATGATTCCAGTTAGAACATCCATCTCCAAAACAGGCATACAGAGTTGGGAGGGAACAGGCAGACATCAAGGTGGGCTTTGGAGCTGAACATTGTCAGCAGCTACAGTTGCCTAGTCCTACAACACAGAGTGTGAGAGAGCTTTACAAAATATGTGATCAAATCACCATTCTCCATCATTATAACTAACCATATTATAAAGCATCTTCCATGGACTGCGAAAGACGTAAGCTAATTTGATTAGTCAGCTCTGTATCTACCATTCCCAAACTTCACCACTGAGGTGAAAGCGTACTCCCTTTGTAACTCTAGGTCTTCAATAAATAAATGTCTATTTAGGTATCACAAATAAATTAAAATTTAGCTAATCTCACCTTGTTTGCCACTCGGCAACATTTCCATGTGCTAACACTTCTATTTGAGACAGAAGACATTAATTAAATAATTAGCCTTGAGCTCAGACATGTAAACAAACACAATTGATGAATTTGTTAATTGTTCTTCCCTGCTGTGGACAGGAGCTATTGTTAGCGACAGTAATAATAGCAGAGATCTGATTTCCAGGAGACTCTTTGGATTCTGGAGAAGGTAACTTCGGAGAAGCAGAAAATGTTTCCTGAAAAATGTGAGTTCTGCAACTGTCCTGATTATAAGCTGCAGGGATGAGGACCAGCAACACCAGTGAACTGAAAATAGCCTAGTCATTGGATATTTGAATTTGCACCAAACACTGACAATTCAATTATTTTTGCCAGGCTTCCAGCACTCAGAAATAAAATAATTTAAAAACATTTCAAAGAAATGGCACACTTTGAAAAAAAAAAAAATCAAGCATTAGCTGCCTCCTTTTCTTCTCACCAACAGGGCGATATGATCAGAATAAAAATGAAGCTAGATGGTACAGATTGGTGTTTTAATGTTCCTGCAGGATTTCTTTATAAATGAAGTATAAATAGCAATTATCCACAGACAAGAGTACACTGGGCATGGAAGACATATGCCTGTTTACAACAGGTTTCCAGTAGGAAATACAAGGATAACTCGAAAGCAAGCCAAAACATTTTTTTTTCTGCTGTTTATTAACATGTCAATCACTCTTTAGTCCATAAAAATTTCATCAAATGCTGTAAACATTTCCCCCACTCTTCATTCGCATGAAAAACTGATAATATTATTTTCTGTGCTGTGTTAATGGCAATGGATGATGATGGTATTGATAAATGGTGGTGATGTGATCTGATTTTGAGATGGAGTTTCTATTATTACAAGCCTAGAAATAAGACTCAATCAAAACCAAAGAGAGGGATACCAGGATTGCCAAACCAAAACAGATCCCTGTAAACGACAAGTTTTATTATTTGAATCTAAAATTCCTCCAAAAGCTCATAGGTGAAAGGCTCAGTTATCAGTTGATGAATTCTGGAGATCTGAACGTTCTCATCTAACCAATGGTTCACTGTTGAATAGGCTTACAACTGCATAGATTATCAGAAGGTGATGGACACTACAAAAACTTTCCTGATTAGAGAAAGAGGGTACGGGGGGGGGGGGGGGCAGGTATATTGTTAAAAGTGTATGTGTGTGCATGTGCTGGTGAGCACATCTGTGTGTGTGCCTTAAGGCCAGAGATCTATTTCAGGTTATCTGCCTATATTATTCTCCACCTTGTTTTTGAGACAGCATCTCTCACTATGCCTACAGTTTACCATTTTGACTAGTTTGGCTGACCAATGAGGTAATACACTTGTCTGTGACGGTTACCACCGTGGTTACAAGTGTGTATCACCACACCTAGCTTTTATGTGAGTTCTGGGATTTGAATTCACATCTTCATGCTTATGCACTTTATCTGCAAAGTCCTTCCCCAGTTCTAAAAAGGATGTGTGTGTGTGTGTGTGTGTGTGTGTGTGTGTGTGTGCTGACTCTTCCTTGTCCCTTCCTTCTTCCTGACTTCCATGTCCTTCAGCAATGATGTCTCTGCCTTGCCATGGTTTTAAAAGCAATGGAGTCAGATAAGTGTGACTTGAAGCCTCTGAGATATGAGCCGAAATAAATATTTCCCTTTTTTTTTTTTTTTAAAAAAAAAGAGCATTTTGTTACAACCAATAAAAAAATAACAGAAAAAAAGGTAAAGGATAGGGGAAAGGAATTGCCTCAGAAAATCAGAGTAACACAAGGAAAGACATGACCACACACAAGAAAAAGGAAGCCATAAATTCAAACTCGCTAAAATTGACAATACTCTCACTATTATTTTTTGTTTGCTACAAAACTATGATCCAGCTTGAATGCCATCTCTTCCAGGAAGTCTTGTCTGTACATCTGAACATTTGCTGTCTTTATCCCCTGGCCCTCCTGCATGCCTAGTACTTCTTGGGAGCAGGAGTTTTGCACTTTTCAGTTCCCAACATATCCTGGCACAATGTCCTGACTGCAAGCAACACTCAGAAATTTCTGTCAAGTAAGTTAACCAGTTAAGTGCTTCTTTCTAATAGCCATAGAACCTGAACATCTTTATTGTCTAGTAGAGATTTGCAATTCTGTGGAAAATAGGAGATCAAGTAGGGGGAGACAGTATTGCAAGTCTCAGTAGCCTGGTAGATGAACAGAACTCAAGAAATGTTCCAGCCCACATTACTCAAGGTCCTCTCCTTCTGGCTTTACATTTGCCTACTAACTTCAAGACAAGCAGAGTACATGTCCCTTTCACTTAGTCAAATAATGGAGCCTTTGATGAATAAGTAAGTGACTAAATGATCATATGGGCACTGGGAAGTAAAAGGTAAGAGCAGCATCCTTCTCTCTTCTCAAGACACACAGTCACTACAAAAAAATAAAACAAGACACAATTATACAAACCAAGGAAAAGGGCAAGACAGATTAAATTCTGTCTAGAGAAAAGAGTGACACTGACCTTATACGGACATTGGTGACAGTTCTTTGGAAGAGCTGAGGTACATCAAATATCCTCCAATCACATGAGGAACAAGGGTGTTGCAGGTTCTTTTCGACAAGGAACTGGGTCCAATATAATGCACTACTTACTACAAAGAAAGGCTGGGGGCCTTTTGTGTTTCCTTCTCTCCTTTGAATCTCAGTTTCTTTACCCATAGACAGAAGGGTTTCTTCTATCCTCAACAGATTCCTGTATTAAGTACAATAATGTTTTCAAAGTTTTCCCAGCAAAAGATCTGAAATGAAGGTAGATACTGAAGATGTTAAAGTAAAAACCAGTAGGTATTTTGCTTTAAGAGATTAGACAGTAAAACCAACATGTACTGTCAAAAAACTTCAAATGTGTTTCACTCGTCGTACTCTCTGAACACTGAGGATCCACCACCAAGACATGCAAAGACCAAGACAAGTAGGACCATGGACTCAATAGCATCTAGAATGGTCACCTGTCTGCATGTGACCCACACTGCTAAGATGTGGAGTTCTCTGTGCTAAAACCAGGAAATCTGGAGAGGAACAAGCAACAAGTTCCGTTAGAGATGCAAGACCATTCTGGCAATTCTGACCTGCATAATTAGGAATGAATGTGTGCATCCTGAAAACCTTTACCCACAGCTATTTTTCTTCCTATTTCTGGGACTCTGAACATTTTCTATAAGCAGATCCATTTACCTTAAAACTCAATTTGAAATAGGACCCTTAGCTTTGAATCTGAAGCCTGGCTTTCTGTTCGGTACAGGTGAATGGTGTTTTCCTCATTTTGAAGATGCATAAACTGAGCTCCTCATACACGCTAAACAACTTGTTCAAATCAACGACACAGCTGGAAATAAAATCCAGTTTCTTTAGCTCCTGGTTCAGTGTGTATTGGGAGAATGTATAACATGAGCTTCAAGCAGTGTTTACGTTCCATCTAACCTTAGTGGGGAATATTCCAATTAACATATTCACCTCTGGGTATTTCTCCCAGTTGAAATTCTCTTCCTTTTCTGTAAAGCTCAGAAAACACTCCCCCCACCCTCCACTTATTTTTTTTTTCTCTTTACTAAAGTTGGCAAGTGTGCAAACCTTCTCTGGTTTCTGCTTTACACCGTGCAAGGGAAGCTTGAAATGTATTCCATTTTCTGTAACTGTTAGGTTAGAGCTGTTCAGTGGTGGGAAAGATCAATCACATATGAAAAATGCTAGGTGTCCCATTATAGGATGATAAGTTAGGCTGTGTAGCATATGCATTTTTTGCTCTCTGAATAAATGGCAGAAGTCAGTTCCCCATAAATTCAAAATGTATATTAAAACATGAAATCATATTTTAAGTGGATTTCACATATTACTTCTCTTCATCATTCTAAATAGCAAAGATTAAGCTTGCCACTTGGCTCTTGTGGCTTCTCTCTTTCTATCTTTTTCCCTCCCTACCTTGCCCTCCCCTCCCTCTCTCTGTCTCCCTCTCCTTTCCTCTCCTTTCTTTCTCTACCAAATATTAAGTGTTGGTGACTTTTATTGTTTAAGAATACCTGGAAAAGGAAGAGAGGATGTGAACTCTTCCAGCTCTCTACTCTCTCCATTCTAAACCAAGCTGCCTTTCATTCAGATTGTTTCTCCATCATCCAAAATGGCTCTATTATCAAACCTTGAAGCCATCCAAGACATCTTCCCTCGGGCCTCTGTTCCATTAATTTTGGATTGCCCTATCTCATCCTTCCTAATTAATTTTTTCACCGATCTCACACAGAGACAGTACAGGGTGGTTATTTAAGAAACAACATACCAGAACAAAGATCCCTGGGTTCAAGCTCCAACTCTACCACTTGGTCTTGGCCAAGGCACCTAAATTGTCAGTTTCTGTTGCTGTGGAATAGAATTTGACAGCTCTTCTGAACAGCAGGGACTGCTAGGGCTGGTCCATCCCCATGCCCACACTGACTCTGCTAGGCTGGTCCACCCCCATGCCCACACCGACTCTGCTAGGCTGGACTACTGACATGTTCATACCAGTCAACCGCTAGGCTGGTCCACCCCATATTCACATCAATCAATTGCTAGGCTTGTCTACCCCCATGTTCACACAGTCAGCTGCTAAACTGGTCCATTCCCAGTCAACTGCTCTGTAGTTATAATTCAGATCCAAGTATGCTTAATCTCTCCTTAATCTCATGTTTGTTTTCCTCCAGTTAATTACTCTACAAAGTTCTTCCTCTTCTGTAGTGACCCACTGTGTGTTCTTCCAGGATCTCCTTGGTGGGTCTTCTCTCCCTGTAAACATCTTCTCTACTCTATTTCTATTTCTCTTTTAAGAAAAATTGTATATGGGCATTAAATAATATTCTAATTTTGCCATATTGTTTCCTCCTAAATCATGACTTGCATATGTGAGCCATCTCTACCACTATTTATATGATTGTCGGACATATCAGTGGTCCCTGTAATACAGATATCTCCCTGAATATATTCTTTCGTGACTTTTTTCTACCTCAGTAAATGGCAAGGTCATTCAGTCTGTTGCTTCACCCCATTTACTGTGAAGGCATCTTTATTTTTCTCCCTCTGCCACTCACCCAAATCCATACTTCAAGAGTTCTGCTTCAAAAATCTGCAATACTCACTAAGAAAACTTTGCACTTTAGATGCAAGGCCAGAGGTGCCTAAGTTGGAAGTGGTCAAGAAGCTTTCTCCTTGACAATTAGCTCTCATGGTGCTGAAGGCACCATACAAGCTTCCAAAGGAAGGAAGCAACCAACATTACTACCAAGCTATGGTATCAATGAACCATAGTGATGACCAGCGAGGCACAATAACTTTAAAAGTGCAGTGTGGCACACATACTTGGTGGTAGCCAATAACTCTCTAATTGGATTTACAAGACTCACTCAACAAGAGGGAAGCTGTATCTTGTACTGGAAAGTGGGTCAAGTCCACAGGGCTAGTGAAGTTATGGTCCTAGGAAGAGAACCAACAGCTGATATTCAGCCAACATTCCTAACTACATTCTAAATATTCGTCATTATACCCACAGATAAGTTTAGTCCTCACTCCTCATCAATAAAATTTCTTTTTGAAATACATGGAGACCATTATAGAGAACCACAACCAATCAAAATACAGTTACAAAGTTTATCCCCAAGGTACACATCAACTATATATACATCCTCAAACCTAAGGCTCAAGGATCACCGTAGGACAGAGGAGGGAAAAATGTAAGAGACATTCTCAGGAAGTTTGCTATGAGGCATGCCTCCTAAGAATATCAGGAGCTACGACCTTTAAGTCTCACCAACATGAACTGCCTGCATATGAGTTGATTAAGGACAGGATCAATAGACATGTCCATGTGAGGCAAAGACCATGAGGCCTCAACTCTATGCCAAAGGAAAGAAAAGCTATAAGCAACTAAGGAATGATGAGAACAAGAGAAATTATCTTCTCTAGCACTCCAATTGGTTATCCAATATCAAATCATCAGCCCTGAAAGCATACATATGAGCAATACTCTACAAAGTAGGGAGTGTTATGTATTTAAGTATATACATATACATATACATATACATATACATATACATATACATATACATATACATTTAATGAAAAAGGGGGCTATAAAGTTGAAAAAGAGCAAGAAGGGGTATATAGGAGAGTTTGGAGGGAAGAAGGGGAAGACAGAAATAATGTAATTATTTTATAATCTCAAAAATAAAGGAAACAATTTTCAAAATCTGCAGTACTCAGATCGTCTCTCTGTTCTGCTTGCACTGATGGTAGTTCTCCACCCTCTACTCCATGGATGTCTTTATTATGCAACAAGACAATTTTTTAACTTAAAACCACAAAGCTGAGTTGATATTTTCCCATGCTGGTTTACCATCACAGTCCACTCCTCACTGGTAACCTTCATACCTAGTATATAGAACAAACTACTGTTATCCCTGCCTCATCAATGCCCATCATGATCCATCCCTTGCTGGCCTCCTCAGTTTTCTGTCCTCCACACTCACTACCCCACTCCTCCTCCACTACCCATCCTCTCCTCTTCCATGTACCCTGCATTGGTACTTTTCTCTACTGTTCTATGATAGCCTCAAAATCAGTCACTTTCTTTCTGTTTTTATTTATTTTTGTTACATGCTGCAAGACCATTTAAAATACTGTTAGCCTGTCATTAACTGTCTGTCTTCTCCAAATTCCACGGAAGGAGGGGGCCTTATTCAGTTTGCTCTTCCATTCTCAACATTGTAGGAGACTAAGCATACATTGTTCTCACCATTAATATCTGTTAAATGGATGGATGGCCAGCTTTTAAAATCCCTTAATGCCCCGAATTCATCCACATTACTTTGGTGAGATGTTCTTCAGGCCTAGATAATTATATTGTAATTAGTCTGAGGGAAAGGAATTTAAGTTATAAGTTAACAAGTAGATCAATGGCTACTCTGAGGACACTGACCACTTGCTCATTACCTCCAGAGTGGAATAAATAAGCAAGGGCCGGCTACAATTGTTGTAGTACAACCTGAATAAATGTAAGAATATTATGTTGATTTTAATGAATACTTGAGAGAGGCTACAAAGAAGGTGCCAGTCCCCACTTCCTACAGGACCTGACAAAGACAATTCAATTATTTGCTCTAGAGCCTTCCATAATTTATTGTCATTATTAATGGATTACAAAATATGTAATATACACAATATCTCCATCATTCTAGAATGTGCATTTTCACATCTTGGATAGCAGAATGTCTCATAGCTGAGAGTGCATAAGAGTTAAATTGAGAGTCTGTTCTCTTAGTGCTATATAAAATAATGGTCCTTAGTATATTGCATCTTAGACTCAATAAAGCATGACAATTCTGATAAGTCATATTTATTGAATGTTGGCTTTAGGCAAGCACATAGAAATGTTTTCCTATTTTATTAATCTCACAATCAGCATCTGGGATAAATCACATTAGCCCTATTTTTTAAGTAACTAAGGAATAGGATGATTAAGTAACTTTCTAAAGTTGTAGAGTTTATAAAACTCATCTTTTTATTCAGCTCTGTTTGGACCCAGACTAGATCTTATTACCCTGTTCTTGTGATAATTACTGTTAAATTGGGTTGTATACATAAAACACAAACTATCCATCACAATGAGCCACTTAGTTGGCATTCAGTTCCTTGAATTTTCTCCGCTTTTGTACATTTGGCAGAACTGAAGCAAGTGAGCCTTACTGCTTCCGCAATTCATGGAAAACCTCTTGGAAGGCAAATTTTGGCAGGCAGAGTTTGAGGTCTGTCCTTTGAAAAGATCAGAACCCATATCAAAGGCAGCATTTTAGCTCAGAAACCAGTGGGAAGCTCTAATGATGGAGCCCCCAAGGGACCACTCTCTTAGGAACGAAAAGAGAACAAAACAGCCAAATTAACTTCCTGCCTTGATCTGAACTCTGAGGAGTACGCACAAAAGTAGACTCTGAAAGCAAATGGGTCCTATGCACTTGCCCCAAATGGGAAGACATGGGGATGCCTTGGTTTTAAAGAATGCCCATCTTTGCTATGACTCAACTCAATTAACTCTGCCTTTAGTCAGCTTACATCATGGTAAGTGGTGTAGAGTTAGGTAGACTGCCTGGAATATTATTTGTCAGTTTGCTAAAATATGAGGTACATGTGGTCATGTGAAATATTAAAATTGGAATCTGTGTCCACTTGAAACTTGTGCAGAAATTCTAAGTGTAGCAACGAAATGTTCTTTCTCCCTTGTCTGGGTCTCCTACCCAAGAACTTTCTTTATCAAAGTCATGACTCAACTAGCTGTTCATTAGATGTAAGTTTGCATCAAATATGCAGTGAGACAACCACACACACCCTCCGTGAGGAAGAGTGAAGAGCTGTTCTCACCTGTGTGCTGCTGTCGCCCACCCCCTCCCCCAATGTGGTTATGCTTCACCACTCTGGCTATGATCTGAAATTCTCATTGTTATGTATGATAGCTTAGTTTCTTTGCCATCCCTTGCCAAAATAAAAACTCCACAAATCATACCTTACATTAGTCTTGGCACTTAATATTTGCATGAATGAGCTAAGGGAAAATGAAGCTGCAATTTATAAATATGCTTTATAAATTCAAGGACAAAACTGGGAGGTCTCCCAAACAAAACAGACTATTGCTACAAATAACAAGTATATGGTGTGAGATTGTCAAAGGATTTAGAGACAGACTCTGGATCTTAGTTAGATTCTGTCTCTGCTTAGTTCTGAGTCCTACAAACTCTCAGAATCAAGGTTTGCAGATGACTGCACAGTGGAGATAACAAACCCACACAGAGAGCCAGGGTATGACTGAGGTGGAGGCAATGCACTTATGTCTGCTTGATCAGGTAACTCCTCTGAGAGGGCAAGCGTGGGAATGAGGAGAAAAGAATTCATAGAGTTTATTTAACCTCAGAAGAGGCTTCTGACAGTATTTCAGATCTGGAGCCATTAAAACACTGAGTCATGCTGGGATTGTGGGAAGCAGGCTGACAAGGAAGGGAGAATCAATGTGTGAACAAGGTATTTATTGAACACTTACTATCTACCTAACCAGTGTCGAGTAAACCGGCTTACAGATAAGACAGAGCACAACTAGAGCAAGCCCCAGGAGCCACACTGAGGTTGGCCTTCTTATATATTTTTATAAATGAGTTAGAAAAACGCACCAACCTCTTCTGCTTTACTGAGCAAAAGAAACTTTTAGACCTCACAAAAACACTGAGCTGATTGAATAAAAGGGCAGTGAGAGTTCACCACACTACCTGGAACTCAGAAACCCAGCAGAGAGACATTTGGGGACTGCAGAAATGCTGTTCAACAGCACACTAGGAGGCATGCTCAAAGCCAGAGAAAAACAGACACATCATCTGTTAAGATTGTCATGCTATCCTTATGTCTAAACCAGAACCTACTACACTACAGAGACTGACTTTGTGGAGTTGAGGGGAAGCCTGGCTGGATTGGATGTGTCTGGCATTGCGTTTTCAAAGCCCTGGCCAGGTAAAGAGATCAGAAACAAAGAGAAAAGATGAAGCTACCTACCTCCTGGCCAGCTTGCCTTGGTCATTCCTAAAACCTGATGAGATACTGGGCTGTTTGCCAAGACAAACAGTCAACTCCACTGAGTCTCACAACAATAGAAACAGTGAAAAGAAGGTAGGTGATCTACTGAGTGAAAGCTTCTGTCCAAAGAGAACATGTGGAAATCAAGACATCCTGTCACACTCAGCTAAGTAATGCAATATGTGAACAGTTGAGAACTTGGCTTTGTTGCCTATCTAAAATAAACTTGAGACTAGCTAGGTACCCACAACTCTTGCATTATACCCATAAGAGCATAGTGGAATTGTTGTATGTAATTGGATTTCTGTGTGTGTATGTCCTTATGGGAGATATATGAGTATACATACAATATATGCACACATGAGTAGAGAACAACCTCAGAGGTTGGTCCTCCTTGTTTATTTTGAGATAAGGTCTCTCATTGGCTTGGAACTTGCCATGTTATCTAGGCTGGTAGATCATTGAGGTACAGGAATCAAGCAGATCAACCATCAGTCTGCCTCCCCAGCATTCTGCTTATGAGCATGTGCCAACACAACCAGCTTTTATATGTGGGATCCAGGGATCAAACTCAACTCCTTGTGCTTATAAGGAATCTACTTTACCAACTGAGCCATCTTCCTATCCCCTACAGGATAATTTCTTAACTCTGAGAGGTTTCAGAGAACAGAAGCCTGTAACTTAAGAATAGAAGACGAAAACAGTAGAAGTATTTCATCAGCAATGAGCTTCTGAGAGACCCTGGCCCTGGTAAATGTTCTTCCTCCTCATGCTAAAGCCCTTGGGAAGTGACTTCAGCAAATACAGTAAGAAATAAAAAAAATGTGCCTTTTTTCCCCAGTGCCCTTGGCTTTGAAGGGAACATACCCAGTGATACTGAACCAACCTTCCCAATGCCTAGAACAGTGGTTCTCAACCCTCCTAAGGCTATGACCCTTTACTACAGTGTCTCGTGTTATGGGGACCTCAGCTATAAAATTATTTCTCTGCTACTTCATAACTATAATTTTGCTACTGTTATGAATTATAATGTAAATATGTGATATGCAACCCCAAAGGGGTTGTGACCCACAGGTTAAGAACTGCTGGCCTAGATCTAGGAAGACAGTAGCAGATACGTGGTAGCAAAACACAATAGGACCATTCCTATGGTGACCATGAAAATAATTTGTCAAATCACCAGAGATAAACTTCAAAGAAACATTTCTGAAGTCCCATGGACTGTCATAAAATCAGGAGAACATGACTTCCTATTAAGGTAGCTTAGTGGTCTCACCTGAAGCATCTGAATCCTAATGACTTTATTCTCTCTTCCTGAGATTGGTTGTGGGTGTGCTCACTTCTAAGATTTCCTCCTATAATGCCCCCACTCACTACAGTCTTATCTCCTCAGATTCCATGTGAAAAGAGCCAAATTTTGAAGAACAACGAAAGGAGGTTCTGATCACAGGACAGTTACCTATGAGATGTGTGCCTAGAAAAAGCCATTTGCCTCCCCTGTGAGCCCCAGGTTTCTCACCTGGAAGATGAAGCTAACATGATCAACTTCATAGCTGAGGTTGTCATAAGAGATTCAGGACATATTAGAGAATGCACAGGCAGAAAACAAAGGGACTTTGATTTTGTTGAATATAAACTACAAAGAGGAAGCCGAGAGAAGGGGAAGTTTGCAAAGGTTCTGAGGGTAAATTCTGAAGTCAGAGATGGGACTGACAGGGAGCTACGGTTTCTCTAAGTAGACAGAGGTGGACTGTAATTAGAGGCATTATCTCATGAAGTTTCCCCTCCCTTGAAAGGAAATGGACTTTGGAGCCAGCTGGCCTGAGCAGAACTCCAGCTCAGCCATGTTTTAGCAGCTGGTCTTGTGGCAGTGGCTCAGTCTCTTGGAAGTTGTAAAGTGAGGTTGCACTTAGTCACTACTGTGGTCTAAAGAGGAAATGTTCCTCATGAGCTCAAATGTTGGAAGCCATGGTCCCCAGCTGGTGGTGCTGTCTAAGAAGCTTGCAGGACCTCTACAAAGTGGAGCCTCCCAGAAGGAAGTGAGTCACTGAGGGAGCTTAGACCTTTATTGTCCATCCTACAATCCTTCCTGTTTCCTCTAATTCTTGATTGTGGACACAATGTGACCAGGCAGGCCCTGCTCCCCCCTTCATGCCTTCCCTAACTGAGGTCATGTCTTCCCTGCCATGAGGGATTTGATCCCAGGTACTGTAAGTCAAATTAACCCTTTGTCCCTTAAGTGGCTTTTGTTGGGTGACAGATAAGTTACTATGACAGCCACCATGGAGTGTTGTTATGAAGAGCAAGTGGGATACAGAACAAGGGGCCTGTCACACAGGCAAATGTCTTCATAAATGCCCTCCCTTACTTCTTTTTACTGTATTTTCATGCCATGCCAGAAACACTCGTGTGTTTATTACATTTTTCTCTAAAAGTAACCGTGTGTGCAACAGACACTGAGTATATTTTCCCATATTCCTTTCTGAAAAATGACATTTTAGATGGTATTTCTATCTGTGCTTTGCTCTGACTGTACATGATGGCTCACATACAATGCTCTTTATTGCTTTCTGAAAAAAATAAAAGGCCTAATGATTTGAACAGTCTCTGGCCGGCATGATCAACAGCAATGCTGATTTGTGTATGTTTCTACTAAATTATGTGCCATGCTAGATAAAAGATTGGTTTTGAAAAACAGCTACTTCCAAAAATTAGGAAGTTTATCAATTCCAATCATTCTTATCCAAAATTAGTTGTCAAGTTTCAGTGGCTGAAATGAATTTAACCACATAAATTCAGGACCTCTGCTGAATGGCTAATGTGGCCTTGAAGACCCAGCTCCTAAACGTGGTCGGGGTTTTCCAGCAATGTTTAATATCAGCACTTTTGCGTTATAATAGAGCCTATTAACAACAGTTGACTGACATTAGGTATAGTCCAAGTAAGCTTCAATTAAAAATATGCTGACTTCTCCAAAAATTGAGAAGTGGTCCCGCAGTCACTGAAGGGAAATTGGAATAATTACTGTGGTGTTAGGAAACTAAGTCACTTGCCTAATAGACAGCAATATGTTTTCCCTGCCACAAAAGCCAACAAATACATTATGATGCTGTAGCAATATTGATATTCATAAAATCTCATTAGGCCAACTGGAAATCAAACATTAGCCAATCATGCTCCTCATCCCTACTTACAGATCAAAGTTAAATACATGCGTTAGCCAGTTAGAAATAAAATTGAATTGGAGATCGGCATGGCTCTCATTAAGTAGCACTCTATTAGGCTGTATTTAAGAAGAACAGCCCATAGGGAGCTTTTTCCAAACCAATGAAAAGACCTCCTTCTCCTATCAGTCTTGAAATACCAGGCCTGTTCATTTAGATAAACACATTTTAAAGCAATGTAGGCGTCCATCATCCTACCGCCTCTCCCTGTTCTTTTCACCTGATGCTGTCTTTTTACAGCAGAATAGAAATCCTGTTGGAATCAAATGATCCTCTTTTTCAAAATAAACATCTCTCCATTGTGTTCCACAGTAAAGCAAGCAGATATCCTCTTTTGCATCCTTATTTGTTGCTTCTGACATGAGCTCTTAATTAAAAAGGAAAGACTAGTGAATGGGTGTGAACACGTGTGAAAAGCACCACAGTTGAGTCCATGAATAGTCATCTCGAGCTGGAGCCCGGTACGCAGGCCTTGCTCTCTCTGGAAGCTAGGAAAGAGCCAGGCGTCCGATTCCTGCATGAGACCATGCCTTAACGTTCCAATCAGCAGCAACACATAGCAGCAATGACACAATGTGTCCCCCTTCATGCTGAGATGAGTCACTGCCTCTCCTACATCATCTAGAGCCCACAGCTGGACACACTGCATAGGGTCACCAGGACAGAAATGACATCCAGAGATGGACAGCTCTGAGCTAAGCTCAACCTCTGGCTGTGTCTTCCTGGTGTCAATATATACATAACAATACTAGTACATCCCACATGTGTGCCATCTAGCTGATATATACAAGTGACACCAAGCAGACATGAGTTGGTTTGATTTTGTTTTACTCTTCTAAATTAGTAGCCTGAGAAAATAGGTTTTAAAAGAAGAAAAAAATGGGAAAGAGTATATCTGTTATGAGGGGAGACTGGAAGTCCCTCTAATTTCTCAAATGTAACTAGTAGTGGTCCAGCAGCTCAGATTGGAATAGGAAATACATGTCTCTAGAGCCAGTAGTACTTTAAAACACCCTACTTACTCCTTCTCTCTTTGCACACACACATAAGGGATGAGAGCTTATCGGAGGGATGCAGGAGCCGAACCACAGAGCTCAGTCAACAACCAAAAGCTAGAATAAGATGAACGACTTCACCAGAGTAGAGCTCAGCTTATAAAATGAACATCAACATGTGTGAGTCCATAAATCCATGACTGGATTAATAAATGAATATTAAAAGAGGCAAAATTCCCCTATAGTAAAATTCCCAGTAATGACTGGATGTGTGTTGCCTGTGACATTGTGGCATATAACTCAATCATCTAAATGATGGCTATACATGGTAACTCTTCCCTAGGTTCAAAGATGAGCCCACCTCAGGGTCCATAAAAATATTTAGCCATAATTCCTGTGCTATGGTCATTTCAGCAACCTGAATTCGTTATCAACAAATGTTTCCAACGAAGATTTAAAAAGACCATCCAGCACGTGTGGTCCATCTATCCCTACCATTGAACTGGCTGATGAAAGGCTAAACTCCATAGCTGCTGAGAGAAAGCAAGCTTCATAAACACCATGTGGCAGGTGGTGCTCCCACCATCTAATTCCAGCCCCCAAAGTTCTCCACTGAGTGGTGGTGAAGGGTGACAAGTCTGTTAGTCCTTCACAGTTGGAGGTGGAAGAGGCAACAGCTTCAGCTTGAGTGTGTCTGCACCCAGCAGGACAGTGCTCCTAAAACCGCAATGTTAAATGCCTTGGGTATTGACAGAGCAATCCAGGTGGCAGCTAAGTGGACATTAATGTACTATAAAGTACCTGTTTGAGCTGCACAAACTAAATTATTTTCCCTCCTACCTATCCACCAAGAGGGTATATAATCCACTGAGGGGAGAAAAAAAAAATCTTGATTTTTAAATTGAGCTAAATTGCAATGTCATGACAGGGAGGGGGCCCAAGTGAGACTCTATTGGTGAAATGAAATGTTTTATTGAACTCCTGGGAGCTCCCTCAATTCCCATCTCCATTACAACAAAGCTAGGGGTGGATCCCAGAAGCTCACAAAACAGAGACTCTGAGTTCAAATCTTCATTACTCAGACCCCTGCCCCTTAGCACAAACAGCCACTTTCTATTTCACAGAATCACGATGTCATCTCAGTTTTGCTAAGGACCTGTGAATCCATTGATCCTTTGGGGTCTCATTCATCACTACAGCATCTGTGACAACAGATTTTCTGCTTTTCATTGGGGCAAGAATCTCTACCTATCAAGGTCCTGTCCAACATTACCATGCCCCTGCCCCATACCATTTTGCTTATGACACATCTCCCAATCCTTCTACTCTAGCTAGCTGAACTCTGGACTGTGTTCAACATAAATTTACAAATGACTCAGTTCTTAACTCTTAAGAAAGCCTTCTGTATGGTGAGCAGTTCATTTTACAAGAGCTTCTATGCTGCCTGTAGAGAGAGCATAACATTAGCAGGAGATGCAGGTAATACTGCTTAGCATTCCACTTCTATGCAATGGTAAACTTTCTATAAGTGGCTCTCTGTTTAGAGCACAGTATTTGAAATGGAATCCAGGGCTTCCTGTCTACTATACAGTCTATTGAGCTATAGCTGCAGATATCAACTCTCTTGTTAAAGTTGACTTTTAGTATGGAAAATACAATGTACACACACACACACACACACACACACACACACACACACACACACACCCCACTGATCTCTTTCCTCACTTAGACACTGTGTGAGGATGTGCAAAGTGCATGTGAAACTCATATATTCATCTCATCTTTTGAGAAGTGTTTCCCTTATGGGAAGTGTTCAGACCAGGCCAGGAAGTATCCTACGACTGTGTCCTGAGTTCATAGGGAGGACAGAGCAGAAAAATGCTTCCAAGCATCTGATACTACTGCAAAAACTACCCTCTCAAATGAGCAAAGGGTATAAAAGCTGCTGCTGAACACCCAAAGCCTCCCAAGACTCACTACAGAGAACAAGAAGCAAAAGAAAATGCCTGAAAACATGTTTCCCTACCAAGAGAGAGTAACGCATGAGGAATCCAGTCATGTCTAAATGCATTTGTGTACATACTTGGTAGGTACTGAGGATACTTTGAAGCATCAAACACAATGAACCTTCTGGTTTTGTTCCCCAACAGACTGGGGCCCACAAATCTATCTCCCTATGGGCTTCTGGAGGATTAAAGCCTGGGAATGAGCTCATGGGTTGAATGTGAAAGAAAGAAATGAGGAGCTGGGGCTTCTCTGTAATCCTCCCCTCTTCTGGAGGACCCTCTGTCCAGCTTCAGTGTCTCCGGTTCAGCTTCTCAGTCTGTTTCTCACGGGCAGACAGCTCATCCGTTGAAATCAATATGTAGGAAATCAATAAAATGCAAACACGGCACTTTACCTCTGCTGGTTTTGACTTTCTCCCTGCCATCCTTAAAACACTGCAGTGTTTCCTCAGCCCCATGTGACTTAGAGGTCTCCATTTCACCTTCCTACCAGGTTCCTGGCTTGAAGCTGCTTTAGAGATCAGCTAAGGAAGGCTGTTTTTGAAAAACCCAGGTATCTTATGTCCTGGATTTGTTCATCCATTAAGTTTTGAGCTCTCTACTTTGGTGGCTTTAAATTTCCCCATTATACCAACAGAAAATTGTAGAAGGACATAAATGTGAACAGATTGATAACACCTTTCAGTTACTCTCACCGAGAGCCTACAATGGGAGCAAACTGATTGTGCATGTAGACCAGTGGCCCTCAAACTTCCTAATAGTATGACCCACTCATACAGTTCCTTGTGCTCTGGAAGTTTTCATTGCAGCTTCATAACTGTAATCTTGCTATTTTTACGGATTCTAATGTAAATATCTGATATTCAGATGAAAGGGTCATTTCATGATTCTTCTAGGGGTCATGACTCACAGATTGAGAACCACGGCTGTAGGCACTCAGGCAGAACGTTGATGGAGCAAGCGTCAGGAAGCAGTGAAGATGCTAACACTGAGAGTCCAAGGCACCATCAAAGCCTCCTTCGATCCTGAAATTCTGTTACTCAGATTGGAGGGAACCCATCCAGATGATTGTATAGAAGCAGAACAACAGAAATAAAAACTCACTCCCTGAACAATTTTTCAGAAATACTTTTAAAAAGCAGGCATCCAAGAGTCACATAAACTGAAGGCAAAGACATGGGGCCTGAGAGCCACAGCTTCAATGGAACTCCATCTAAACCCAGTTGATCAATTCATCAGAAATATCACAGTGTGTGGGCAGAGACTATTTTCGTATGTTGGTTAGACATCTTGGTTAGAATTAGGTTCTAGTTACATGTCTGCCAATCATTCAAGTAGGAGGTACCTTGGAGGATACATGGGACAGCATTTGAAAACTGGAGCAGACTCTGGTCCGTGTAAAGCTTTCAGTACATTTCAGTTTACTTGTATTAGTTCTTATTATAGTGAAATGTCTAATTTTCTAGATCATCACTATTGAAAGAAACTATCAGCTGTCCCGTCATGTCTCATTTCCATGTCATCTTGACACAAGCTAACAGTTACTTGAGAGGAGTGCACTTCAGTTGAGGGAATGTCTACATAAGACTGAGCTGTAGCTAAGCCTATAAAGTATTTTCTTAATTAGTCAATGGTGTGCCAGGGCACAGTCAGTCCATCATGGGTGGTGCCTGGATCGCTCTATATATAATCAGGCCCTGAGACATCAAATAACCATACTAAAGAGAGTGACTTTAGAGAAAATGCCAAGCTGCCTGTACCACAGAACCAAATCATAGGACACTTCTTTCATACTTTATCATTATGTGGCCAAGGGGCCTCCAAGGTAGGCACATTGCTACTGTAGAGAACATTTGAATGGTAACTACACACCAACCAGCATCTGGCATCAACAACACATGAAGCACATTAGGTCCACTCTGACAGGGCTGTGTGACTGGTCACTTTCATTTCTGTCTCTTTAAGTCCATGGGTCTTGAATTGATACTCATTTTAAGCACAAACAACATTTGAGTTCCTTGAAATTTGGAGTTATGCCAACAACAACAAAAACCTCAATTCATCAAAGAAATGTAGCCCAGCCACCCTGAGATAGTCATGCCAGAGACATAGGGCACATCTGCTCCATACACCTGAGTCAACATGACACATCCCATAATGACTAGGTCATAATGCTAATTGCAGATCAAGGGCTACATGACTGGGATATATAGCAGGATCAGCCATGAACTTAGTTCTGTAGGTAAGAAAGAGGCATAAAATAAATCTTTTGCAGCCTCTTAGCTTTAATGATATTTTCCAACTAAGTCAGACTCCAATCACTGAGACAACCATCAAATACACAGATATGGGAACATCTGTCAAATCTCCACGACGAAGTTGGGCACAAGAGTCGTATGTTATCAGGCATCCGAAGTAATTAACAAGATCAAGCACGTTCACAGACCTGTGGCATCAGTTATTGACATGGTTTCTCAATAAGCACTCGTCAAAGGCCCAGTATATGCCTAGACCTTTCTGAAGTCATGTTCCCTACGTTTCCTCTCAGTGCTTCTGACCTCTGTGTGATATAGAAATGCATTGGTGTTTTTTGGTGTCATTGTTTCAAGTTTTAGTAAGCATACAAAACAATGGATATCATTATGATTTTGTTTTCTTTTTGAGACAGGGAGCGATGTAGAAGAGGCTGCCTTTATTGTACTGAAGGATGACCTTGAACTTTGATCCTTTAGCCTCTATATTCCCTGTGCTAGTATTACAGGTATACACTACCACACCTGATTTATATTGTGATAGGTATCAAACCCAGGACTTAGGTTTCATGTATGCCAAACAAGCAATCTGTCAACTGAGCTATGTCCCTAGCCCATGATATTTTCATACGTGTGTAGTACTGTGCATGGCTCACACTCACCCTCACTCATCCATCTTCAGACAGACAGCAAAGTTTAGTAAGAGAAGAGAAATAATTCAGAAATCCAGCCCAAGTCTTACGACTCCTCTCAAAATCCTTTTCCATGACCTCAGGGTTGCCTTGGGAATCTAAATTACACTCTCATCCAAGACTCCTAAACCAATAATCCAGGTTCCCATTTGAGATTCTTCATGTGATCTTCCCAGACTAACTGGGACATGTCTTTCATAGTTGCAATAGCAGCTGCCTTCCAAATAGGATGCCACAGGCTAGAGATGGCACTTTGCCCAACACGTGGCCTCTTTAGACATCCTGTGAAAATGCCCTAAGAATGTTCTTACAAAGTGTTTATTTTCTCCGGTAATACTAAATACAAATGCTGTCTCTGGAATCTTGTACCACAGAGCCTGGCATATAACTCTATAGAAGTAACTGCTGCCTGCACACAGCTTCCTAGAGAAGCCTGGCTATATATATCATTAGTTCACAGCTTCACTGTTGGCTAAAAATGCCATTAGAAAACATATCATTTACCCAATAGACAGAAATGGACCCTAAGAAGCTCTTCCTGCCTAGCAGGTAATTACGGGGGAACCCTGTATTATTTACTGAAAAAGATGGAAGGCCACCCTGGGAGGCAGGAAGCCCTCCCTGCTACACACATGTTTCCATGTAAGGAAAGATCCCCATGTGTTGTTGAGTTCATTCTGACTTCTAATGACTTTGTTTTTATCTTTCTGTTGTTTTTCTCAAATTTTGCATAAGGCCGATGGCCAAGATCTGCATAAATAATAAGTATTAAAATTCACTTGAATCCCATTCACAAATCTGCCTACTGGAAGAGAATGCATAGTGCCCAGAATCCCATTCATTCCATGACCACATGGATGGCAACTAATACAAGCAGCCTATAGGATCCTCTCATTTCATAGAGCTTTTGGAAGTATAGGACCTGGAATCACAGGCATCTGACTCACTATCAAGGGCAGCCACACTGGGAGTGTGGCCTGAAACACAATGAGAACAGGCATAACCTTCACTGTATACATTTGGTGTATTGATATTTCCTCAGCTAGCATGTTTTCTTCTCTGGTCTTTAAAAAAAAAAAAAAAGCCACTCTTCTGAGCTTTACAACTCTAGAACATCATCTCGAGAGCATAGCTGTATTCCCAGGACCTGCTTCAGTTTTCAGAATTCTTGGGGTGTGCAATGAATGTACACACACAGCAGGTCTAACACGAAAGCAGCATGGACACGGACAGAGCTACCTCTTAAACTGGTGGTTTCTTTTTCTCTATTTAGAAATTACTTCAAATGACTCATTTGACCTATGTAAATATATGTCTTCTTTATTTCCTATGTGCCTCATCATCTCCTGAAAGAACAGTTGTAATATAAGGTTGGGAATATAGTTTGGTGGCAGAGCACCTGTATAGAAGCATGGGAATGTGAAAAACCTGAATTTTATCTACCAGCACTGCAAATTTCAGACTATTAATACATAGACATATATAAATAGAAGTGTTATTGGAAGAGAATGTAACACAAAAAGAGCTGCAAAGGTAGAGTAGGGGAAATACAATTCATGAGGTACTGTTTACAGTAGCAGTTTGTGAATAGCAACAATGGGGCAGGATAGCATGAAAACAGAAAGCAAGCTGGATGTGATACCATGCTCCTCTAATCCAGCACTTGTGATACAGAGAAGGAAAAATGACAGGCCAATGGCAGCTTTTTCTACACAAGTCAGAGGACTTTGTCTATACCATGCCCTGACCTGTAGCAAAGGAGGCTTTGTTTTCTAGGAGAGGGTTGACAGAGTGAAGTCAGGCTTGGATGAGCAGTTCTCTATGTGGGTTTCTGTGGCACACGCTCTCAAGTAGAAATGCATACTGGTCCAAACTATAAGAACCCTACGTATGAAATAGGAAAAATGTGTCACCAGGGTACTGGCATAGGACTCCAGAGTACTAATCAAACTATTTCAAGTAATTTGAACTGTTCTCTGCCTCTGAATACTTCTGAGTTTCATTTGTAAACTTGGAAATTGGCCGACTTGTGCAAGGATGCCAAATGTAGATTCTTTTAATTTTCTATGATGGCTGTTTACATAATCTGATAAGGATATGTAAATGTGACCAAAGAAACAAAGAAAAATTAGAAAGGAAAAGAAACACATATGAAATCCTATTCCACTGAAAGTGTGTTTTCTGTAAACAGGAAGTATGTGACCTTACACTAGACATACTCCTATGGGGCATGGGAAAGAGTTAAGGGCCATGGAACTTCTATTTGCCAACTTTTCAGAGAAGACTATGCTAGATAAAGAAACACAGTAATATTAAGTTTGTACACTTCAAAATGCACATGTTAAAAACAGAACTGGCCCAAGAAGTAGAGCCAGGAGAGGGTGGCCCAAAATAGGGACCATAGACAAGCACTCGGGACACTACTGATGCCAACTGCCCTGCTGCCTCAACACCAGTCAATAAAGTCCTGCAAGAAGGGTTTTCAGTAACATATTCACACCACTGAAGAATCTGGGGCATCTTAGTGCCTAGCTGGCTACAGGAATTCTGAGATGCATAGGTGACAAGACACAGCTGCACATTCCTATGGAGTTTTCCTCAAGAGAAATCAGTGCCAGTAGAGAAATAAGTCATTATCATGACCACTAAAACAACGTGAGACCCAAATAAGAAGTAAGACATGAGTGAATACCCCTTATGCAGGATTCGATGGATTGTATTCCTAGGACATCTTCTACAGTTCTGAAAATTATGTCCTGGATTGAATACCTTACACTACACAAACCACAAGCAGGGAAGCCTTGGGGGAAACACAAAGGGAAATGATCTTGGCAGAAGGATTTAGGTTAAAGCGTGGCCTTTAAAAACATATGTACATGAAGGACCACTGTTCTGACAACTCATTTATTTTTTTAAGCAACCCCTACTTGCAAGGCCCTTAGTTTTAAGGGAATACCCAGTCCAAGCCTTCCAGAGCCTATAGGAGAAAAACGTACATTTGTTACAGGCTGCATGCTCTTCTGGTCTGTGTCTATAGTTTAAAACAATGTGTGCAAAGGGTTAAAACCACAAGTTCTAAATGGCACTTTACTATGAGTGCTCGTTCCTTTACCTGCATTACTCAAATAACACCATAAACCATAAACGTATGTAAGGCTATATAGTAGGAGGAGGGAGGAAACAGAAAATGTGTTGAATCCTTCCTTGGAAGAGCTAGCTAATAGTTTGAAGACCTTTATTATTATTCTTTTTAATCCGACTTTGGACAACAACACAGCATGCTCTGCAATCTTACTAGAAGAAGTTAACTGTGGGGGGGGAAAGTTGAATATTTCTTGGAGAAGATTGCCCATTTCTACCTGCTAATGCACATTCTAAAATGACCATTTATATGCACAATCATCTACCTGATGTATAATACTTAACTGGAAAATTATCACTAAGAGGTACTGCCAGCACCCACATCAGAACACGGGGTTTGGTGCGGATGCTAAAGTGTTTCTACGGATAATGGAGCACTCCACAAAGTGCCCTTTGTTAGACAATAAAAATAAATGATTTCAAAAGCCATCAAATGGTGATGAACAAATACATTTTATTGCAAAGCTGTTGTAGATTTGGGGGGTAAGCTCATATTTCACTACAATGGGTCTGCTTTCTCTCCTGTTCTCGTTTCATTTTTAATCACAAGCTACTCAGCATTTGCACCTATTGCTTATCTTCTTTTTATTAATAATAAAAACTCCTATGCCATTTATGTGGTTTTTCTTTGCACCAGAAGTGGGGTAAGAGCTTTGCACTTGTGTGTATTTTGTGACTAGTTCTTTTTGTGTCACACCTGTGACAGCTGAAGGGCCAGTACTTCACCATCTTATTATACATAATGATGCTAAGGCCCGAAGAACTGAAGTGACTTGCCCAAGGTGATATATTAGCCAAGTGGTTGGAAGAGACTGTGAAAAATTGCCATAATACCTCCCTCTGCAATAGCCTCCCCCTTTGGCAATGTAATTTCAGCAGCATTTTTCCAAGGTGGCTTTGCACTTGCTTTGATACGTCCATTTGTTCAAAGAAGCATTGTGCCAGCTGTGGAGTCTTCTGCTCTTTCATGCCACAAGAAGAAGCCAGACATGTGGGCTTGTCATCTCCTTTAACACAGGTGACACCTAACCAAGAATCAAGTGAAAACCTACCTAACTATCCATCAACTACCTAAAACTCTGTACATGCATTCAGATAAAACAAGACCAAACTGCAGAACCTCAAACTCATGAGAGACAGAAGGCACTATTTTAGGTGCTGAATTATTGGATAGCATACCACACAGCAAGTACTAACTAATACATGTCTTGCTGAACATGAAGTTGTCTTGTATACTCTTATTTCTTACTAAAAAAAAAATAGAATTGACTTGTAATTAAAAGATATAAGTTGGTGACAAGTGAGTTAAAATAACACAAAAAAATAAAAACATGTCACTATTTGATTTAAATAGAATGTTCTGTGTGTGTGTGTGTGTGTGTGTGTGTGTGTGTGTGTGTGTGTGTGTGTGTGTATTACAAGAACTATCCAATCATTCTAGCAAAGAGTGATGACTCTCTAGAATTAATCATTATTCTGGCCCTCTATAATTAATTTTTCTTTACATTATGATAGACGGCACCTACTCTGGCTACAAGCCCAATTTGATCTTTGAAAACGCAAACAACATGAAAAAAATGTTTGCTGCCATTTAAATACAACACTACAGTTTAATGAACATTTCATTAAGCCAATATTCTTCTAACCCTATTCATTTATATATCATTGATATGACCTTTACCGATATGCAAACTACCTATATTATTAAAAATTTATTGAATGTTTTTAAAATAAAACTCAATTTGGTTTCTACATTTTACTTTGCCTAATCTTAAGATAATTTATTTTATAAAGTAGTTACGTTTTAGGCATTGTTTAAAACTTCAAAGGATGTGTATTTGTCTGTGTGACATTTAAAATCACTCACTATGTTTCAGACTTAGAAATGCTACTTCAGCCATGTTTGGTATCCTTCGACTGCTTACGCTCCCAAGACTTCCCAGGCCTTTCTCAGCCATAGGAAGCTCAGATAGTGAGAATCATTTACTGGTTACCTACTTTAGCCAAGCTCAGCTGTGTTAGTTAGTTTTCAATGTCAACTGGACAGAATATAAGATCTCCTGGGAAGAAAGTCTCATTGTACAATCATTTAAATTAGGTTGGCTTGTGGGCATCTCCGTGAAGGACATTATCTTGGCTATCTTAACTGATGCGGGGAAATACAGCATCAATTTGGGTAGTACCATTAACTGAGTTTGGGTCCTGAATATCTTAAGGCTAGAGCAGTTAGGCTTGATTGCATGTATTTCTCTCAAACTGTATGGTGTGACTAGTAGTTCAAATTCCTATCTGACATCCGTACAATGATGGCCTGTCATAGGAAGTTATGAGCCAAATGAACTATTTCTCTTTAAAAGTTCCTGTTTTGGAGGTATTTTATCACAGCAACAGAAACAAAACCAGGACACCTGCCATCAAAAGAATTGTGTGCAACAGGAACTGCAAGTCCAGAATGACTCTCCACTGGCTAGTATTCATGATCTGAGAGGCCAACTTGAAGTTGGGCATAGTAAATGTCACTAGGTCCTCTGATGGCTCTCTGGCCAAAAAACTGTTTCTGACTGATAATTCCCTATCCACATGGGCCAGAAGATAAGTGTGCAAATGTTGTTAAACTATTTCCAGTCAGCCACTGCATTCTAAATGTATTTCATCCTCAACACAAGCTCTTAATCAGGGACATTGAAAACGATTGTCCCTGTGTCATTTAAAAATTCACATTCAAAACTCAAGATGTTACCCTCTGGGACAAAAACATTGACATGTGTCCTGCGCACACTAGATAACTGCTTCCACCTTTGGGAACACATTTTTGTTCCTTAAACTATTGTCCACAAAAAAATAAATAAATAAATATCAATAAGGTGCCCTAACTTAAGTAAACGTCCTTCATTCCCACTGACTGGGGACTGAGCCCAGGGCATCATACATGCTAAGCAAGCGTTCTACTGTCTAACTATATTCACAGCCCTCAGAAGAGATCTTAACTTAGTCAAAATATTGGATTAAAATGCCTGTGCTGTCTTCTTTGAGAATAACATGGTTCACTAAAGTGAAATGTTTTTACCAACAGCCAAAGATTCCTATGACCAGGAGGTATTATAAACTAGGAAGCAAGAATCCTAGGCAGGGGATATCTGGAAGAAGAATGAGGAAAAAGTCACTGAAACCTGAAGACAGGGATTCAGATCCTCATGGTCTCCAAACATTGTCTAAGTGTCCTCGGTAAATCACTGGGCTTCTCTCTTATTCTGTATCTAATGGCCATATATGTATAGTGGTAATGATAGTTATCATGTAGACTGTTCCTGAATATTAAGAGAGCTGGTTTATCCAGATCCCTTAGGAAAGAGCTGCTTCTTATAATAAGCAATATAGAAAATCTACACTGGATGCCACAGGCTCTTTTTGCCTCCACAGCCTTTCTAGCTCCTTGAAGGAAGTTCTGTGAATCCTACAAGTTAACTAGATACAAGAGGAGTGAAGGTAAGAGAGAGTCCACACAATAGATGTCAGAATCAAGGTTCTGAGACACTCTAACAAATAGAAACTTGGGCCCAGAGCCAAGGGAACTTCATTTAACAGGGACAAAAGTAAAGTCCTATATGATCAACTGCAATTGTGAGGGGAAAATCTTGCTTCAGCAAATCTATTGGCCTGACACGGGTGGAAGAAACAGCAGAGAGAAGCCACCAAGAACTCACCATAGAAAATACGGAGTACGTTTTCCATGTAGAGTATACCTAACATTCTCTGCACTGATAGACAAGATCTGGGCTGCTATATGATGGCTCGGCTCTCAGCACCATATCCAAAAAGGATGAAGATGAAAGAAAATGTTGGATTCAAGACACCCGAAAGGAACATAGGCTCATGGAGATATAAAACCCTACAGAGACAGAAAGTCAGATCGGTCAGTCCTGACAAGCACCCAGACATGCCTGGCTTTGCAGAGCACAAGGAATAATAAGCTACAATAATTGAGCAGCAAGCACTTCTGCCTCCAGTGAGCCAACACTTGCATGACCCAGGAGACACCAATGACGTCAGACTTGGGGAGCAAGAAAGAGAGAACCATTTCTGCGATGCTAAGAGGACAATTCCAAGTGAAAAGGCTATAAAGGAGCCTAGAGAGAAATAAGGATGAAGAGACAGGTTTTATGTGGAGCATTTGTCAAAATGCAGACTGTAATTGGAAGCTGGTGATGGGAATGACACCCACATAAGGGACACAGCCTGCACCATGAAGTCTACCTTGCCAAGCAAAAGTCTTATCAGTCCCATTAGGCAGGTGGGGACACTGAGCCACCAGGGTGCTTAGAAAATTGTCTGTGGTCATATTAATTACTAGTTATAGAGATGCTGGCTGTGGACCAGACAGTGTGGCTCTAACACAAAGATGCATCTTATCTACTTGGAGAGGCAGAGAAACAGACAAGAATGCATCAAAATTTGCATGTCTCTCCTTGGCCTTGAGGGTAGCTAGTGAGAGACACTAGATCTCACATGTTTGAGCGCTCTGTGCTTGATTCTAGTAAGAATCAGTTCTGCTTACAAAAGGATTTGCAGTGAGTGGGACTCACATCTATGCTACATAATAATCTTATTATGTATGGGGGTTCCCTTCCTGACCTCTCTCTTTATTTCTCCTTTCATTAATCTTGTAAACAACATCAGGAACATGCGGGCTTAAAGGGGATGTTTCGGATGAAAGATGCCTCACCTGGAGAAAATGTTTCGAAAGGAATAGTACTGGAGTCTGGGTGCTGATCACTTTGCAAGCTGCATAAAAGATTGCACCTAAGTATGTGAGGATGCCATAAAAGAAAAACAAAAAAACAACAACAAAATACTTTCTTTCCCCTACCGCAACCCTACCAGTCTTCCCTTTGCTGTTTTTATTTTTTGAAAATGCATTTTGTAATTGATCGTGGGAGCAGATTTGGTTGCCTTCTACCTGTGTCCCAAGTGAGCTGTGGTATCTTAGTGACTTGGTCTGTATCAGCTCACTCGGTATTCTGAGACACCTTCTGTGGTGGTTCCTGAAATACACTATACATGCTCTAACAGTGGAGAGCAGTGCATATCACAATACACAGGGCAGTTTTTAGCATCCTATCCAGGGAACAACAGTATGTCTTCCACATCCAGAGAATGTCTTCTATGCTTAACTTCAGAGCTCTGTGAACACTCCTTACATTTGTCCAGCAACTGTCAACAAAGAGCATCTAAAAGAAAATAAAAAGAACTGCATTTTATGGCTACCGCATGTCTAGCTTTCCTCTTTACAGCTCTGCCTTCTGCTATCAGTAGGTCAAGTGTGGTGTAAGAAAAATACTGACAAACTACCTGAAGTCAGTGATAAGAATTCTAAGAAGGCAATAGACTTGAAGCCAATATAGACAATAGTAACAACAGCTAATGATGATCACATATCATAATATGCTGCGCTGTCCTTTGATAGATAACTAGCTTCTAAAACTGACATGTCATGTTACTGGAAAAGAAAAGAATAGTTTGTTTTCAGGTCAGACAGATACAGCACCTGGGAAGCATTAAAGCTTCAATTTTTTTTCTCCTCTATTTCCCATGTGGTTCTTTTAAGACCTTTGAAACCTCGACTGAAAAAGTACGTAAGAAATTAGTCAAATGTCCTTACCATGTAAGTATGGTTGCTGTGTTAGTTTTTCCAAAATCAGTCTTATCAAGTCACTATGATTTACAAAAACAAACAAACAAACAAACAAAACCTGACAACCAGGGAGCCTACACGTGACTGACTTGGGCACTCTGCCTTATGATACAGTTATGCAGCTTGGTCCTTGGACTCCTAACAATGGGACCGGGGTGGGGGCTGTCTCTGAGTCTTTTATGGGTCTTTGGGACCCTCCTGTTTGTGCTGAGTCACCTTCCTCAGCCTTAATATACAGGGGGGTTCCTAGTCTTACTGTAACCTGATATGTTGTGTTTTGTTGATACCCATAGGAGATCTATCCTTTCCAGGACAGAGACAGAGGGCTGTGGTGGTTTTCAGGTACCTAAAGGGGCAGAGAGAGAGGAAAGCAGGGGAGGAAGAAAACTTAAGCCAGGATCTAAAATAAACAAACAAACAAATATATTTAAAAAAAGAAGATGGGGCTTCTCGGGATCCAACCTGGTATACTGCACCCAGTGGGTGCTCAATAAATGCCAGCTGAGTGATTGGTGGCCACCATACATATCAGCCTCATCCTGGGCCAGAAAGAAGTGATGTTCATCTCCACACTTGTGACACTTTCCCTTTGTCATCTGACACCTCTTGGTCCTTCAGTCAGTTGAAATTGCAACAAGACCTAAGAAACCTAGAGTGAGGTACCAAAGTAACATAGCTACACTGTGCTAACTAAAATTGTTGTTATGGTCAATAAATGGTGTATCCCAGCAAAGGAATACAGAAAACAAATGGGGAGGGCAATTTCAAAAGGTGGTATTGAGAGTGGAGAAAACAAGGCAGCAGAAAGGGAACGGGGAAAAGAAGCAGAAATGGCCGTGCAAGGCACTTAACCTGAGAGGCACAAGGCTCAGTGAGGGGGCCCGCTCACTGTCTGCCAGGTGTAGAAGTTTAATTATGATTTTAACAGTGTGTTTGAGCAAAGTGCAGACACTGATCTATACAATTATTCTCCTCAAACACAGACATTTTGCCTCTGTTTTCACACATGTAAAATGAAACCATCAGATGTACCAATGTTGACATTTTCCCTCACGAAATACTAGATATTTTCTGAAACTGGGGTAATTATGTCCTTCACCACCCTCCACAAAGAAACTCAACCTGTCACAATGTAATTTCAAAATCATTACAATTCTTAAGTCAGAGACAAAAGAAACTGAAAGGTGAGTGGTATTCTCATCTGAAACCCAAAGGCTAAAGTCTTGCTTCTGTTAACAAAATCAAGCCCAGAACTTTCCAAAAGCATTGATTGAGCACATTCCCAGTACTCCAAAAGTGCTCTAAGCACAACCAATCAATATATGTCACCTTTTACTCTCTAGAGTAGAGGTGTTGCTTTGCATCTCTGCCCCCCACCCGCAGTCCAAAAATCAAGCGCAGCGTTGCCAACTTTGAGAATAAAGATTGAGCTCATTGTAGAGGTGATTCACTCTGTGTTTGTAACTGGGCAGAATAGATTCTCTTTTAGTTAGGAGTGTATTTCTTTGGGAGCTCCAGAGTTTACCTTTTTTCTCTCCATTAAAGCAGTAACAACATTAGAGGGATCAAGAGTCATTCCTGAGTCAGAGTCTATTCGGAGATATTTTAGGGATGGAAGGAGGAGACACAAGAGAAACAAATCCTCAAACAAATCTTTGATGACTCACATATGGCAAGTTCAGTTTGAATGCTCATGAACTTACGGCTTGTTGATAGTTCTTCTCATGTGTCAATTATCAGCTGCATAGACTACAGAGATGCTAGAGATTGGCCTTTTCTGAAGTAGTGAGCAGAGAAAAGGCAAAAGAGGGAGTAGTTGTGAACAAGAGTAAGAGACACAGGAGAACCCCACCCCCTCAAAAAAAAAAAAAACTAGTGAGATGAAAGAGCACTGTTCCACATGCTTGGAATTCAAGGAGAACTCTCTTAAAGTCTAGTTGACTCAAGCACTCTAATACATGTTTGGGCTTCACACACTCCCACTAGTCACCTAATATAATCATGCTTCTGGTGGTCCATCATTCAGAATAGCTCTTCTAGATTAGACATCTTAGTTCACATGTATCACATCCACCCTGGATAATCTTAGGTAGTTTAGTCACATTTGCTGTGTCTCAGTGACCTTCTCTTTAAATATAGCCCAGTAAACAAGGTTGTTAGATCATCAACTGAGTATGGAATTAGGGAAAGAGTTTCCAATAGCACCAGTTGGTAAGGAAAGCTTTGTAAACATCCATTTCTCCTGCTCACACTTACTGGGGCAATGCAGTCACTGACAGTAGGTTGTAAGGAAGTCGGGACTCAAATTGAGCTATCTTAAAGCACACGCTTCTTTGCAAGGGAACAGAATTGTTCTTCCAACCAAGGTATGGGGCTGCCAAAGAACTGATTGCTAACAAACACCTCTCTATCTGCTGTGACTATTGAAATCACTTTCACACACATAGCAGGGATATTTCCAAGACCAGTACTGAGTTTTATGTCTAGGTTTTACTTTTCTTTTACTTAGTTGGCAAACAGTGCAGAGAGGACAGTGTGAGTAGGGTGTTCCCATTGCCTCTTAAGTGACCTTTGACTTTTAAAGGCACGAAAATACCATAAAGATAGTCATGCTTGCCTATGCACCTTAAGATAGTACCACTGGACAACAGCAAATATGCTCACTGCCTGAAGATGATGGTGGCACATGGCATGATACTCAGAACAAAGATTCACTGAGTACTTTCTATACTGCCAATATTTAAGAAATTTTTCTAGAATATCTCATGCATTTTTCATGCCCACTGGCAAGGTGTAGAGTCTTTTTTTTATAGCCAAACTACAGGTGAGAAAATTAAAATGCTCGGGTTTGTACAAGTCATATAGCTAGCCTATACTGATGACTCCAGAATCTTTGCTCCTGACCACTACATTAAATCTACCTTTAACATTATCTGAAATGAAAACCAGTGGATACTGCCACCAACAAGGTGTTTTTAAATGTGTTTATATCTCACCTGGCTTAGGTTGCTTTACATCTTGAATTAAGAATCTCCTTCCAAGAATGAAAAGCTTTTATGTTAGATATCTGCCAAGGTCCCCTTCAGATCAATACTTATGATGTATGCATTTGTCCATTCAGCCATACCTCTAACAAGGTATAATTAAACATTAAGCATCTGTTATAGTTTAGATACTGTGGGTGATCTTTATGCAAAGAAGGAGAATTAAACAAAAAGGAGAAAATCGGGTCTGTTTCCTGCCTTCTTGGAATCTAACAGAGAAAGGGAAGAAGAGTAAGTACCCAAAAAAGGCAAGTTGTGGGTCCCTTGGAAGAGAACAGTGTGATGGATAGCTTTAGCCTGGGGATCTACTAAGGTTGGCATATTTAAAATAAGGCCTGGACAATGTGCAAAGTGTGAAAGACTTTGGAGAAGTCAGGTCTAAGTGGAATGACTTTATCACACCCTTCTTAAGGTCCAGAAAAGGAAGCAGAAAGATTGTAATAGGCAGAAGTGATGGATGATGCAAAAGAAATAGTGTCTTCCAACCACAATAGGATTGATTCACACAGAAACTCAGAGACTATGATAGCATAAAACCCTCAAATTCAAACCAGCCAAAACCCAGCACTAAGAAGGAGAAGTAGACAGAAGTCCCACCCCTAACCAGGAGGCTGTTTGCAATTGACCACTGCTGGGAAAGGAAGAACTGTTCTTCTCCAATGTAGTGAAACTGGGTAAATCAACCGCAGTCCAGGACAGGGCCTGTGCCCAGGAGTAGTCACTCAACCCAAAACACACTGCATGATATTATATGTGCTTTATTTTGTTATGGTTCGTAATCTTTTTTGTCTTTGGGTTTTGTTGTTTATTTTTTTTTGTTTGTTTGTTTTTGTATTTAAGAACATGAAGTCAGATGGTTAAAGGAAGTAAGAATGATCTGAAAGTATTTGGGGAAGAGGGAAAGAATATAATCAAAATATATAAAAAATAATTTTAAATAAAATAAAAAAATAAGGCCAGGAAAAAGGCTAGAAGAAGATAAATTAAATTGTGTTAGAAATGGCATGTACGAAGGCCTGAGGTTGGAAATACTCTGATATTTTCCAGAACTTGAAACAAAACAGTATAACTGAAATACAATGAGCAGGGTCATTCCAATACTGTCACTCCTGGGAAGCCATTTTTAATTGCCTCTACTACAGCTGAGATCCCTGACTTCGCCACAGCTAGCTCTTACATCATTCCCAGCATGGCTCATCATCTTACCCCCACTTGTATTCACAAGGTCAGAAGCACCTTGCAAACAACTTACCTGATCAAAGCCATTTTCATTTCTTTTCTTATATGTAAATGACAGACATAATGCCAGCCACCCTACCACCCATCTTCCATTGCCTCTTCTCCATTTACACTGCCCTGAGGTCCCTGCCACAGCATTTCACCTACAGCTCTGTGCCTCCTGCCTTTCCTGGCACCTTCCTCTAAGGCTCAACTTCTCTGTGCTCTATTTCTGCATGCCTCTGCCTAAGTTACAAGGATGGGGATTGGTGGATCCAGCCACCAATTCTTTGCTAGCATGAGACCTTGTTAAAGAGATTCCCCTTCAGGTAGCAGGAGGCTGTAACTTGGCATCCCAGAGTTACAGAATATCTGCAAGAGTCATCAATCTTGGGCCACAGCAGTCCCCTTTGCAGACAAGCCTGCGATGAAGTTACAGTATATGGGTGGTTCCCAACATAGCTCAGAGACACATCAGGAATCTAAGCAGTCTATTCAAAGTAAATATTATTTGTGAGTTCTATCTGAGCCCCAGATTCTAATCCTTTAGGATCTCAAAGTAAACTGTGAAAAAAAAGGTGTGATAAGGATTCATTATGGGTCTCTATGGCCTGGGCAGGCTCTTTCAATCCTACTACTCAATTCCTTTAGAAATAAATGCAGATTCCAGCCATACTCAGCTATCCTCTCTCCCAAGTTTAGCATATCACCCACCACTTGGTGGAAAGTACCTGCCCCTCCCATTTCTATAGAGGAAGATCAGATTGTCCTCCTTCTGAAGCCCCTGTGCTAGAGAGCAGAGCAGATTTAAACATGCTGCCCTCTATAAATCAGGACACTTCAGTAGTTCAAACTGAGAAATCTACACAGCCATCTCTCTCTCTCTCTCTCTCTCTCTCTCTCTCTCTCTCTCTCTCCTCTCTCTCTCTCTCTCTCTGAGTTTGACAAAGCTATAGGGTCTCCTGTTGGTGGATGAAGAATGCCCCATGTGTGTTTTCTAATCTAAAGTTCCATCTCATCTCAATGGGACCAGTATCAGCTTGGACACAAACGAGGGACGATAAATAACATCCTAGCTCCAGCAGGTGCCAGGTACTAGGACAAGCATTTTTATGCGTTCAATCTTTGAACTGTCTTCAGAGGGATGCATTAACTAGAGCCTTGCTATGCAGAGAAGTAAACTGAGGCTCTGAGGAGTGATTTTCGAGGGACTACACAGCTAGCAAATGGCAGACTTTGGAGCAATGCCCAGGCCTGTCTCACTCCCAAGCCAATGCTTTTCCCATTATCCGATAATGTCTCGTCTTTGCATGCTTTTCGGACTCCATTTGTTGTGATTCTCAGTGGCTTGGATGGTTCATGCACTTGGAAATCCACCAAAAGCAGATTCTATATCTTTAGCAATCCACATAAATGTGAGGCCGAAATTTAGCCGTCTTTTTAACAAGAGAATTCTCCAGCTATCACAATGGGGCTTTAAGAAAGCAGGAAGGAAGAAAAAGAAAAAAGCAGAAAGGAATCTTCCCCCACAGAGCAGGTCTGTGGGATAAGGACTCCTGGGGTGGGGGTGGAGGGCATGTCTGCTGGTTGGGAGAATGATAAATGACAAAGGCAGTATATTAAGAATGTCATACGTTGGGTCATCAGCAACTAGCATTAAGTATTTCATTGGCACATAGCAAAGCCTTATGAGAGGGACAAAGGAGCAGAAAGCTTTTTACCTCAGGGAAAACACAAACTGATGTCAGAGCACCCAGGGAGAGCAACAGGCAAGCCCAACTGCGCATCCTGAAGTTGAGAGCACCAGGTGACCTTTCTCCTCAATGCTTGACAGTCACTGGCATTTCTTTTTTTAATTTTCTACATCTTTCTTGCATATGCTTTTAGCCTTACTTCCTTGCCACTCTGGCAGATTTTAAGTAGAGAAGACATTGTCCTGGAGACGGGAGGAATGTGTTGTATCCCATGCCAGCTCTGCAATCTGCTAGTCCTTTGACCTTGAGTCAGTCTCCCAGCCCTCTCGGTCTCCATGTGGTCATGGGTAAAAGCAATGTACGGATCCTTGTCTCAGAGGTTACAAACAGCTAACTGAGATGATGGCCTGGGAAAGTCCCTTGAAAATAGTAAACTGTTAAAGAAAATGTATAGTCACTGCTAGCGTTGATATTTAGCTGAACAGAAAACCCTGCCAAACTGACCATTTTGGATTTCTTTGGATCACTTCTGGCTTAGCAGAAAGAAAAACCAAGACAAAGAACACTGAGTTCTCCCCCAAAAGGACAGCATTGTGAATCTACTGCGAATAAAGAGCACAAATTATATTCAGCATGGTATAAGTAATGACATATCAATTAACTGTGTCAACAAGGTCTAAAAATATGCAAATTACTGTACTTCAATTAGAAAAATCTACATCCTTGGAGAATATTGTAAATCAGGAAATTTGGGAGACATTAAGAGTAATCAGAGAGGGAAAGCGTGCACTTGTTACCATACCCTATTTTTACACATACATAATGAAATAATTATAGCCACACTGTATTTATGCCTCGGCAAAAATATTAAAATCTTAAGATCTTTACAATGATAAATTAAATCTGCATTATGTTTTCAGACAACATTAATTATAAGAAAAAGAAATCTATTATCATTCAATATAAGTAAGTTGAAACCAATTTGGACATGTAAATTAGAAATGTGGTTTTTCTCAGTGCCAGAACATTAAGAGAGAGAAAGCACGAAGAGACTTCTAGATCAATTACCACAGAGTCTATAAATGCAGAAGCTTAAGCGTATTTAGGGTGTAATGCAAATTTAAGGGTGTTTACCAACTTTTCTCACAAATATCCAACTATCTGGTATACCCTTTTCTGGTTTTCTCTCCTTAAAATGCATTAATCCATCTGTTTGGGATGTGTTTGTCTTTAGTGAGCTGGTCCCTAGCGGAAACTCTGGAGTAAATAACCTGAGGCGAGGCTGGGAACACATAAGGTGGAACAGGACTTCAGAGACTCACTGCAGGAACAGAACGGAGGACCTCACTTTGATATTCAATTTGCATCCACTATATAGATGTCAGAAGAGTACAGGAAGAGGCATTGAATGGCAGCCCCTCACCCCTTCCCAGACTTCTAGAAGTAACTCCTAGCAGGGAATAACCCATGCTGAGACTCCAAAAGGACTAATCCATATTATTCCTACTAATTAGAAGCTGTTCAAGGCTTCATCGAGGCCTGAAGACCTAACTCTAGAAAGATATTTTACTGACAAGTTCCGACTCTCAGGAATGTTTCTACATAGAGAGCATTACTCATAAATCAGGACCTAGAGTTAGGCTACTATGTCTGTGGCGTGTGTGTGTGTGTGTGCGTGTGCGTGTGTGTGTGTGTGTGTGTGTGTGTGTGTGTGTGTGTGTGTATGCACGCGTGCGTGCGTGTCTGTCTGTCTACCTGCTATCTTTCTCTACATGTGTGTGTCTCTATATGTGCATAGGCACATACATTGTACATGTGGAGGTCAAATATCAACTCCATCATTCCTCAGGATCCCTTTACCTGAAACTTGTCATCTCTCTCTTCCTCACATGAGACTATAAGTACCTGCGACTGTGCTTGTCTTTTGCTTGGTTAAACACGGATTTGGGGGTTGAACTCATGCGTGTACATATATGCAAGGCAACTGTTTTCTCCTTTACCACTAAGCTATCTCTCCAGCCCTCCACATTATAATACCCATGTGACTCCTGCCTCTTCTCTGTGCCACCCAGACATGGTGATTGCTTGCTTGTCAGTCTCTTTTTCAGAAATGTCTGCCAGGGCAGGCGGTATGGCTTTTCTTTGTGCTCAAGGTTCCAGCACAATGGCTCTTATGGAACAGGGGTGAAATCAACACTCTACCAATAACCCAAGCGGGAAGGACTACAATGGATTGGCTAGATAGCAGCTTGTTACCAGGAAAAATGGATTTTCCTAAACAGCACCGATTCAACTCAGTTTTGGTGAAACTGGTTAAACCATCAGAGAAGATTAAACAATGAGGAGGGTGTAATTTACATATATCCGTGTCCGTAATTCTGTCCTATGTCCCTTCCAGCGACACAGTCCCCTCCAATCCCTACCAGTGGTCCTCTCCTAGTGTTTTCTCCACCTGCTCTCACTCCTATCTGCTATTCTAGAAAACATCTGATAAAGCTGTTTACAATAAATATCAGTTCAGAAGCTCTATCCTTGAACACAGAATACCAAAAATGATATGGCAGAACAGCCAAGGTCTAAGATAGGAATTTCAAATGTCAATGGTCCAAAACATAATTTATGGAGTAAGGCACATTTCTATCACCTCTACACACACACACAGAGAGAGAGAGAGAGAGAGAGAGAGAGAGAGAGAGAGAGAGAGAGAGAGAACTCTCTATATGCCTCTCCAAAGGTTGGTTTAGATAGGTGTAGATATTCCTTAAAATAAGGCTCCAGGACAAATGCTGTTAGCATGACTGTATCATGTATTGTGAGACTGGAACAAGACAGGAAATGCCATTTCTGATGAGAAGTGTCTCATATGCAACCTTTCAAATAAATACTGGACAGAGAATATATTTTCCAGCATATTCTATTATTCTATTCTCTTTTTCTCTACTGTATTTCTCTCTCTCTCCTCCCTCCCCCCTCTCTGTTTTGTCCTCCCCCTGCCCGTGTGTGTGTGTGTGTGTGTGTGTGTGTGTGTGTGTGTGTGTGTGTGTGTGTGTGTGTGTGTGTGTGTGTGCATGAAGAGCCTGCTACATGACTGGAATACAGATATCACATAGCTAAATAACTGTTAACACAAGCTTCTAGACTTGCCTTACACAAACCTAGGTTCAAAACCTAGCTTTGGTAACTGTGTACTTTTGAACAACTTATTTAAATTCCTTAAGGCTTAGTTCCCTTATCTGTAAAACTGAAAGGATCACAACTGTACTCACAGGGCTCTTGTGAAGATTAAATGATATAATTCTAATGGAGGGATTAGTATGATTGGTAGCCAAAGTAATATTCAGATGATTAGAATCTTTAAACCTCTCCATAATACCAGTTATGTCTGCCCAAAGTTCTCATTGCAGAGCTGAGGTTGGGGGTGGGTGGCATTTCACAAGCCAGGGCTTATCTTGGTGTTTCCCAATTATTATGGCTACTCCTTGAGTGCCCATGCTCCAAGTCCCTCCATCTGCCTAACTTATTTAAGAACTTAGGATGGTAAATACTTGGACCAGCTTTGCTCAGTCAAGTGGCTTCTCAGAAGAACAAATGAATTGAACAGCAAGAATTGAAAGAGGATTCAAGACTATAAATTCAATAGTTGTATGGTATACAAACTTTCAGGATAATGACATAATATTCCTAAATTACTGCTTAATCTGTCTTTTAGCTTACTTTCTTTAGGTTCTTGTTCTCTTCATTTTCATGTCTCTTTATTCATATTTTTAGGCTTTACATACACTATGATTCATATCAAAGGCACCAGGCTCACAGGGAGCTAAAGATTCCTGAAGATGGATTATGTTAACAGACATGTGACCTTGCTAGAATGTCCAAACTGTCCCAGAAAGTTCAGAGAAAGAAGACAAGAAAAACCTATTCCAGTCAACTCTTTAGAAGTTAACAAGCCAAGAGGGAAGAGACCCCACTAAATATGGCTGCCTTCTCCCAGGGTGCTATGAGGTGGTTTCTGCTCATCATGTCTCCTGTCTACTCTTGAGCACTCAAGGGCAGAAAGAAAATTCATGACAGAAGAAGGCCTCTAACCAACTCATTAGGTTTGAGGGATGTCACCTCTGCCTGACTTGTCATACTGGGGTGAGGATAAGTTTTACTATTCAGTTATTAGTCTGTATAAAAGTAAAAGAGAAGAAAAGGAGAAGAGCATCTCTTCTAGAGGAGAAAACAGAAAGTAAAAGCGGGAGAAAGGCACGTGTGCTACCCCACAACCCACCTTTTACTATAGGGCTCCTGCTGTCTCCCAGCCTGGCAATTATTTGACTATTACTTATCTTTAAACATGAGCTAAAGAGATCTAGCATTTTGGAAAGGTAATTATACCGTAATGCAGATGGCAGTAATAACAATTACCCAACATAAGCCCTTGCAATGATCTTTACAGAGAAAAGCAAAGCAGAGAAACGTAGTTCTGTCTCATGAAGGACCTCCAGTGGAGAAGGCTGCAATGCAGTATCCAGGCTGTCCTGGAAAAGGACACACAGATGCCAACTTTTCATCCTTATAGGCAAAGCTATATGGTAGTTAAACATTTCTAGAGTTTAAAAAGTTCCTTATGTTAGAGACCTTTCTTGACAATTTTTATCTAAGGTGACCCCTAGCCTACCTCAAGATCTGGGGGGGGGGGGGGGTAAAAATCCTTTCCTTGTGCAAGCCAACTCCAGCAACTCTTCCCATATCTGAAACTGCCTGCCATGCGCATTTTAGTGGGGAAAGATTTATCCTACAACGTGATCGTTGTTGAAACAGGGGGATCTAATTGCTTAGAAATCATTAATTGCTATAAATAGATGACTTCTGGGAGTCAATGAACTATACGCAGCAGAGACAGTGTGTTTGAATGTCACGCTTGTGCACTGGATATTTTTATGACTTGTCAGTGGTTCTGTAAAGAACTCACACAGCGAAAGGTGCCTAGTCAAGCTGGACTGATGGAAATTGCCAGTTAGAAATAGATTGCTCTTGTCTTAAACCTTGATCACACTTCTAACAAATAAGGATGTGCATTTGCACTGTATTACAAAGGAAAGTTAGTATCCGCTATCCAAGAAGGGCGGGAGAAAGAAGAAAGAAAAAAAGGACTTGAAGAGTCTCTACCTGATCTTTGCAATTTTCTAGGGCATAAAATAACAACCTGTCACCTACCTTTCACAGGTCATTTTTATCACGTTGAGGGCCAAAATGAAATTTGACCTCCATTTTCCATCTACAGCAGTGATGATAAATTCAATGTGCACTGAGCAAATGAACAGGAGGCCCACAGAAAGCCAGATTAGTGTGGGATTATTCATTCCTGACTTGCCACAAAGAAAAAAGCCATTTCTTGCCTTTGAACTTTGTGATTTTCCTCCCTCTGAGCCTCTCTGTAGCACTGATACCTTGAAGGCCTTGCCTGAGTAATTCCACACAGATCTTCTCCATTCCAATATGATTAGGCTACTCTGTTCCTAAAACTTTAAGAGTTGTCCTATTCCTATATCTGATCGAGATACTTCTTTTCTAACCAAGAAGCCAATACATGTCTCTTTATAAAGCCTTCTGCCCTGACTCCCAACAATAAAGGATGACAGTACCACCTTGCAAAGGAGGAAGAAAGTGCTACAGAGCCCAGTTTGCAAGGCCATGGGGAAAGAAAAAGAAACTGATCTGGCTATCAGCAGTTTCTCACGTGAAATCCTGATGAGTTGGCAAACTGCCTCCCATGGCTGTGTGCCTCTGACTGAAACTCACATTGACCCCCAGTCTCCCTGTTACAGCACACTGCCAAGCGGTCCACTAACTCTAAAACCTACCCAGCCCAAGGCAGGAAGCACTAGCCAGAGTACCAGCATTTCAGATACACTTCCAAAAGTCACAGAACTTTGCTGATCCCAACTGGCTGGGGATTCCTATTGTTGCCTTCTTAGCGGTCATTCTCCCATAGGCTTACAAAAGCAGCTGACCTCACAATTATCTAAGTGTCAAATCTAAGCAGTCCTGACCAAAATGGTTGGTTATGTGGTTCAATGCTGTCTCATGAAACAGGACTGCTTGCTTGGCCTTCAGATTGGCATGACTTGAGAGGCTCTAAACCATCACACTATCTGAATATGTCTGCTTCTATCAGAAGTACATGAGCATGCATTTCCTCATCTCAAACCTCGGCTCCACCCTGCCTCTCCGGTATTCAGATCTCTTCTACTCCTTCTCTAGGAATGAACTAACTATGAACACTATTTTGGCCTCACAGGGTCCCATCTTATCTCCAGCTCTCTGCATTGTTCTCGGTTGCTTCTACCCTTGAATCCCACTTGTTTCTTTTTTATTTCATTTATGTACCTTTGTGGGTTTACACTGGGGGTTATGTCCCCCGGAAGTGTGAGCCGCCAAATGGGTGTTAGAAATTAAATCTGGGTCAGCTCTTAACCTCTGAACCATTCTCCAAAGTATCCCCACATACATACAAGTTGGTTCTTTTGACTGTAACTCAAACATACTCCTTTCTTAGGTTCAGAGTTGGGGGTTAGACTTCTGTCTCCCCCTTTCTTAGATACCTTTCCTCCATGTGCTCACAAGCTCGGCCTCTTTTTATTCCTATCCTCCTTTAGATGAGTTCTTTCCTAGTAATCCCTTCATGAACTCTCAGCCCCTTCAGCAGTTTCCATTCGGGTTTTTCCAGATGAAGGTGGGGAGTCAGGAGCAGAATGGCTGTTAGGTGGCTTGAGAGAACTAGATGGAAGTATGAAGAAGTTAAAATGAGAGGACAGAGATACAGCACAAGGTAGAATACTGATCTGGCCCTCACTGAGGACAACTAGAACTTGACAAACCTCAGGAAGTATCTTAGTCAGTCACTGTTCTATCACTGTGAAGAAACACCATGACCATGGCAACACTTATAAAAGAAAACATTTTATTGGGGCAGGCTTACAATTTCAGAGGTTTACTCCATTATCATCATGGCAGGGAGCATAGCAACACACAGGCAGACATGGTACTGGAGAAGTAGCTGAGAACTTTACATCCTGATCCACAAGCGCGCACGTGGTGGTGGGGGGGTGCTGACATGAACTTCGTGGGGGAGGGTACTGGTTTTGCGAGACAGGTTTCTCTGCCTCCTCTTCAAAGTGCCACCACCACCTGGCTTTGAAATGGGCTTTTGAAACCTCTAAACCTATATCTAGTGTCACACTTCTTCCAACAAGGCCACACCTCCTCCAACAAGGCCACACCTCCTGATCCTTCTAATCTTTTCAACCATTTCCACTCCCTGATGACTAAACATTCAAATATAAAAGCCTATGGGGCTCACTCTTATTGAAACCACCAAAGAAATGGTCAGAATGCTGACTGCAGCGTACTCTTAGCTCCCAGGTTGCACCAGCTTCTCTGATTTGGAGAATGTGAGGCAAGAAATGTTACAGAGGCGGTTGGAGCTAGAAGTAGAGATGGTGATATGAGTCCCTCCCTCTCTACCATGTGACTTCTTCTCAAGCCCCTTTATCCCTTGACACATTGATTTGATGATGATGCTGTGTGTGTGTGTGTGTGTGTGTGTGTGTGTGTGTGTGTGTGTGTGTGTGTGTGTTGTTAATCACCTTTCTTAATCCTGTTCCGGTTAAGTTTCTGTTGCTGAGATAAACATCATGGCCAAAAGCAACTCAGAAGGAAAAGATTTATTTCAGCTTACAATTTATAGTCCGCTACTAAGAGAAACCAGGACAGAAACTCCAGGCAAAAATTTGGGAACAGGAACTGAAGCAGAACTATAGAGGAATGCTACTCTTTGGCTGGCTCCCATGACTTGCTCAGCTAGCTTTCTTATACAGCCCAAAGCTGTCTGTTTAGGTATGGCATTAGTTCAGCCCACTAGGCTAGGCCCTCCTCCATCAATTAGCATTCTTAAAAATGCCCTATATACATGCCCAAAGCCAACTTGGTGGAAGCAATTCTTCAAGTCCTGCTCAGACATGTCAGGTTAATAGCTGAAGCTCACTATAATGTATCCCAATAAACACATACAAAGAATATAAACTTTGGTCCTTTGAGATAACCCTAACACTTCAAAAAGGGCTTGGCAGATTATATTTGACTAACACATTCATGCATTTATATAATAAGCATTTTCTGAGTTTGATATGGGAAGAAAGTAAAGGTGGTATGTATTGTCTCTGCCTCAGAATCTTACAATCCAGTAATGGCAAAGGTCACAGAAAGGAATAGTGCAATATGGTAAATGCAATAAATGAGGCTGGTACAGAGAACTACATGAGCAAGAGGACTTCAGAAGAGTCCTGGGAATGCCTGAGAAAGTGACTCAGTTCTTTTCACTGGGACCTGAAAAATGAAGAGTTATCGTCCATTGACAAGAAAGGCACTCTGGGTAAAAAGAGTGAGTTTGGCAGTGTTAAGATGCCATGTTATATTACACACATCTGGAGCATAAAGTATGCTGGAGGGAGGTGAACTTTGTAACACTGCCAGGATGTGTCAGAAATAAATTTCTGTTCAAAAATCCAGAAGAGAGAACCCAACGACATCCAGTGTGGCCCAGAAGATGAAGAAGCAGACACTTTTCCATATTGTAGATGGGAATGTCAACTAAACAACTTGGGGAGGGTGGTTTACCAATATTTAGTAATATTGAAAATAACTCCACAATAGTTGAGCCATATCATTTCAGGTACCCGCCTTAAAGGAACCGCTCTAGTATGTGAGAGACAACCATGAGGGGGTTATTGATATCACAGCTTGTGTGAAAAACTACCTGGGAGACACAGGCATCCATGAGTCAGGAAACAAGTATGCACCCATGTCAGCAAATAAATCCAAGAATAATAAAGAGCATCTAAAATGAAGGCATTAGGTTATCTACATTGTCAACATAGGGAAATATTTTCAATACCACAGAAGAAGGCAAGATACCAAAGAGGCTCTAGAGCCTGGGGCCACCATGGGAGTTTTAACATTTCTAACATCTGGACAGCATAAAGGAAAATATGTTTTAAAAATGTATAGCTTCCTATTGAACAGTGGCCACTTCCTATAGAACAGTGGCCACCTCAAAATGTTAAGTGGAGAAAACAGATCAGAAAGAGAGCTAATAGCACTTTCACATAACGGAAATGTATCATTACTTGGGGAAACCAAAGCTGACACAATCATGACAGACAGCATTTGTTAAATATGGATATTAAACATGCAGGTACTTTGTGGGCTTCTGTATTCACTGTAGCATTTTCTCCTTTGCATACTCTTGAAAAATGACCCAAGGAACTTTTAGTTTGTGACCTCATTTATATCCATTCATTCAGTCATATATGCAGCCAAGAGGTACCTACTAAGCTTTCAGTATGTCCAAAGATACCATTCTACACAACTGTAGGAAATACCTACAGGCAGAAAGCACAACTAACTTCAACAGGTTCATCATCTGTCCAGAAAGAAGAGCACGTACACTAAAACAGTTCTTGAGCAGCCATGTTTGTAGACATTACATGCCATCCGAGTACACCACCATGAAGCACCTTGTACTTCTTGAACATATGACCAGCATTAGAGTTAAATCAAACTCATGTTATTATCACAATGGTCATTAGCACAATGCCAGCTCCTTCATCTCTCATCAGTTGTCAAGAGCTAAGAAAGTTGAACTATAGAAGTGGCTCAGTGATTAAGAATACTTGTTTTTGCAGAAGACCCAGATTTGGCTCCTAGCACCTACATGGTGGCTAACAACAGTCTATAACTCCAGTTTCACGGAGATCTGATTCCATCTTCTATTCTCTGAGGGAACATAGGCACAAACATACATGCAGGCAAACACTCGTGCACATAAAAATAAATTAAAATACTTTTTAAAAAAAAAGATCTAAGAAAGTTACTTCAGAAAAGCACACTGAACTTCCTGGGAACAGAGAGCCAGAAGATACACTGCCAACTCTCACCCCATTAACACAAACACTGTGGGTAAAAGAAGAAAATGAAGACAAATGGGGGTTCCCTCGTGTGGGTATTCACCACCAGCACAGTCAGCCATTTTAAAGCCATATTGATTATTGCATCTACTCCTCAGGCCAGGCCTCAGGAAAACCAACACCATCCAATTCCCTAGTCCTTCCTTCAAGGTGCAGAGCGGTGAAGGCGGAAGACACTCAATGTGTCCCTCCACTCTGCCAGTTCTCTCTTCTGATTACAGAGAATGAGGCACTGTACATTCTTATCTGTTCTTCAGATGTCATAAGCAACATGAATACATAATCCTTATGGAACAGAAAAGCAAGCACAGAATAATAAAGATGGTGAAATTCTCCTTTCTATACATGTTCCCACATTCACAAACATAGCTAAGTACTTTTAATACAAATGGCTCCTCACGAAAGTCAGATTCCTTTTGTGCCATTTAGCAGTCTTGGCCATCTTCCCACGTCATTACCTGTGGTTCTATTTACAGCATTCATCTTAACAGGTGCAGAAAATCCTGCAGTTTAGTTAGATCATCATTTTTAAGTATTCCCATTCTAGTGGACATCAAGAGTGTTTCTGGCTTCACTGCAATTTTAAGTAATGTGGCGAATTCATTTCCACATGAAGCTCAATTCTACACAGCTGGGCACTATTTTCCAGCTGCAGCATATGTATGTGCCTTGGTCCCATATGATTCAAAAATCACTTTGGAAGAAGGGACTATGTCGTATTTTTTGTTGTGATTCCACTGAAGTTAACTCAGAGCGAGACATATGTGGAGGACTAACGTGCATATGAATGGGGTGACCTTGGTACCCCCTTTATCTCTAGTCCTCTGCTGAGTAGGGCTAAAAGCCAACAAGTGGCCCCTTCTATGCAGTAAGTACACTAATACATATTGTGTTATCCTAGCAACATGAATAGATATAAGTAATTACGCCAAAAATCTGGGAAACTACCCATATGAGACAACCCTCCCCTTTTCTGTCCTCTAGGAACAGAGAAGATTCGTACCTTAGGCCAAGAAACAATCCATTCATTATCCTGCAGGGCCCCTTCCCAAGGAAGACGCCTGCCAGGCTCTTCGTGCTGTTGTTGTTCTTGCGTGGATCCAAGCAAAGTTATTACCTGGTGGTATGAACTCTCCTTATCTGCCAGGCCTGTTTCAGAAAAGAGCCATTGACAGCCAGGATTCAATCTCTCTTCTAAAGCCCTTTCCCAGATAAACAAGCTTTAAAGAGTCCACAGCGCATACTACCTTTGAAGAGAAAAAGTCAGCAGAGAAGGGATGAAGACACTGTCTGCCCACTTGCCAGAATGGGGTCTTCCTCTCTCCTGCCCCCCCCCAAAAGAGGCTCGTGGCTCTAGAAGAAGTATATAAAAGTAGAGGAGCAGTTCTGAGCAATGGACCGTTACCAGTTGATCAGGGTATAGCTTTTAAACCTACAACTACTAGAAACCAGGAATTCTTCTTGAGAAGAGCTAATAGACCACCAGCAAGTGGGGATGCACATGGGACCCAGATATTGCATAGGAACTGGAAGCAGTTAAAATTCACTCTTTTGATACAGAGATAAGGAACAATTCCAAAAAAGGAAAACAAGAAAAAATAAATAACAACAAAAGCATAGAAATGAAAGAGAAATAAAGAAGTATGTGTGAGTTTATCTCTAAAACACAAGGCATGAAACATCTTCTGTATAAAAGTCCATCCACCTACCTGCAGACTCCTTGAAGGCAAAGCTGTGATGAGACCCTCCATGGATGTCTGATGGATGAGTAGGAAAAAAACCATTACTTTGAGCTCTTTGAAAGGAAAGGAAGTCACCAAATACCTCAGAGTGCTTTCAGTTCTCAATAAATTACGTCCAGTTTCTTTACTTCACCTGTGGGTGCTTTGAAGTGTTCATTTGAAAGTATGTGGTAAGCTATCACTATGAAATTAAGTTGCCAGAATAGAGCATAATGCCCAGGAGTCAATGCTGTAGGGATTTGCTTCAGACAGATATGGAGCTGAAACCATCCCCGAGTCAGCTCTCAGGGAGGCCCTGCTTCAAAACCAGATAAAAGTCATGATAGAAAAATATAATTTTAAAGGACAACTTATTTATTTCTCATGAAACTTGCTCAGTCATCTAACTGAACAATAAACCTTTAATAAGGCCCTACCATGAACACAGCACGATATTAATAAAACTCATGTTGGGTCAGCAAAGAGTACAAGGACTTACCAGGAGCCAAAGAGGATGCTTCTGCTTAGGGCAGCAACACAGTAGCTTGAAAGGCTGCTGGAAGGCTGGCAATAAGGCATTGTCATCAGGACCCTTACTGAAAGCCAATGAAGCTCTCTGGACTATAAGCTCTTTGAAGACAAGGACTCTATCTGCCTTGTTAACTCAGCCTGGGAAATGGCAACTGCAGTATAAAGATTTGTTGGGTAGATCAGACAATCCATAAAAGAATGAGAAAAATGAGTGGGGAGAATTTCCAAAGAATAATTTCCTATAGAATTCTTCTTGTTCACATCCATCAGCAAGTGGACATCCTAGAAGACGGCATTGAAGCTGTGGTATCAATGTGAGTACCAGATGCAGGGCTTGACCTTCACAATGCTGTAGTATTTTCTTCACAGGTTTTCTATTTGGGTTTGTTTACTTAAAGACACAGAGCCAGGCAAATACCTACATAGAAGCCCCATAATCTCAAGGCTGAAGGATAGCCACAAAGAATTGCCAGGGACAGAAACCATGTTTTCTTTGTGACATTTGCTAAGTCTCACGACTGTGTGTCTGATCTTTCCAGACATATTACAGGCATCACCCAGCCTGTGGTGAATCCTCTCCCCCGTCTTCATAGAAACTTAGAATATGGAACTTGATAAGAGCTCAGGAGGTACATTTGAAAAAAACAAAAAGTTTCTTTGAGAGCAGGCAAAGAGTATCTGTCACCCATGTGAGGAAGAATCTAAATAAGAAAGAAAATTTAAAAAAAACAAAAAACAAAAAACAAAAAAGACCTCTGACCAAAACATACATACAGCTCCTATCCAAAGGAAACACTTTGAGAACACAGGTCCACATGGAACACGTACATACATAGCAGGCAATAGAGCTCTCATGACAAGTAGGGTATAAAATTGAGAGAAGGGGGTGGCTGGAGCAATTGTTGAATGGTGAGGCTCTGCTGCTGTCCTCCAACCCAAGAAAACAGATAAAATCCTTCACAATGCAGCAATGTGTTAGACAACTTTCATTCTGAACATAGTACCCATGTACACATAACATAAGGTGTTTGAGATCCATTCTGTAGCATTGGAAAGTTCATGTCTATGGTCAATGCACCATGCTTCTCTGTTTAACACAATCTACATTCAGTCTGAAAAAGGTATAACTAAACATAACAAATGCCTGTCAACTGAATGTTAGTAGTTTGGAAGAATACAAACCTTAAGTGGTTCAAACTCAGCACTGAAAAGCAAGATAAAAATCTTAGCCTGGATTCTTGTTTTGGCTGAGGACAATTCAATGTCCATTCTTGGAATCAAGGGCAATAGTGCTTGCTTTCCAGGGCTCATGAGCTGCTAGTGATGTGCACTGAGCCACCTTGGTGCTTTACTTGTAAATCTAGCTCTTGCTTAAGGTATGGAAATTTTAATTTAAAAAAATCAGATATAGAGTATTGGAGACATAGCTAGCTGAGGGTTCAATCCCCAGAACTCATGTGAAGAAAAAAAAACAAAACAAAAACAAACAAAAAAGCCTATGTTTAAAAGCAAGTATATATAATCCCACACTGTAGGAAGACAGGAGAATCCCTAGATGGCCAGAATAGTCAGTTCTGGGCTAGTGAAAGAGTATCTCAAACAAGCAATGCCCTCCAACTGCATGAGCACACAAGTGCACACACGTACAAACAGACACAAATACAAGCAAGATATATGGTCAAAGAGCCAAGGCCCATTTTGCTGAGATGAATTAAGACCACGAGGCAATAGGTGGATGTTGACAGTAAGAGTCATTCTCCTTTGGGAACATGTCTGTTACTCATGACCCTAATGGAAAGCAACACACCTATGTGCATACAGGCAGCACTAGTTGGAACCAGGAGGATATAATACTAAAAATATATATAAAAGGTTATGAAGCTGGGTAAGAGATAGGGTTAGAACTCTGGGAGAAGTTGCAGATAGAAAGTGATAAATGGATATGATCAATATATAGTATATAAGCATACAGAACTTTCAAAGAATAAAAAATGCCATTTGAAGAAAGGTACAAGAACCAGAAGAAGGACCTAGACCATAGCACACTGACTTTAATAAGAAATCTGCAACTTTATGTAACAAAAATGACAGAAACAACCTCAGTGTTTAACAACAAAAGAAGTGGACCATTTGTTGATATTGAGATTGAATTCTGCACGTTTGCAACAACACAGACCCACAACTACGAGATTCAAGAAAGAAGAATCTCACAAAAATGCAGGCACACAAATAATTGTTTATATCACTCCTCACCAAAGCTGCTCTTTGCAATATATGGAGATCATTACAGAAAACTGAAACAGGTCAAAATGAGAACAATTCAGTTTTTGTGTCTACAATACACGGCCTACACCTAAGGCATCACATCACATCACAAAGTAAGTCAGAAGGATTGTAAGAGCCAGAGGACCCCAAGGAAATCTTACATGAGATTCTGTCTCTAGAAATGACAAGAAACTTCACCTCAACAGTATGGCGGCCTAAACAAGGACACCACCAACAGACATGTTAACAGTGTGGCAAGAACTACAGACAATTTAGGGATGCTGAGAGCAGAAGAAACAGTCTTCTCCAGGGGTAAGCAAGTCCTTTAATTTGTTATCCAACACAAGTGGTCAGCCCGGAAATTATATATGCACGAGACTTAGCAGGTTGTATTTATGCATTTATGCACCTATAGTTATGTAACCATAACAAAGAAGATGAGGCCATGAATTTGAGGAGGCATGGGAGGAAGGACGTGGAAGGAGCTGGAGAGAAGAAAGAGAAGGGGGAAATAATGTAAATGTATTTTAATTTTACAGTCTTTAAAAAAACTTATATGCACTAGTGCTTTTCCATGGGTCTTGGGGCCCCTGGAAATGGAGTTATAGACAGTTGTGAGCTTCCACGTGGGTGCTGGGAAGTGAACCCAGGTCCTCTGAAATAGCAATCAGCACTCCTTGTTACTGAGCCATTTTTCTATTCCCATATTTTAATTTTAATTAATAAATAAAACATTATAAACCAGTGAGGTGTGTGTGTTTGTGTTTGTGCGTATGTGAGTGTGTGTGTGTGTGTGTGTGTGTGTGTGTGTGTGTGTGTGTGTGTATGGTAGTATCACAGCTCCCTTGAAATCCATATTTAGGAATAAAGACTAAATCCATAAGACCATATTAAAACTGTTAATAGTGGTGACAAATGGACAGTAGAATTTTCTATAACTTATTAATTTCCTTTTTGTGCTTGCAGTTTTCTGATTTGTTTATTTTTATAATAGAGGAAACTGAAAGCCTCTATACCTCTGTCATACTTCCTATGAGGCACAACATCCTTTCTAAGACAGTGTTAAGACAATCATATGTAGCCCAGCGTGGTGACATACTCATTTAATACCAATAATCAGGAGGCTAAGACAGGTGAATCTCAGAGTTTGAAGTCAGCCTTGTCTATCTACAGAATGAGTTTTAGAACAGGCCAGAGTTACACAGAGAAACTTTGTCTTAAGAATCTTTAAAAAAAAAAAAAAAAAAAAAAAAAAAAAGATTTTTTTTGTTTTGTTTTTGTTTTTTAGATGAGAGAAAAGAAAAGAAAAGAAAAACAGATTTGGCTTACTTTCATTTCAAAATAACATTCCGATGCAGCTGAACAATTATGTGAAATTCAACCTAAACTGACTTTGAGTGATCCCAGACAATACAAGAACAAAGCTTCCAGACACTTCATTAATGTCTAAAGAGAGGTTCTTCAGTGAGAGAGGACATATTTTCAAATACACGTTTTTTCAACGAAAGGATGCTTCCAGTTGCCCAGCTCACTTAGTTAACTGACAAAATGCACGTGCATGCTCATGCCTACATCTCTCTTCCCCATTCCAGGTCTCCATCCCCAAACACTACTAATTCTACTTTTATAAAACATATTCAGAAAATTATAGGCTTGAGACGCAGACCATTTGAAGATTCTACAACATTAATGAGTCAGAAAACAATGGAAATTTTTTTCTTTTTTTTTAAAAGAAAGATAAAAGTCATCAGCAGTCATTAGTAGGAAAGAATCTCCCCAATTTAAACAAGACTGAAATGAAAATGGATGCCGTTCCTCTGTTTGTTTGAATAATGACACATCTAGGCATTAGTTCAAATCAGCTCATGATGTTGCAGTCAGTTCTTCACCAAATTTGTCAGGCATTGTTAGGATGGACTTAGAGATGAATTTTTATGTATTCCCGGTATGAAAAAATATTCTTCAATGTAATTTTTTTTTATTTCTGCAAAGTCACAAAAAAAGTTTTATTTTTTCTAGAAACTAGCCAGTCCGAGGAGAGGGAGAAAATAAATCACCAACTTGAAACTAGATAAGTAAAGTCACATTAGGAAGCAGAACTCGGGGAGATAACAGGATGGTGAAGGTTACAATGAAAACAAAGGAGACAGTTAGACAGTCCTGGCAATTTTGCTTCTGCAGGATCATTGGTAGGACAAGGTGATGAAGAGTACCTTTATTCTGAACCTCACACCATAAAACAGAGGAGTTTGAGATGTTTCTCGTCCAGGCCTCCATGGAAGAGATGAATACACTCACTCGTGTTTGCTGCATGGAGTGATGTGGACAGAGAGAACTTCTGTAGGAAGTATCTGATCAGGGCCATTATATGTTACATTAAATGTAAACTAGGAGGTAGCAATGATGTTGGACTTTGTAATGGCTTACAAGAAACAACCCACATACACAAAGAGTCAACATCAATTACTGACCACCTATGCATTTGCTTTTGGTCATGTAAGAAAGTATTAGAAATGATTAACTTGATTCTGGAGGTTAGGAGAAATCCAAGATTAGGTGGTCCATTGCTTTGGGTCTCTGGTGGAGATGAGATGTCATGGTAAGTCATGAGGTTGGCTCAATAAAACACTGGTATCATGAGCCAAGAAATAGAAGAAAGGAGAGAATACAGAGGGTCTATTCCATAGCCTGCTGCATGAGCAGGTACATCTCCAGTGACCTCCTTCAACAGCACCCACCATGGTTTTTACCAGTTCTCAATGGATCTACTCAGGGATCAAGCAACGGCACATAGACCTTTTGGGGACATTCAGCAGTCTACTAAAGGCACAATGACCTAGAGAATGGAGATCCAGTGACAAATAAGACAGACAGGTCTGATGCCCATTTTCAGGAATTTAAAATCATCCCACCAAACTCAGAAACATATTTACATTACATATTGCATTATTATGCATAATTCATGAGTCTTTACTTTGAGCCAGGAAAAGGTCTATTATATGTCGTCATCATCATCATTACAATCAAAATAACAGCCCATCCTGTTTGATAAGAAATAGGAGCAACCCTGTACCAAGTACTACAAACCAAGAAGATGTCTCATATCCACTTTTCAGGTAAGAGAAGAGTGCTTCACAGGATCAAGAGAACTGTATAAAGTCACAGAGAATAATGACAAAAATTCAGACTTTAGTATGTGTTTTTCTGAATCTGAATCCCAAGCTGCTAAACACTATGCCTAGACTTCCTGACACTGGTCCCCTACAATGGTCAGCCACACTGGAACTTTTCCAAGTCCATCATCAGTGAGGCACAAGGAGCTAAAATTAGATGTGATACTCATGGGTCAGGAGGTGTCCAAAGGCTGATATCATCCCTGAACAGCTGGCCCTCCCTTCTGGCTGACCAACCAGAAGAGCTGACGAATATAGGTTGGATACAAGCCCAAGAGACCTCTGGATGCATCTAAAATGGGCCAGATAAAGTGCCTCCAGACATACGCTGCTGTGTGCCATCTTCTAGGGCGTAAACAAGGAGAACATCAGTAGTGCTAATGCAGTGGTTTTCAGCTGGAACAACTTTTTTCCCTGACCCTCTTCAGGGGACATTGAGAAATACCCAAAAATCCAGAATAAAAGGATACTACCGGCATCTAATGGATAGAGACCAGAGATGCCATTTAATATCTTACAAAGAGCAGCAAAGTACTTTTCAACAAAGAATGGCTTGTCCAAAATGCCAACAGCATCACTGCTGAAAGAGGTTATGCTGATACATGTCTATTGTGGGATGGAGACTGGATTTTATGGCTGAATTGTGTGCCTTGACTTATTAGTATATTCATACTTATTTTTGTTACATCATGGCCAAATGCCTGACAAGAAGGAATTCAAAGAAAGAAGAATTTCTTGGGCTTATGAGGGTACAGTCCATTCTGGTGAGGAAGGCTGCAGGAATAGTTCATGGCTATGGCTGCAAGGAGGCTGCTTGCTGACATATTGTTGGGACAGGAACCAGAAGGGGCCATGTTAGTCATCAAATGTTTTTCTTCTTTTTCTCTTTTTATTCCATCCAAGATCCTAACCCACAGGATGGTGCTATCTACATCCAGGTTATGTCACTGTTCCTCAGTTAATCTTCTATGGAAAAGCACTCACTCACAGATACAAAGACACACCCAAAGCTATGCTTCACTAATGCCTTAGGCATTTCTGTGAAGTTGAACAGTCAAACTGAGAAAGCACCACAACCTAAGTTGTAGACTTCAACATGGGATACAGAAAGGAAATAGGGTTTCTTTTAAGTACCTTACTGGATCTTTACATTTTTAGTTATTGTGTTTTATAGTGTTTACCAAGCAGCATTCCACCATAATACCCGCCTTAGCTTATTCATAAACAAGTATCCATTTGCTAGAGGTGCTTGCTCAGGAAATTTACTGGTCATAACATATAGTCAGAGAATATTAGAAATTATCAGATTAGACAAAAGAAATCTTCAAGCCATGATCTCATTATATTGAATTCTCATGGCTTCCCCCATGGCCTCTGGAATGTTCTCTAAATTCCTTCATGATGCTATCAAGACCTTTCCCAATTTACCTTTCCTATCTCCCACACTCTACCTATTTGTTGGTCCTTGAACATCAGCCACAGAAGATCAAGGACTGCACTGTTTACCTAGTGTATGGCTTTTGCAACCAAACAGCCCTACAATAATGTTCTAGGTACCTAAAACAAACATTTATAAGTTGCCTTCATAATGTAATGCAGCATCAAATACAGATCTGAAATCAAGGCGATCTGGGATGGATCTCCAGCTTCAGCTCTAATAATGGCTTCTATTTAGCCATCCTAAAAGGAGAACAAGAACTCTGATCCCCACAGGACCATGCAAAGAATTAAATCCAGTGGGATTTTTGCTCAAGTAATACTCATTCTCCTCAGTCTGTTCTCTCTCCCCCTTCGCCCTAGGTTTAAGGGATTTGAATAAGTCAGAAATGTTCAGACCCAAGTGCCTATCTTCTAAAATCTAGGTATGAATGTTTCTCCTACTTCACAGTGTAAGCATGAAAGATAAAATCAGAAGGAAGCTGGTAACTAGCAAAAATTACAGAGGATTTATAAATATAAAGCTGTTTCCTCAAACTGCTTCCATGCAACTTTCTACCAAGGGATTTCTGATAATTACTCTTTTACCCTATTTGGAAAAGTAAAGGTCGACATTCAAAAAGGAAAGGGTTTGGTTCAAATGAATCTGTGTGGCTTTTTATTTTCTGCTTACCCTGTCTCACCTTCTCAGCTGAGAAAGTGCTTAAATATTGCAAAATCAGGGATTTCAACAGTGGTAAATCCGGTTGATCAGCGTGGTGTGTGGGTTTTTTTTTTTTTTTACTAGAGGGAATTGATTCACAGGCTGTGAAAACACATTGCCTCACAGACTGACCACACAGCCCAGCATAGACGCTGACCACCTCCCAGACTGGGCTGACGTCAAATTGCAGGGTACATGGCCCTGGAGCACTTCCAGATCAGCACAATCTTGCCACCCACATATGACCTGGGATTCGTGCTTGATCATCTACAATTCCAAGTGTGTATTTTTAAATTTTTGAAAATGAAGTGTGTTCATACAAGCACTCTCCAGAAAGGTCAAAAGCAAGTAGAAGCCAGGGAGCCCTCCTTGGAGAGGCCTGAGCTCTTGGATCCTTGCCCAGTGGGAGCCTAGGAGATGCAGAGAGCTCAACCCCCAACCTAGATTTCACTGGCATTTTCTGACTTTTGCCTCTCATTCTCCCCATTAGAGTTAATAACAATAATAGCTCACCATTTTAAGGCTCTTCAGTTTTTTTTAGAAGAGTAATGAATATGATCTCCTCAGTTCTTTAAATTGCAATTGCTTACTTACGTATGTCAGCACAAGATACCTTGCTCTTTACAGGCTCCCACAGGCTCATCTTCTCAGTTCAGCATGCTCAGTGCCTCCCTGGCATATATGTGGCCCACAGTAGGTACTCAGCTCTCATTTCCTTAACAAATGACTACTGTAATAAGTAGTTCTGAATGAGGAGAACACTGAAAACAGGGACCTCAATGTTTGTTCAAATCTTTTCTAATTTCTAAGTGTATGCACATGTGTGTACAGGTACATATGGAAGCCAGAAGGCAACAATTACTTTTTTTCTTGAGACTTGTAGATATATAGCTGAGGATCACCTTGATCTCATGATCCATCAGCCTATACCTTTCACATGTTCCAATTATGGCTATACATATGATACTGGAGATCAAGCCCAAGGTTTTCTGCATGCTAGGCAAGTGGTCTACTGTCTGGGCTACAGTCTTAGTTCTTCCACAGTGGCTTTTGAAAGAGTCTGTCATTAAACTCAGAGCCCAATTTGGCTATACTAGCTGCTCAGCAAGCTCTAGAGATCACCATGCCTTTGTCTCCCAAGCTCTGGTATTACAGTTGTATGCCATTGCACCTAGATTTTCTCATGCACAATGGAGATTCAAACTTGGGTCTTTAGGCTTGTGTAGCAAGTACTTTATTAAGTGCTTTATCTTCCTGACCCATGCTTTTCTAAATTCAGCACTCCGGTCTTCTGATCTCGATTCATCAGAGATTCTATCTTAAAAGGCAACCCCTACCTAAGAAAGGTAAAAAGAAAAAAGAAAAAGCTGTTTCCCCTGAGCCTAGCTATGGAAGGTGAGGCCAGGATTCAAAAGGCAGGAGCAGAATGCTCATGATGAGGTCATGTCAGTTCCCTTCCCTTTGCCTCATATGTCATTCTGGAAAGTAGATACAAATGTCCCAATGTCCATGCATAGCTGGACTATATGGAGAAGGACAGGGTAGACCCCCACACTCCACCTGGATCCATGGAGTCAAGCCAAGCTAGCCAGACTACACCTCTGGATCTGGAGTGAATAGACTAGAATTTAATCCAAATCTAGTATTTTAAAACAATAATGCCTCCTTTAGCAAGTGCTTAAGCTCCTTGTTCCTCCATTTTTGCATCTATAAAATCACAGACTTAATAGAACTTACTCCCTGGGATATTATAAGGATTAAGTGAGTTCAGATATTTTTAAATGCTTAAACTGATAGGCCCATGGGCATTACACACTAATAAATACTCTATCAGGTGTGTTCAACCTGCAGCCCACATGCCAAATGTCTTCCAGGGTATCTACGAATGTGGTGCAGCATATTTGTAGGCCATAGCATCATGCTGCAATATCAAAGGTTAGACATCCTTCTGGGTACTCTCTCTGATTGATATCACTTACCATTGTTCCCTCATCCATTCTAGCCAGTGCTTTATTGTTACTCTGCTGGACTGCTCTAAAAAACTTTTTACATGCAAGATTGCCTATCTACCAGATCACTTTCTCTGAAATATCCTTTTTCTGGGCCCTTTCTGAGACCCTCAGCTGATGAAGGGATTCACTTTTGTGAACAGGTATGGCTTCCCGGTGCCCTTTAGGATGCATCTAGCCTTCACATTTGTTATCTACACAATACTTTAAAAATATCAGGGCAGGGGCATAAATAGAGTAGTCTCCGAGTTATTTTTATAACATAGCTGAGTATTCAGTGAAGTCACAATCTGGGCTTTGGTAACAAGCCAATTAGGGTGTCCATCTTAACTTTGATATTGGTTTGCTGTATAACCTGAACAATTTATATAAACTCTTTGTGACTCTTTGTTAATAAGATATTGTTAATGTTATAAAATGCTGTGGGATTTAAATAGAATGATGTATTCAAAGAATTTCTCACAGTGTCAGTTCTACTCTTAGAACAGAGCAACAAAGACTAAACTCCACAGTAAGGAGGCTAATGGGAGAAATTTGGTAACTTGTTTAGGCTCTTGGAGCCAACTTCAATCCATCTAAGCTCCCCAATGCATATACCCCCAGAGAGAACCCCTAGGCCTCCTTCTAGAAAAGCCCACAAGCATATGCTTAAAGTAGAAAATAAGCAGAATGAGACGAGCAGCCTACACCCATCCCCCTCTCCCGTGGCTCTCAGAAGAAAGTTTAGAAAACCATGGGCACTGGCCTTGTAGACTCTCTCGGGAGTGGGAGTCACTGCTATGCCTATACTGGTCAGCCAGAGAGAGATTATTTTCAGGTCCAGTATGATAGTCTCTGCAAGCGAGCCAGTATTGGGGGATGGTAGCCACTTAGGGTAGATCTTTGACCAGTGCAGTCCTGCAGTCAAAATCCAGAAACTATTGCCAAAGAGGCTTCATTTTGTATTGTCAGAATGCTCTTGGTAACACATGGGTTCTACCAAAGTGTCTACAGCTAACCAGAGCACATATGGATATTTCACTGTCACTTTCATGGCCTTCAGTGTCATGCATGTGACTTTAAACCATCCAAGAGGGGTGGATCCTGATGTTCAGGTGTACAGATGCCAATATCTCCATACTGGGCTTTCCTCCTGAGAGGTAGCAACTAAGTGAAGATTTCCAACAAGCAACTTAATAAAATATGAATGCTAAACAGACAAAGGTGTGTCCATGTGCTTTAATACACAGAATCATACATACATGTGTTCATGTAGGCATATGTGTCTATATGCACATATAAGTGTGTTTGTGTATAACACACAAAGATGGAGAGGAACAGGAGCTAAGCTCTGCCTCCAAAAAGTCCTAATTTATTATCTAGCATGGCATGTTGGCTCAGGTAATTGAGAAAATTGAAATTATATGTTTGTACAGAGCTAATCTATGCTTTAAAATATCAAGTCTGGGAGGAGGGACGCTGCTGATGAACACTTTAAAACCTCACTTCACACAGGCTTAATACGGGACTAATTCAGAATCACAAGGTTGAAGAGTTATGTGTCACCACATAAAAGGTACCAGTTCACTGAGCACCACAGCGATGGGGAAAACACACATAAACATTCCAACAAGAATGGAATGTAAGGCAAAAGCACAATTTCCTCCCAATCTGGACTATCAGCAGGATTTGCGCATGGTGTCTGAGGTTTTCTGGGGTAGATGGTACATTACAGTAGAGCATCAGCACTAATGCTACATGGCAGTTCCTTACAATACCATCTGCTTCGCCGGGAACTGTTAATATAGTTGTAATTATCTACTTCTAAGCACTTTATTGGGAATATCATTTGCAAATTAATCAACTACAGACCGGTAAAACAAATGACATGCTTCCCCGAAAACAACAGCATCACTTTATGTTCTTTTCCTAAGGAAAAGGGAAGCTGGAGTGAGTGGTTAGGGGGTTTTATAAGTTGGACTTAAAGAATTATAGTTGAGGGCTTTCCATAAAAGCCTTGGGAGAGTTCTGGAAATAGATAAGAGAAAACCATAAAAGCAAAAGAAATGAGCAGTATAACCTTGCAGATGACAGACAGCCAACTGATATCCAGACTATGGTAAAGACAATTCCCAGAGTGCCCCGCACCTGCTATCTTGAGTAGTGTGGAAGTCTGTAGCCACATGCCTTTCATGCTGTATGTGGAGTAAAGATGGTCCCACCATGTAGCCAAGGCAGTTACAGAGGTCAACAATCCTGCGAGTTTGGGGAAAACAGATGTTCCCAGGGCCACCCATGTGTCATTCACTTTCCATAATGGAAACATTAACTCTGATAATAGTCAAGATCTGAAAACCAAAAAGCAAAGAAATCCTGAAATCCACAAAGGAAAAAAATTAAAAAGAGAACGAGAGAGAGAGAGAGAGAGAGAGAGAGAGAGAGAGAGAGAGAGAGAGAGAGAGAGAAGAAAAGGCACCAGAGAGCCAGGGGATTCACAGCAGAGGGAAACACAAGTACCAAGCATGTGGCTAGCCCCTTATTCTTTGTAACTAACCAAATAACTCCAGCTCTAAATCATGGTTCTTCGAGTGTGTGGCTATAAGCCAGAAATACAGCAGGGGAGAGAAAGAATCTGGATCACCACTGTCGTCCAAATGCACCTTCAGCTGGCATCGGATCTGGGAGGTAAAAGGACATTCCATGTTGGCTCTCTTCCTTGGAGGTTCAGCCCTGAATATGGCTCATTTGGGACACAGGACTCTTTATCTCCCAGGCTACCCACAGACAAATGGACCTTCTTATGAATTCACCAGTGTCTTGTCAACTCATACTTATTGCAGCCGAAGAGAGGTCATGTAGTGTAATAGAGATCATGCCCACTTGCTTGGACATGGAGTGTGCTTAAGCAGAACTGGCTTAGGAACTGACTACAGAGGAAACCTATTGCCTCATTGAAAATAATTTTTCAAGAATTTACTAAGATGAGAGAAGAGAAGAAGAATAGCAAGGGAGAGGAGGGATTTACTGTTGTTTGTTTGTTTTGTTCTTTAATGTTTGGAGATAGGGTCTAGCTACACATCTAGACTGGTCCTCTGCCATACTGGGATTACAGAGGTACAACACTAGGTCCAGCTTTAAGAAAGCATTTGGAATCAGGTACCCTGCTCATTAAGTGAAACTTGACTTTGATAATGACCAGTTTCATTCATAATCTCATAGCTAAGTTTTCTCTTTTACTAATAACATCTCTCTCTCTCTCTCTCTCTCTCTCTCTCTCTCTCTCTCTCTCTCTCTCTCTCTGTGTGTGTGTGTGTGTGTGTGTGTGTGTGTGTGTATGTGTGTGTGTGTGTGTGCATGCTTACATGAACACAAGAATATGAATGTCTATGTAGACCTGTGCATGTGAATGTACAGACAGCAAAGATCAACAGTAACTGTTGTTCTGGGGGGTATTTGTTTATTAAGATACAATCTGTCACTGGCTTGGGGCTTACCATGTAGACTAAAGTGGCTGGCCAGAAAGTTTCAGGGATCCATCTGTCTCTGCTGCTCTGGTACTGGAATTGCAAGTACACTCCACCACACTTGGTTTGTTTTACTTAGGCTCCAGGAGAAATGAAACTCAGGTCCTTATGCTTACAAGGCAAGGACTTTGCTAGCTGAACTATGACCTACAGCACCATCCATCTGCTCTTGATATCATCTTTAAATAGTTTACTTGCAGTTCTAAAACATTGCTACACTTTGATGGGAGAACGGGTGAAATGAATGGAGTTTAAGACCAACATGATGTTCTAACAGAGAAGAAATAAAGCACCATCCTGTGAATCCACAGTTGTATTTCTGTAGGTCCATGGAGAAAGAGCCATAAAATCATAGTGGAGAAAACTCTATGCTGAAAGAGGACAATATGAACATGTTGGATTTTCTTATGCTGAGATGTCTATGAAAATGGGCTCACCTGTGAAGTATAAAATCCTCAGCCCATTTATTACTATAGCCTACTCCACACCTGAGAGAGAGACAGTCAATACTCTAGTCATGGTCCAAGTGGTTGAGGGCACTACAACTCTATCTACTTCATCTGCCTCCAGTGTATGCAGACCTCTTGCAGTAGGTCTTGCATGGGTGGAACATGAAGTTTCTGGCCTAGCCCCAAGGTTCAGATCCGCTTCCAAGCCCTGCTGCTGCTTAGCCCCAAATAATCACACAAACACTTACTTGTATTAATTTCATGCTGATCAGCCTATGGCTCGGGCATATAACTTGCTAACTTAATTATTAGTCTAACCCATAATTCTTATCTTATTTAGCCATGTGGCTTGGTACCTTTTTTCCCAGAGTAACATTTCAACGTCTTTCCTCTGTGTCTGCTGGTATCTCTCTAGCATCTCTGCTGTGTCTCTTTCTCTCCCCAGTTTTCTTAGTCTGGTAGTGCTACCCATGTTTCCTGTCTGCCTTCTGGCCAATCAGCTTTTTATTAAACTAGGAGGAGGGACAAATATTTACACCTTACCAAGCATAATCCATTACACATGGGTACTCCTAAGGAAGGTGTCAGGCTTACGCTTAGGCTTCAGGTTAGGTTTATCTAGCCTGCCCAAACCTACAGAATGACCTCATGGCTCAGGTACATTCATTCTGTAGACCTCTTCGTAAGGTATCCCACTACCTCACTGTCAGATTTCTGTGCAAAGAGGGCATAATTAGGTTCTTTAATTTAAAGGCATACATGAAAACCTGGTTTTTCTTTGTTTTGTTTTAGGTTTGTGTGTGTGTGTGTGTGTGTGTGTGTGTGTGTGTGTGTGTGTGTGTGTGTTTGTGGTTTTGGGTTTGGGCCCAAATTATTTCTTTCATGAAGCATAGCTTTAAAATAAACATTCGTGGGCCCCAGTCTCTATTTAAATATTTGAAGTGGATTTAAAACGACATTTTCACAACCTACAAACAAATCTTATTACTGGGGGAAAAAAGTAGTAAGTAAATTTCCCTAGGAAGGGATCATACTGACAAGCACCTCTTGGATTTCCTAAGCATTCAAGTCCTCCCTAAGGGAGTGTCCATCAAGATTCCAGATCTGGATGTGTGGCTTTGTGTGCACTGTTCAATCTCTCTGTGTAAATCTTTCCTCTTGCAATAATTTCTGCACCACTGTCATATGATCACATGACAGATAGCACAGACATAGCACTTGACACTTAGTCTGTCCTCAGTGTGCTGAGAGTATATCTTACTAATATCTAGAGCAAATTTCCACAGCCCTTGGAAAGAAGGCGATGTGTAAATACAGACATGTGTTTTATGAAGAAGGAGGGGAACACAGAAAAGGGGGTATGCAGATGAGGGCTTCGTGTGTCCTTCATGGATTTTCTCCCAAATATCTCAAGCTGACTTCACCTGACTTACACAACACTCATATTCTTCAGAAAGAGTAAATCATGACAGTGATTCAATCACTGTGATATGGCTTTTATAATCAAAGATATAAAGACAGGATCAACCTCTGGATGAGAAAATGTAGAAATCAAACTTTGCTTCTTGATGACATGGTCTTCTCTGGACCATCCCATGTCTTCACAGAAGTCAGCCCCAATCAGACAAGAAGATGAAAACTGGGAGGTATCCAGACAGACTCTACTTACTGTCATTGTTTAGTTAAAGAATAGAAAGGCATGGAGGGTGTAGGAAGGTGGGTCAGTATAAGAGAAACATCAGGGATTAGTAACTGGCTAAAATCACGAGTGATATTCTCCCATTTCTAGCAAGTATGTACTCTTCCAATGTTTTTACAATAATGACTAAAATTTATATGAAAACAACAAAATACCAAATTAACTAATGTGTTTTTGAAAAAAAAAAAAGTATTAATCTTGGATGCCTGGGAGAGAATGCTGCTGTCACCTAGTTAAACTTAGGAAATTTAGAAAAGCAAGAAGTCTGGAGTATGTATTGCAGAATGGTGATGAATTTCCTGAACCTAAGAAGCTGGTGGTGTGCACAGACAAGTTAGTGTTCAATAAATGCTTGTAAAATAATAAATTCATGAACTCTCTGCTCTGGTAATCAAGGAGCACCATAGAAAGCAGGACAACTTTTTTCCTACTAAGCCTGGTACATCAAAGATAGAAAGGTAATCATTGTGCCAGAAAAGCAAAGTCATGGAATATACTGGAAACCTTAAATTAAGCTATACACACAAGCTTTTTCATACTGTGTAAAGAAAAGAGACCAGTGGGTGAGGTAGCCAGTGAGGACAGAAGGAAGTAGCCTTTGTCAACTAGGGTAATAGCAGGCATGGTAGGACCAAGATGTGTGGGTGTAGCATGGAATTTAACATTCAATTACTTTTTAACAAGGTATTTAAATGTTAGGTGAAGATGGACCCAAAAGTATGACTGAAGCTTTTAGATGGGAAGGAGAGATGTTCCTTGCCCTTCACTGTAATGTTTCCAACAACTCATCTCTGGCCTGGGCTTTCATGCTCTACTTCATTAAACAGGCCAACAGTTTCCATCCATCTCAGAAGGCTGCTTGGGAAATAATCCTTTTAATCAATATATCTCTTAACATAGCATCACCCTACACATCACAATTAGAGAATTTCTTTAACTACCATTCTATTTCTTCCTTAAATGGAGAGAAATTCCAACACTGCTTCCTTCATATACACTTCTACTTAAATATATCTAAGGTTTATGCCCCAATATCCCTAATTCAACTTTGTCTGCAATGTCATGGGGTAAGTCATCTTCCCATGCCATCACCAAGACCATGATGAAGAACATAAAATCCTCTTCCAGTTATCAAAATTGTAATCTATGGGTTGATGTGAGAGTGAATCACTAATTTTCCCCTTAGAATTCAAGCTTCCAGCTGATACAGAAGCAGTGACAGCAGAAAGGTGAGCATATAAGGTAATTGGTTTCCAGCCAAACATCTTGGAGAGCCTTCATGGCCCCACGACCTTTGGAAAGAGAGCCAAGGAGACAGCTCTGCCTTTCTCCAAGTGCCAGCATGCCACCAGGGGAGGCATACCCAGGCTCTGAATGCTTGTTATCTGGCAGCATCTGACCCTGAGTGTCTCTCCAAGGCCAAGTACAGCTGTCAGATCAATGTTTGCAGGCTGGAACTGCTACAGTCCTGGGAAGAATTCTACAACCAGATTGTTTGCACCAGATATAGGGCTTTTGCTTCTCCAAACTCCTTTGGTCAGTTTTCCATCACTGACTCTACAGTGTGAAGGCCACTATAAAGAAAGAGCATTGGGAGCAGGGTCCCCACTCAATTAGCAATTCATCTATCAATGAGGTATTTTCTTTAGCCCCTTAATTCTTGTCTATCTTCCTTAAATACTTGGAGCCACAGGCTAGACTCCAGAGGCCTGCTTTCCCTGCCCCAAACATAAGTGTTCCCAAGACTGGTTATAGACGTAATAGCCGTGGTCTTGAGAAGCCCCTCATACCTAGTATTAGAGGGTACTAAAGCATGATCCACCACCAAAACCATGTCTAGTGTGAAATATCCTACTGGCCTTTCCTTCTTGCAAAGAGACCCACAAGGGGGTAGAAGAAGCTTTCAATGATAGCATGAACAGCAGGCTAATGCTATTAAGGAGAAGTCGTTTCTCTTTTAACCATTTTAGACATGAAGTTTAGGAATTCATTTACTTGGAACAACCCCTCTTGTCTTGTAACTCCTTTGTGTAATTCTAGAAACTACAGGTGACCTATTTACCCAAAATATAAAGGGGAAAAATTAAGATACTGCTAATACTAAATAAACTGTGTCATTTTTATTAATGTCAATGGGAGAATAATGCTCAATCATTCTCCCCTTTAGAGGACATAAATAGGGAAGTTTGAACAATGAGTTACGAGTTACTCAATTAGGAGAAAACAAAGCAAGAAAAGAATGATCTGTGCTCCCCCAAAAAGATCTTTGAGTTTGGACCTTACCAATATATTTATTACATACATGTCATTACTACCTAACTTATTGAACACTTGCTATATACCAAGTTTTGCCTGTGCACTTCATAATTTTATATACTCTTTGCAGCAGTTTGTTAGGTACAAAAGTAGTACCCTTGTTTCACACATATAAAGAACTCAAACAATGTGTCCAAGGTCACAGGAGGAGAGAACCTGGTTTGGATCCAGGGCCCTCTGATTCTAAAACTCAAGTTCTGCCAAGTAAGAAGAAAAATTCATACCATCCTTTACAGCCAAACAGGAAAAAAAAGACATTTATGAATGACATAATGGAATAAAATGGTGCACTTTTGGTGAGTAATGGCTTCACGGCAATTAAATTAGCTATCTGAGATGGTTTGGTTGTCCTAATAAGAGCTTAATTCACTCAAAGTTCATCATTCTTTATGGCAGAGAAATAAAAGTATACTAAAAACATCCCAGATTCTTGCGCGCTCAGAATGTCTGTGTTAATTTTAGCAAACCCCAGTGCTCTAAACATCTGCTTCATTGAGAGATACCCATTGATAACACAAGGGAAGGAAAGAAAACAGGAGAGGTTATAATTCAGATATCATCTTCAAGGGCAAAGATATCATCAGGGTGTGCGATCCTGGACTTGAGACAAAAGCAGAGAAGTCTAGAAAACGTGCTTTCAGTTGTCAAGAGAATAAATCTCCTCTTCTATCTTAAGGGCCAGAAGTAAAGCTCATTAGCATAGAGAAAAAGTCCTCTGGACTAAGTATGGACCTCCCATCCACACTGCAGTGCATTACGCTGGTGAAAGGCTGTGCCTTGAAGTGTTGAAAATGGGTTTAACTTCAGACTGCATTGTTCGGTAGCCCTACTTTTTAACATATGAGATGCATCACCTCTGGGTCTCAATTTCTTCATCCATCCATGGGAATCACAATAATAATACCTATTTTATGAAGTCACTGTGACAACTCAAGGAGCTAATGCACACCAAATGATTGTGACTTTGTCCATCAGATGGTAACTGTCATTTGTAAACATTCCCACTATCATTCCCACTATTCAAAGCGGTGCATGGAATTCACTTTCACACAGCAGAACAAGCAGCATCGGCATTCCTAACAAAGTCTTGAAAATTCCAAGGTGAGACACAGAACCTCTCTGAAAGGTCCTTGGGAAAAATGACAAAAAGTCTAATTAGATTTGTTCTCAGAATCAAAAGAAATTGATTTTCTTTTTCGATAATTCAATTAGTTCAATCTCCTCTACCACCTTTGCCAAAGGCCAGGACATTAAAGAACAAATTCTAGAATCTGTTGCTACTTCCACCATGTTAGTAAATAGTAACTTTAGCTAGCATTCTAGATGCATCATAAATTGACTAACAGATCTTATCCTGCTGTGCAATTTTTATTTTGCAGCCAATGAGCACATTTGATATTGAGTCGTTATGTCATTTTTTTGACTTTGGATGGTTATTATGAAATTAATGGTAATCTCATAAATAGTGTCATCTTACAGTCAAGGAGATACAGTAGCTTGATGCTGTTAAAAATGGGAAGGATGGCGGCAGATGAAATGTAAAAATATAGAAGTTAGCCACATTAACCTGTGTGTGACCACAGGAGAACACAGAAAGAAAATGCTGTTCATAGATGATATTTTTAATCTTTTTGCTGAGAGTTGAATTAATTATACTATAATGTTATACAAATGTTACTATTTCTCTAAATGTTTACAAAAAAAATCTATCTTCTCTTAGAGTTAATTCTCATGAGGCCCTGGGTCACAATACTGTAAACTAGTTTAGAAGTAAAAACCCAAATAAATACTCCATCACTATGACCATCTGAGCATGGTGTAAATGAGGAGGAACACAGGGTGATATTCCTGGACACATCTGCCTGCTTGCATATCTTGAATTCTTCAGATATTGGAAAAATTCCTAAAGCCAGAGGCAAATCTGATGCTTTCTCAGAATTCACTTTGTGAGGTTGAGCCAATGGGAACATGGGGACATGGTGAGAGAGACAGATAATGAAGACAAGATTGGAAGCAGGAAGTAGGAATGAAAACGGGGCATAACAGGGTAATATGGAGATGGCAAAAATGTTCTTTCTGAAAGAAGAAATCTTTGCCGGTAAAAGAGAGGGTTCCTGGAACAAAAGGACTATAAAAGCAAACCATGTGGATATCTGAGGAAGAACAAAGTGGTAATGAAGACTCTTGGAGGGAGACTGCAGAGCATTTGCAAAGATCACCAGAGGTGGTGTAGATAGGGGAGAGCTGCGTGCACTGAGATGGTGGGGGGAGGTTGGGGTCTCAGAGACTACTCTGAAATCAAAGCTTTAGTTTGAGAGACACTGGAAATCCTTGAAAGGGTGAAGCTAGAGGAAGCCTGTCTGCTGCTGATTCAAGAATATTCCATTTGGGATAAAAGAACCAGAGGGAATTATTTTAATAATCTAACTAAGAGACATAGACTAGGATGATAACTAATGCATGCTAAGTATGGTTGGATTTTAGGGTTGTTTTGAGCATGGATGATACCACGAGATTTATAACTGGATATGATGTGTGATAGAGAGGGGTCAAGAATGTTCCGAGGTCTTTGGTCTAAACCAAGGGCAAATACATGTCTATATACTAAGATGGGACTACTTTAGGAGGTATTGGAGGGAGAAACTTCTTTGGGGACATCAAACATTTGAAAACTTGTCCAAAAAGAACAAGAACAGTTGTCCAGAAGACAAGACCTTAAATTGAATGAATATGTGATCACTCAAATGTTCAAACAACAGAAAGAGAAGGGGTGTACAATTTATAGTAGAACTAAGTGAAGTAGAGAGTCAGAAAGGTGAACAATAGTGAGAGATAAATGCTAAAAGAGGAGAGCTTCAAATGAGTGACTCAAGGGCTCACGCTGTGAGGTCTGGGCCCACCCATCTCCCGTTCCCATATCCCCCTTTCCTGTTAGACTTCTCAGTCAAGCGTGCATCTGACTCTGCCACACTCCATAAGTTCCAGAGATAAGATGAGATTTTGTGCAAGTGTTTTCATCCAAGCTCCACATTCCAGCTGAGCTGTGGAATCAGAAGAGATGAGGATTTGAGGACAGGGCAGAGTACTCAAGCCTCTGCAAAGAAGGGGCTGATAGAGCCCATATCCTCCCTAAGGGCTGTGCTGTGGGACAAGATCCAGTCCAAGTTCTTGCCTCAGAATTCTTAACTTAGGCAAGTGGAGAATGGCTGTACCATGGAGAAATAAAGACATGAATAGGAGGCAATTCAGTGGAATCTTCCAGTCAGCAGCTTCTACACCTTCCCTAAGAGTCAAGTTAGAACCCCCAGCATAATGACAGGAAGGATCTCGCATGACCTTCCGTGTGGTTTATTTCTTTGGCTGTGAATTTCCACAATGAAGGATGAGGAGCTTAATTTACCCAGAACTCCTGGAAGCTGCATTATTACCTATTCCTTGCGTTATCTTCAGTCACTCAACATCACATTTAAAAGAATTAAAACAGTAAGTACTTACCTTCCAAACTGAAGGACATCTCATCTGTAATAATGGTTCAGATCCCTTCAGCTTCTGGTCTGTGACTAGGAAATGGCAGTAAATAGTGAAACATTTAAGGGTAGAAGTTGAGAGACAAGTTCAGGAAAACAAATGAACTTGGTCCTAACACTTCCACCTCCAACTATAATTTCTTTGGAGATCTTTTGAAGGGAAAAAAATATCTTAGCTTTTACTCTGAACAGAGTAACAACATGAATATTTGGAGGAAATCACATATTTTGCATTCAGCCAAAGAAGAGTTTTAATTCTGGGCTCCAACATGCTCAAGATCTGATGTTGAGCAAATGACTAAACCTTTCTCTGTCTCTGTGGATGTATCTATAAAATGATTTTAGAATAACACAAAGAAGTCCAAGTTGCTAGAAGCATCAAATATGGCAGCTGTTAAATGCCAACTCTGTTAGTCACAGTCTTGGCACGAAAATAAAAATGACCCCAGATATTTTAAACAGAGGTTTCTAATGCTAAGGGTCATATACTCCAATGATGAAAAGCCCAAGCATCTCACCATCTCAATTCTCAACTTTGTCTCTCATCCTCTAATCCTCCAAGATTTGGACTATTCCAGGGTCCTTCCTAACTTGTAGAATAAATTATACATAACAGAAGTTCCCAGGATCAGTTTTCAGACTTGAGAACACAGCACATATGCCTTAGTTGTAAAGGTTCATAATAGAAGATTCTATGATTTTAATGTGGCTCCTAGTTTTTGTTGAAAATTTAATTGGTGATTTATATGTTGATGTTATATGGACTCAAGGCCTTTGGAAAGTCCTGAGAGCATCAGTCTCAGTAAAAAGAGATGCCTGAGCTTTACAACTGCTCCATCTTACCATGTGACTTCTCTCAGCATTTGATGGCACAGCAAGAAGGCCCTCATCAGAGCCCCAACAAATGCTTTTGTGATGTTCCCATGCATCCCGGACTCCAGAACTATGAGCCAAATAAACTTCTCTCTTTATAAGTCACCCACTTTCTGGTACTCAGCTAGTGATTGAGAGAAGCACTTTCTGCCACATCTCTGGTTCTATGGTGAAATAATTCCATTCAGGAACCTCTCTGCCTTTTCCTCTGCATTTCAAAATAGGAGGAGCGAGTTCCTCTGTCCAAATTTGAGAAAAGCAAACCTGTCATGCCTTACTTGGACTTGGTCTACCTTGCTCGTGTTGAGAAGAGCCACCGTCAAAGAGCCAGCAAGCCTCTCCACCAAAGGGGACGACAGCATCACCCAAAGACCAGATGGGTAATTTAAATAAGATAGGTTGCAATGATAAGCCTTTGGTTTGCATAGTCTAACCTAGTATCAGCTCCAGCAGAAATGATTAGTGTCTGGCCTCCATTCTAACCCACTTCTCAGTTTGTTCAAAATACAGGGAAGACCAGGAGAAGTCAGAGCCTTTAGAAGTCCCCAGTAATAAGTAGCAGCGAACATTCCAATGCTGTGCCATTGCTATGACACCCATGACAAACAATAAGAATTATTGGAAAATAATCAAGCTTGCAAATTGTTCAGATTACCAAGTCAAAAATAAAATTGTAGTCTTTGGGTTTGGTTGGTTGGTTGGTTTTACTTTGTTTTGAAATGGGATCTCATTCCATTGCTCACACTGATCTGGCACTTTGGCAATTCTCCTGCCCCAGCCTCCCTAATATTGAGATTATAGAATTGAACCATTCTATCTGGCTCCAAAATTCTTTTTCTATCTCCCTTTTGGCAAGTAATTATCCTCCTCTCCCCCTCCAGTACTGCCACAATTTTTTGTAAATTTCTTCAAAATACACAAGCTTCAGCCTCTGAGATTTGGAGTCAATATCTTCACACACAACAAGTAATTTGGAGGTCCTCAACCTTGGCTATGCATCGGAGTAACTAAAGAGTTTGGCCGCGGCTTGGGCCCTATGCCCAGCAGGACATATTTTCTTGATTATTCATGAACCTGAAGCACTTATATAAGTTTTAGAAATTCTCCAGGTGATTCTAACATTTTCTTTACATGACTCACCTTGGTGCATCCTCTCAACTCTTCAGCTGGTTGCAGGGAAGGCAGGAGAGTCTACTCTGTAACCCCTCTGGAAGCTTAGAGTCAGTCACTCACTATAGTGACTTATTTGTGCCAGGTTTTGGCACTGAACTTAAACTAGGGTTACTACAAAAGCAAGAAAACCTCCTAACAGAAGGTTCAAGGAGACAAAACCTCAGAGTATTGTGAGGAGGGGAGGGGATTCCAGGCGAAGTTAGGATACATCAGCGTGAAGGAAGCACACAGAAAGGGGTGTGTCCCTTCATCCTGAAGTAAGCATGGTAAGACTGGGCAGGGAACCTCCAACTACGAAGGTCACGTTAGTTGGCTGTGTTGATTTCAAAGGAAAAAAATTATTGTGAAAGGTCTTTATCTCTGCATATGGACAGAGAACCAGACGGATCATAAAGGTACTTTTAAAAGAATTTTTTGACAAGAGATGAGATCATTATAATCTACAAGTTTCATCACAAATAAAAAAGGAACAGGGGGAAAGCAGTATGAGTCACGTGAAATGGTAGGTAAGGAAAAGGACTCCGCTGTATATCTGGGGAAGGTAGTGAACACAGGCTTAAGCTCAACTGCCTTTCTGACCAAGTCCCTTGCCTATCCACCATGCCTCCGGTGATGCTTTGGACAGCTGTGTGTATCTCAGCTAATATGAGACTGAAGGGCACTGCATGGGAAGCAACAGCCACCAGCTTTTAAAACCTGTCTCTGGGTGTAGTCTTTGACTTGACCCATGACTCCAGGCAGTGTTTCATTTTCCTGAATACCACATATCTAGGAATTTAAGCTATAAATTCCACCAAAATACCAGACCATTTGCAGCTTAGAATAAATACTCAGTATTTCCAAACTATGGAAGGTATTCACTGCTGTGCTTTGATTTTTCTCCTAATGGTGCTCAGGACAGATTTGCTATTAAATCAGTCCCTGGCCAGCCCAAAGGATGGCTCAGTCTCAGACATCTTGGGAGATGGCTCATGTGTGGGAATTTTACATGGAAAACAATGTCTCAGCAAGACTGGAAATTGCAATTCTCATACAGCTACAGTCTGAGGAAGAGGTTAATCATAAGAAACTTCCCTCATAAAAAGAATGGATTTCATAGGAAAACACAGAGGATGGAGGAACACCTTTATTCGGGTATTTAGGACATGGTTTTGGCCGTCTCTTCTGCCAGCTCCAAATCCAGTCCTCTCCTTGTCAAATGCCAACCTACCAGAATGAGGCTGACAAGACATACAATCAAGTTGAGAGAGAGAAACACAAAGACCTAGATTGTAACCTATTTATTTTTCCAGAAAGAAAAAAATAAATAAAAAAGCAAATATCCTCACAAAGAAAATAGCCCTGTATCTACTCTTTTGTTTTTCCCTTCAACTTATGAGGGAAAAAAAATCTTTTCAAATTCACACAAAATGGTATATACACTGTCTACTTTTCTGCAGCCGTCTTCAAATGTATAACCTTTCAGGTCACCATGAAACACTTTTTTGAAATATGTCTCAATCTGTCTTTCGGCGTGACAATGAAATTACCAGGCAGTTCAGCTTGTGACATGACTGAATTAGGCTGTAGCTGACCAACTGCTATCATTATCAGGCACTGTTGCTGAGAGAGGAGGAGAGAGGGGGAAATATCCTGAAAGAGAATCATGCCGCACTCTGCATGGGTGAAGTGACCCCATGGGATTGAATTGTCCCTTTTCTAAGAGATCTCAGCCTGGGCGCACTCTTGATGCAGAACTCAGGCTGCTTAAGCATTTCTCTCAACACAATGCCAGCCTCTCACTTGCAACTCTATTAGTCACATATACCTACCCAGCTCCCTCAGGACTAGCAGGAAACATCCTGGAATGTCTTCAAACTAACACAGTACAGAAGTACTTGACCTTTTAAAGAAACACTGATCAAATTTGCCTTGACTCTTTCACTATATCACATGAACAATCATAAATGGCATATAAAAATTCAACAGCTGCTCGGATCAATAAACTGCCCACCAAGAAATAGATATATACATAATACATAAACAGATTTTCTTAAAATTGCTAAGACATGCCATTATTGTCTTGGTAGGAATTGGTCTAGTTTTTTATGCTGGTACAAGGAAGCTGGCTGTCATCCCAGCCTGATCAGGGGACATTTATAGTATCAAATGAAATAACATACAATATGTACTATCTTTTCCACTTAGAGCATTGAGTATAGAAAGTATCTATTGAAAGCTGGTTATAGCGATGCCTCCCATAATCCTAGCACTTGGTAGGATGAGGCAGCAGAACACAAAGTTCAAATCCATGCTCAGCCATACTTAGAATTTTAGTCTAGTCTGAACTAGATAAAAATCCTGCCTCAAAAAAAAAAAAAAAAGATTTAAAAAAATAGACTCTTAAAATGCAAATATTTTTAGGATCAATAGCTTCTAAGAGATTTGCACAGATATATTTACTGACTTAGCTGTCAGAAATCAAGTCCTTAAAATAGGGATCAAAGTCAGGTAGGTGGGATGGGACACTGGGTGGAGGGGAAGCCTAGAGTGAGCGAGTTTGTTCTGACTATCTAGCAGCCACTCGAACACCCGGGTAAGATGCCCAAGGTTGCAGCAAAGCTCTGATCATGGAAACTCAGCATCACCTGCTTCTCCCCCAGGGCTATGGGTCCCTTTTTTCTAATAAAAATGTAAAATCAATGTGCCTCTACTCAGAACATCTTACTCAGAGGCATAGGCAAATGCAATGATTTGAGAATTTCTTCTCCAGCTGAAAATCAAGAGACAAAAAATCTTACTGAATCACCAAAGCCATGCAAATATGGTGATATTTTTGATTATCTGTATTTTGTATGCCTTTTTAAATAGACATGATATTAAAGAGATTTGTCTCTCTTCTGGGTCTGATGACAAAGGCCTATAACCCAACTACTTAGGTGACTGAGGCAGGAGGACCATGGGATCAGGAATAGCCTAGGCTATAGACTGATTTCATGGCCAGCCTTGGCAGCTTGTCTTAATTTAAAATAAAAACCAATGGTCTGGTATAATACTTACCTAATATTACTGAGGCCCTTGTTGATCCCCAACACTACTGGGGAAAAAATATGTCCCCTCCTCTCTCAACTGGATTTAATGGAAACTAAAACAGCACGCCATCCGGGTGACAAGCAAGTATTAAAGACACAAACGGATCACGAGGATTCTGATAGCTGAAGATTTCTTTATTGACTAAAGTGATTTATAGAAAATGTGCCCACAAGCATGCACACAGATGCACACATTTGAAGAGTTTCTAAACATTTCCAAAATGAATCTACTTCACAATCAATGAGATTTTCCAGAAAATGTGTTTCAATGGTCATGTAGGTTTAAAAAAAATTAATGGCCTAAGAAGGTAGGGCTAAAGGCCAGAAGTGAAAGTGCTTGTAAGGCAAATAATTTGAAGAGGCAGGATAAAATCAAAAACAGAATTTGAATAACCACAGCCTAAGAATTTATAAAAGACCAAGTCCTGACCTATGACAAAAGTGAGAACTTTATTGGGTACGTAATTCAGAAAGACAGAAAAGTTGATAGACGAACACAGTGAATGTCAGGTTGAGCATTTAAGTCTTAGTCTGACAGGGCTGGGGGGAAAAAAGCAGTACAATACTTCCCAGAGAGTGAGAGGAGAGGAATGCAGAACATCCAGAGTGGGAGCTTACACTACATAATTAGCCTCTTTGTAATTAACAATCTAGAGGGTCTACGGAAATTAAAGCAAGGCGGGCAGATTCAGATCCCACTGCATGGAGCCAGAATGTTAAAGCAGTTTGCTTACCCCAAATTTGACTGGACACTCTGAGAGCTGCCAATAAGTAGAGTTCATAAACACCTTAGCATCCCCCTGTTTCTACTGTTTCTTCTTCATTGGCTGAGAGGGAGTGTGCTCAAGAGTCCTCAAGAGATACATGACTGTGGCTTCAAGAATAACACTTTTCAGTTCTGGCTCTCTCTGGTATTAGAAACTGAGTTCATTACAGGTGTGAGGTCAAGACTGAGTGGACCAATAGGCCAATGATAATCTTACATTTCATTTTATGTATTTATAAAATCCAATGGTATTAGATTACTTGGGAAGCAAGAGAGAAGAATGCAGCTGCAGCCAGATGTCTCTGGAAGGCATCCACTAGCAGCCTTCTAAAAATACATGACAGTGTCACAGACTCCAGATTTGTCATTTAAAAAAAAAAAAAATGGAGGAGAAAAGAAAGCAACTTATATACACATTGTTACCACTCTATGCCAAATCCAAGAATTCATTTTTAATAAAAGGAAGGGACGTTGGTGGAAACAATACATTGTATTCCTTTCCGTGGGACCTTCATACAATCCAATGAAATGCCTTCATGGTCATAGCTCAGTTTTCTATGTTAATTAAGAGAAAAAAAATAAACAAACCAAAAAAGATAACATTCACTTTTTGTGGTTGTTACAGTTTTGTTTTTGAGGCAGGGTCTCACGTATTTCATGCTATCCTCAAGCTCTGTATGTTTCCAAGGTTGACCTTGAACATCTGTTCTTCCTGCACCCTCTAGAGGGCTGGGATTCCAGGTGTGTGGCATCACATCTGGTTTCTGCCCTGTTGTGAATGCTAGGCAAGAACTCCTCCAGCTGAGTTACAGCTCCATCCCAACCTTTCTTTTCTCTCCAGACAGTCACTTATTAAAAGTGTTTGTAGCTTAAAGATAAGGTATCACAACTGTACAGGGTTTGAGAGGCTTCTCAGTCTCTACAAGAGTCAACAACACAAATCCTTGGTTCCCGGAGTTTTCCTAAAGACTCTTTTTTAAAAAGACTTTTAAAGACAAAATCAGAGGAACCAATAACAATCTCATTTTAGTAATGATCCATCAGAAAAATCCTTTGCTGGTCATTTAATAACCATCAAATCACCTAGAATTAAAGAGAAGCCTCTCCTTCTGGGGTCAGAATCCTTAAGCCAAGGAGGACAGTGACTTTAAGAAACTGACATTTATAAGAACCAAGAAAGGAAGGCTTCAGTTAAAAAAAAAAAAATGTGGCAAGCATGAGCTCTTGGACCCTTAATATAGTTTATCTTCCACATAAAGGTATCCTGCAAACCTTTACACAAGGCCTTTATGAGGGAATAATTTCTGAACCGGGCAGACAATGGTCTTTCAAATCCATTCTCAGTTCAGAAAGCATTTGTAAGGAGGATTTTTTTTTCCCCAGGCAAGGCCTGAGAAGTGTGATGACCTTGGAAATCTCTGTAATTAACAATAAGCCTCTCTCACAAAGGAAAGGGGACCCTCTTACCCTAAAGTAGCACTGGTGTTTCTATTTCTGACCTACACCCTTCCTTTTATGCAGTGTCTTTGTATTTAAAAAAAAAAACAAAACAAAAACAAAAACAAAACAAAACAAAACAAAAAAAACAAAACAAAAACAAAAACAAAACAAAAAAAAAAAAACACAAAGGAAAAAAAACCCCAAGGGCAAGAATAACCTAGAGAGAAATTTTCAAATTTTGGATCTGAGCCACCAAATCAATAATGGCGGAACAAAATGAATTATCAACCTCTACTGCCACAATCACAGAGAAAGGCATGAAGTTGGCCAAAAGAGAAACTGCAGTCAATGTTAAGAAACAGAATGAATTGACTTTGAGGAAGTTCATATCTAATTAAATGAGACTGGGAGCAGAGGCAAGGTAAACTCATCCTTGGCTGATGAGGAAGTGATCTGAGCAGGTGAGTCAGCTCAATTGTACTACTTTTCCCAAGCCCAAAGGAGAGCAAGGCTTAGAGATGGGAGGCTTGGTGAGAATGATGCATGTTCTTAGAGCTCTGTACATATTAGATACAGCAAACTCTCACCACAGTAGTGGGTAGTTTACTATTAATGGTCAGGTGGCTCTTGTGAGTCTACGGGATGAACTCCAGGCTGTGAGCTGCAGAAGTGGAAGAACCATGGGGCGTACCCACTACTTGTTACTACTGGCGAGCCAAGAATTTTTGAAAAGTATGCTACGTTCTTGAGGACTTTATCTCTAGAGTTCTAGATTCTTGAGCTGTACCATAAACTGTACACATCCAGTACCACATGAGTCATTTGGTAGCATGAGCAAGATATCTCTAAAGGCAGAAGATGTTTCTAGTGACTTCTTCATGAACCCCACTGGAGACATGACATTAAGATAGTCATGTGATGGGGCCCTAGATTAAGCCAACTCCATAACCAATGGCTCCCCTCCTTATATTATAAAGTTACTATTCAAAGTTCTACTGTAATTGCTGTGTGTGGCATTCAATCTGCCCTAAGTTGAGAGAGAGGCCTCTACATCGGCTAAGATATGATTAAAATAAAAAGTGAGACCACATCTCTCCAATCTTCCACTTCCTGGCCATGAACACTGACTACTAGTAACAGCTGTGCCCTGCCCTAACAAAGAGGCTCTACACTCAAGTGGACACTCGGATCCAGGTGGAAGCTTTTTTCCCACTAAAACGTAGCATTCACCTTTCCTGTTCCATTTGCACACAGTGTTCTTTAAAAGTGTGCAATGACATCCAGTGCCCACGAGACTCTGAAATAGGCCCAAGATGACTTACCATTTTCATGTCCTGTACAGCTAATTATATATGTGGGAATATTTTCAAATATAATAAAAACAGTTCGAGATATCAGAGGGATCTACTCACAGTCAGTCTAGGAGCATCAAACAGTGGTAACTCACACCTTTAATCCCAGCACAGGGAATATCCCAGGAGTGGTGACATATACCCTCAATCCAGTCTGAATTCAGATCATCTTAGTTTACAGAAGGAGTTCCAGGCTCCCAGGAAGGTAGTGGTGGTGCCACGCCTTAACTGAGCAAAGAAAGTATTTAAGGCTAGCATAGAAAGACAGAGCAGGCAGAAGAAGCTATGGCTTGCACTGTTAGTCCCAGTGCTTGGGAAGCAGAGGCAAGAGAATCTCCGTGAGTTCAAAGCCAGCCTGGTCTTCAAAGCAAGTCCCAGGACAGGCAGGACTGTTACATAGAAAACTGGGGGAAAAAAACAAAGACTGGAGGAGGTGGATCTGTCCTCTGATATCTCTGACTGTTTTTATTATATTTGAAAATATCCCCACATATATGTTCAAGTCCCTTTAAAAGTTACAAAAATTTCTCCCCATGCTTTCAATGCTTTTAAATGGCAAAAGAGTTTGACATGAGGCAGTGGGTCTATAAGAAATTTTGATGCCAGTAAAAAAATGACACAAACATTGGAAATAGCCTTGGCCCCTCAGTGGAGTTGGATTCAAGAAGCAAGCACATACTAATCAGGAAATTAGAGATCTTACTGGTGACCTGGGTGGCAGATGCCAAAACCATATAAATGTGCCCCATTTCCAATTCATGAAGTTCATTTTATCTTTGTATTGCATTTTATTAGATTTAGCTGGGAACCTGTTATTCTAATAAAACATGAAATATAATTATTGTTTTCTTGCATTGAGGTCCTGAGAATTATTTTATTGTTTCCCCATCAAAAGTGAGCCCAGCTTTGGATTTTTTTTTTCTTCTAGATTGTTAAAGAAATGTCACTTCCTCTATTTGCTTTTCATAATAGCTGTATTGTGTCACTCAATGGGTAACAAAGCTGAAAGGAATTGAGACAGAGGCTATGAGTCAGATCCCTCAGTTACCAGGGTCTACTTCATTTCTATTTTTCTATGGTCCTTTCTGCACAACAACGTTTGTAATCTGCCTTCAGAGTCTACTCGTTGAGATGGCATTTGGGGAAAACTGACATGCAGATATGAGTTGCTTGTGAGTGCTCACATAGAATTACAGTTAAGTGGAACATTATTAGGGTTAAGAGGAACACAATACCCACCAGGAACAACTGAGCTGCCAGTCATAGGATGGCCACTCCTCCATCCCACCCATCCTTCAAAGATGCCCTTACAATCCTTCCTATCGCCCCCCCCTTCCACATCACACTATTTGTCTTTATCAACAGAGATGGAAATACTTTTAAACTCCTAAGGGAAGTTACATTAGGTACCAAGAACTGCAAAAGACACCTGCCCACTATAAGAAACTATCACCAAGTCCAGGCCTCAGTGGCAGCATCTCCCATAATCCTTAAGATAACACCATGCAGTGAGTGCTAATGTTGTTTCTACTTAGCAGATGAGGAAACTGACACACAGGTTAGATTGTGAAAGAATGTCACAGTCCTCAGTAAGTGGAGGAGTCAAGATCAGAGCTGCATGTCAGACAAATGACAAAGCCTTGCTTCCTCCCACTGAACAAAGTACCAGTCTCTCCATACAACTAAGAGCCATCTCTATATCCAGCTATTTTCTAACTCCACGTAGACATCTCTAGGGACTCCACTGCCTGTTTACACAATGAGTCAAGCATATATTTTGGAGATTTTGATCCTGGTTCTGTCATTGATCAGCTTGGGAACTTTCATCAGGGCCATTAACTTCTCTGACAGCCTCTCACTTGTCAAATAGAGATAATAACAGCACCCACTTATGCAGGTTATCGTAAGGGCCAAATGACATCATGTGATCTGGCATCCATTATACACTGGGGGACAATTATGTTAGACACTCACATGGGCTATAAATGCCTTGGGTGCATATCAACAAGCAGAGACATGACTTGAACACTGACATACTTTGGTGTTCAAATGTGTAGAACATAAAACAGGTGTAAGGCATTTTGTGGCCACTGGAGTGCCTGTTGCACAAGCAGGTGTCCATTTGTGTCCACTTACTGGGAGACTTCTACCTACTGGACATTTTGACTCTGTGGAATCACATCAAGACACCACTGTCTAAATGTGTATATGTACACATGCTCATGAATTCTTAGGTGGATATATGTGACTTGATTTGTATGCCTGTGGTATGTGAGGATACCTTCACTCATGTGTAGAGACCAAAGACTAACCATAAAGTGTCTTTTTAAGTTGTTTCTCTCCCTCATTTTTGAGAAAGAGTCTCTCACTGAACCTGGAACTCTTGGATCCCACTAGGCTGGCAGACATCAGGTCCCAGGCATCCTCTTATATCCATACCCACAACTCTAGGATTTCATTTGAATGCTGATATGTTTTTGTGCTGGGGGTCCAAATTCAAATCCTCATATTTATATGCCAAAAACTACTGACTGTGCCCACATCTCCAGCCTTCTTCTATTGCATTGTTTTTAAATTTAAGCACTTCATGGGAAATGTTATGCAATATTTTCTATAGATATGTTATTAAAGTTTAAGGAATAATGCTAACATCTGAGCCACTTTCTGTTTTGGGGCACTATAATACCACAGCATGTGCAGTATTTTTAGCTATAACCATTAATCTGATAAGTTGAATAGCAAGCTATTAATCAGAAATTTTACATGCCTTACTATAAAAAACTGTTTGCACTGGAAAACCAGGTTCAGTTTACTGTGATTTTTTTTTTTATGCACCCAGTAATTCCTAACTGAGCATCTGAGACTGAGCTGTCCCTGTTTGGAGGGCTGGGGATACATGAAAATGAATCACCAAAAGAAATCTGAGACTATGTAACAAGCAAACTGAAGCAATGTGAGTATACAATTGAAAAATCTGATCTAGTCTCTCCTCGGAAAAGGGGGTGGGGGAGATTGCTTCACAAACATGCAATAAGAAAAGAAACTGCAGACATTGGCAGGTGGGGTGCAGCTCCAGCCTCGTCTTCACTGCTAACAACAGTGTGACATTATGCAGCCACTTGGCACTACTAGCCCTTAGTGCCTTCATCTATAAAATAAGGTTAAGAGCAGCAGACACACCGAAGGCTGTGCACCCTTCCTAATTACTGAAGACTGTCAGACCTCCTCAGGAATTAGAATCAAACCCTACACATGTTAGGAGAGAATTGTGCATGAGCAGAAATAATACTGAGCTCCACAGCAGATAGCTGACAGGGCATGGAGGGACACAACACAAGACTTTTACTGCATTCTCACTGGATATAGCCATGGAAAAACTTTATCTCTTGAACTTCAAAGGAACAAAATATAAGTGTGTGATCAAGAGAGACTGTGCACAGTTGGAAGAGAGAAAGCTGCTGGAGTCTCTAAACAGTAGAATGGGCTCTCTGTGTCTATCCATTCTCTCTGTCTTCCTCCTTCCCTTGTGAGAATATTTTTATGTATGTTGTGAATATTAATCTTTAAATAAAAGAACTCTTTTGGCCCATGACAGACACCATAAAAAAATAAGCAAAAAAAATCAAAGTTTTTAAAAATGGGCAGAGTCAAAGACAAATCAAGCCAGCCGCCCAAAAGAGCAACATGTAAAAAACATAATTGAGCCACGGGCCACATGACAAAATAAATTAATAAAAATAAGTCAAATTAAAATAAAAAAACAAACTAACAAAGTACATAAGCCATAGACCAAACAACATAAAATGAATATAAACATGTAAATCAGTTTTAAGAGACTAAGCAACAGCAGACAAGTAAGAAGTCTAAGGCAGCAGGTCTGTGGGTCTAGACCTCTGGCCACCTGGGGCCAAGAAACCATGTTACAACAGATGGCACCCAATGTGGGGCCAAACACCCACATAAAGCCTAAAAAATATTTTAAAAAGCTCTAGATCACAAAGACTAAGCCAAAGCAACTTTTAAATTAAATATCTAAAAGAAGTTATTACACAAAAGTAACACGGCACCCAGGCCACATTCAAAATGAGGCCGATAAACTTGCAACAAAAAATATAAACTACAATGAAGCCAGTTCCCAAAGTCTCATTAAAAAAACTCATAACATATAATTAATTTAAAGTCTATAATCATATTAAACGTAAAAAAAAAAAAGTCAAAAACAGTTTCTTAATAACAACACTTCTTAAGTCTACTGCTTACTGATGGTAAACAAAGATGCAACCCCTTTAAAAAAAACTTCCTAACACAGCTTTTTCTACAAAAACTATAAAACTCTTTTAAAAAATACAAATAATTTAAAACTCTTCTAGTTAAAAAATGATTAAAAATTCACAATAAAACAAATTCAAATTTAAAAAACTATAAATAAATAACAATATATGTAATATACATAAGCTTCAGAAAATAGTATTTTTTAAAAAATTAATAAAAATATAATAAGCAACATAAAAATAAAATAAAAAGTCTAAATTATAGTTATTATTATATTTTCTTAACTTTTTAACTCTTAATAAACTAACTACAAAAACAGTAAATTACAAAAACTACTAAGTTATAAAAAATATATACTTTAAAGATATTTTAATTTTAAAATTTGTGTCTGAAAATTTATTACTTTAAAAAATTCAGCCTTTGTTTTCACAAAAGATAAAAACCTATAAATTACTTCCAGACAAATATAATTTCATCAACCAAAACCATCTAAAAATTCTCTAATAAAAAAATAGCTATGTCAACTTCAAGACTATAGACTAAAATGATCCAGTCTCAGAAATCTTTAAGATTAACAACACCCCTCAATCAACAAAATATAATAACAATACATTATGCCCTAACTCCCAAAATATTTTTATAAGTGTTTATTTTCATTATAAATAGTTAATAGTCATTACAAATATCTTCCTAAAAAAAAGTGATTTAGTTTACAAAGATATATTTCAACTAGAGAGATAATCTTCAAATACTTCTAAGACCTACAAAATATGGTATTTAAAATAATTTAAGAACTTAGACTTTCTAGACAATGACACAAATCTGCTCCTGGCAGCACCAATCTACTTCAAGAGAAAAATGGGCATCAAAGAAACTCCATATGGAGTCTATTTTCTTTGTGGAAACGATTAGCCATTGGACATGAACCTGTTCTGCCTGACAATATACTGTTTAAACTAGACATACAGGTTCCATTAAAATATTATCTCTAAACTTTGGCAAAACAAGCTAAGATAGTCCTTTAAGTTCCTACTTTTCAGAGAAGACTGACAGATATTCTTCAAGACACAAAGAAAAACAACTGATAAACTATACTAAAATAGGCAGAGCAGATTTCCTGCTTCACTAAAATAAAAAGACTCTGGGCCTATAGATGCCCCAACTTTATAAAAGAACTTTGAGTGACTGTCCAGGCAGATAGGTGTCATCTCTGTCATTTCTAGATTTTAGGTTGCTTGCACTTCTGGTTTACTTGAGTAAATATATCCTTCTGTGGTGTTTGATGTAGTTAAAGCTTAAATAGTTATAGATATAGTTTTTCTTAGCTATTTTAAAGAATATATTAAATATAAAACTTTAGATTCACAAAAATAAGATAGATGATAGAATATTTTCTTTAATTTTGCTAAATACAAATAGACTAAATATTATAACTGTAATTCTTGCTTGATAGCTATCTTGTTATGTAAAATTGAAACCTTCCTTTTTGATTAGACAGAAATGAGGAATTGATTTGGGAATGTCTTTCTGTATGCTGTGAATATCAATCTTTAAATAAAAGAACTCTTTTGGCCCATGACAGACACCATAAAAAAAAATAAGCAAAAAAATCAAAATAAAGTTTTCAAAAATGGGCAGAGTCAAAGACAAATCAAGCCAGCCGCCCAAAAGAGCAACATGTAAAAAACACAAGTAAGCCCCAGGCCAGGTGACAAAATAAATTAATAAAAATAAGTCAAATTAAAATTAAAAAACACTAACAAAGTACGTAAGCCATAGATCAAACACCACAAAGTTAATATAAACATGTAAATCAGTTTTAAGAGACTAAGCAACAGCAGACGTCTAAAAAGTCTAGGGCAGCAGGTCTGTGGGTCAAGACCTCTGGCCACCTGGGACCAAGAAACCATGTTACAACATTACTTCATCCTCTTATTGTCTGTGTCCTTTCCTTTGATTAATCTGTTCCTCTATTTCTCTCTCTTATTTATAGACCCCAATCTCTTCCCCACACATACCTGAACTAGCTTTCAATTATAATCCTTGAAATCAAGCATGCTAAATGAATGGAAGGCAACACACACACACACACACACACACACACACACACACACACACACACACACTACATGTTAACATCTTTTGCATAAGTGCAAAGTATAGAATAAGTACTGGCGACCATTATTAGCACAAGTTAGTGCCTTTAAAAGACTTCTCATAATTTTCTGGAAAGTATATCTTACACAGAGTCCCAGAGGAATACATAACAGACTTTGGAAGAAGAAGAAAGAAGCCGGAGTCCTAAATCAGAAGCTTGGAAACATGGAGCCCTTCGGAAGCTGTGCGTGTCAGGTGGGAGGAGGATTTGAACGCTTACTTCTCTTTTAATTATCTGATGTGCACACTACCCTTCTCTGCTGCCTTCAGCCGGGACTGATAAGAAACCGGCACCAATAAATATCGTAGCAGTCTGAAGGGAGAAGCTATGTTTCATGGGACTCCCTGCTTCTACAGCTGTTGTTAAAATATTACTGCTAATTAGCTGGCTAGTTATATATAAACCCTTACAAAGGAGTATTTTTACACAATCATAAAATAAATTAAACTACCAAAAATTCATGCTGTTAATTAAAATAACCCCTGTAGGAGGGGGAAATCGCTACAAGGCTGAGGTAAACAGGAGGCAATTTCACAAGCACAAACTGATTAATTTTATTTCCCATTACATGTATTTGCTAATATCATCAGAATTAGGAAATAAAGCAATTTCGCCTTGACAGTAGTTCAAAAGAAGGTGGTGCTGGCAGAGGGGTGCAACTCTGAGAGGCATGCTTAGCCTTGGGGCAGCTCTGCTGGGTATGGAAAAAGTGAAGGGCTTTTCAGCAAACTTCAGTCCCCAGAAAGGACACAGAGAAGGAGGCACAAGGCAGCAACATCTACTGGAACAACACCCTAGAATCCTAAAATGGGCTTATGGCCTTTAAGAATCCTATTCTGCATCTGAACATGAAGACACCTGAGAATGTAAGAAAACCCCTGCTGAGTGATGACTAGGGGGTATAGACAGGAAGTGCCATTTGACGAATGTCCAGAACAGTTTACATCAGTTTAAAATGGACAAAGTATTTCTTTGTTTCTTTTCCTTCTACCCTGGAATTTGTAACATGGATGGTCTTTTCTGAAATCTGTGTAAAATTCCTGTGTTCACATGGTTTCTGGAGCCTCTTCTCTCATAGACATCACACTGAACACATCAAAAAGTCTAAAATATACTTTGTGTAACAACCACAAATTGTTAGTTGGGGAGAAAGTTAGGCAATAAGATCCTTGGTTCTCTTTGTCTGTCAGCTTAGATAAACAATCAACTTTAGCTCAGCTGGAACCCCTCCACTGGCATAACTACCCTACCCAAACACCACAGCCAGGACTGTTCAAATATTCTTCTAGGAAAAGAATAGTCCTCAGAATCTCAAATAAATATTTTATAATCCCTTTTGGTGGGTCAGGAAATTTCTCTATTATCTTTTGTACTCACAATTTATGAGTTTTATGGGTTATTTTATCACACCTGTGTGTGAGTGTGTGTGTGTGTGTGTGTGTGTGTGTGTGTGTGTGTGTGTGTGTACTTTTTTAAGCTCCACCAATGCATCTGAGGCCCAGGCCTCTTAAACATCTAGTTTTATTAGTTAGCTATTCTCAAAGATTCTGAGTTATGCCAATTGGACACCAAACATCTGGGGGGAATAAAAACCATCAGTCCAAACTCCAGATGTCATGTCTGTGTAGCTATAAACATTTAGAAGTTTGGGGAAAGGACAAAATAGGATCATATAATTAATGCCCCACTTTTAACATAGAAAATAAAGGTGCATGTATTATTCTAAAAAGCAGTTAAAATTAAGGAACAGTTACTATTGTTTGTATAAATGTTCCAATATTGCAGCATTTTTTGCTTCCTTATGAAGTTTGCTTCCAAGTTGCATTTTGTACAACATAACAACATAACTCAGCATGGCCAAGCTATACATAAGCAATTGTCTGTGTGTCTGTAGCATGCAAGACCCCCAACTCTAACTCCAGTTAACTCCCTTCTTGGAACTGGATGTCTGATACATCCACACAGTCACCTAGTGGTAGCTCTAAATCACCAGCTGAGGACCTTGTTCTCCTGTAGAGGTCATCTACAAAGCCTCATCTCTGGATACCTGCCCACCAAGCCTCATGATGTCCAACCTGCAGATTTGTGCACTGATGCTCACTTCTGCCCTTGGTCTTGAGAGCCAAATTAGGAAGATTAACTAGGTATGTTCTGGAAGGTTCTAGAGTCTCTATACCTGCCCCCTACTATAGTTTCTGTTCCCCTCTCAGAACACCATCCCTCATAGCTAGCTTGGAGGACGCTGTGCTTTCTACTCTCTCTTCTTAAAGAATTCGTATATCATCATCTCCAGAAAGCCTGCTGTGACATCACTAGAGTAGGCTGCTCGGTCAACCTCGGCACTCGTGTGTGTTTCCCTGTGGCCTCTCCATCTGCCTAACATGACTAATTTAGAAAGTTTCACACCCTTTACAAGTCATCCATCCCTTCATAGAATTTATATTCATGAAAAAAATACAAAACAAAACAAAAATGCTGAAGTGCTCCTGAGCTCAGCTGGCTTCTCTTAGAGGACACTCCTCCAAGTTCTTGTGCATGCTCCTATCAGCAGACTAACACTCCAATTCATATAGTGACTTCTCTTCAGTCTTAAAATCTCCTTAATGCTCACACATCCTGCACATCTTTTCCCTGTTGCCACTTTCCTTTGCCCAGCCAAAGTCAGAGGGTCCACAGCTCTCTACTCTCAGAATGAATCCTGTACCCTCACTTTCCCGACAGCTCCTAACTGTCTTTCTCTTTCACTAGCTTGACCTGCTCAGAAACAGGATGACTTTATGGGCCACTGGATGACCAGCAAGACCCCTGGGTTTTTTTTTTAGAGTATCTCATTAATGTGTGTAAAATGAATAACTGAATGACTTAGCAGATCTTCACCACATCGCCCATGACTACACCATATCCTGTCAAGGCAAATCTGTGTCTTATTTATATTGGATCTCAACACATAATAGGTTTCTAGTACATGATTTTTAAAGTATTTTGGGGCAGATACAGATGCCAGGAAAATTGCTGTGCTTCTTAAAACTTGACTGGTTGGCTAAAGTATAAACAGTGAGTCTCCATCTCTAGAATCATACAAGGAGAGATCAGATTTAACAAAAAACAATCAGAAATAGCTTAACCAATGAATGGGGTTTAATAATAAGCTTCTGGTCAGGCTTTTCAGCCTAGCCCCAAGGTTCAGACCCACTCGCAGCCCCGCTGCCACTTTGCCTCAAATAATCACACAAAGGCTTATATTAATCTCATGCTAATTGGCCTATGTATGGCTCAGACATATTGCTAGCTCTTTCGTCTTAACTCATTACTCTTATCTTGTTTAGTCAGGAGGCTTAGTAACCTTTTCTCAGAGCAACATCCTGGTCTTCTCTCCTCTGCATCTACTGGCTTCTCTTTCTGACTTTTCCTCTTTCAAAAGTTTTCTTAGTCTGGTAGCCCTACCCACACTTCCTGTCTGCCTCCTGGCCAATCAGCATTTTATTAAACCCGTAGGAGGGACAAATATTTACAGTGTACCAGAACATAATCCCACAACATGGGGGTCTCTCCTCTCCCTTCCCAATCTCATGTTCCATTGTGCAACTTTAACAAAGCAGGGGCGTCAGACAGAGATGGCTGCAGATTTCCATGCCCTTAGTTAGAAGAGAAAATGTTAGGTTGAGTAGAAAGAATGGGACTTTTGCCACAGTTATTTTAATTATTGGCAGGTAGCAGTCCTGAGAGACTCCGTGAACTCAGGAGCCATGGCCAGAGGCCATGTCAGAGACTTTGGTCATAACCAGTCATCTGAGACTGGCTCCTGCTTCCTAGTCTGGCTCTCATTTTTAAGTTTAGATACAGTTCTAAAGGGACTCTGACTTTAAAGAGCCAAGCAGAGGATGGCTCTAGTCTCAAGGAATCATTTCTTACTATTTCCTCAGTTGTTTCCTGAGAAAAGAGCTTTAATATTTGTTACCCTGACTGCTGAAGAAGGAAAGTGACCTTTCCTCCGAAGCAAAAGAAAATGGGGACCTAGTGTCCAATGAGTAAAGGATGCTGCTCAGAATGGTTGTACAACAAGTAGGTCTCTGCTTTTTAAATATGTCTATCTGTTTACATCCAAGAGACTAAATATACTTGCCATGACTCCCTGTGGGGCTTCTCAACAAAATGATCCTGCCAAGAAAAAACTTTTCTTCACTCTTTCCATTCTATGAGTTTCATAACTATGGCCCAAATCATTCTATCTCTGAAACATAAGGGTGATGGGGTAGAAGTAGAACTGAGCCATGCCATTGGAAGGTCCACAGTGCTGCCCTTCACTCTCCATATGGCTAACATTTCATACAATGGGTCTTACAACCAGATCATCAATTTTCTAAGTGTATTTCATATGCTATTTTCATTACATTTATTAGTTTTCTGGGTTTCAATGACCTTAGCAATTATGTGTCATTCTGCCTTCATAGTAAGTGGAGAATTAAAACCTTATCTTAATATAAGCTGAATATCTCACAGTCGCATACCTACAGACCACTGGAGCCAGGATTCAAACCCAGATTTTGTGCAGTGCCCAAACCAGAAACTACACAATCTCTGTGAGTGTCGGTGAGACTTCTCACTAGCAAATCCCAAGAAGTTGTCAAACTAAATTAACAAGAGACCATCTTGGTCTCTAGAGGCACTTAGGGATGTCTGTAGGCATATTCAGTTGTCACAAATGAGTAGAAACTAGTAGATGGAACCCAGAGGTGCCCCCTCCAAAATCCTTCAGTCTTCAAGCCCACACAATGAAAAACTGGCAGATAAGTCAAACCATTCTGCATGAGACATTTTCATCATTATCTACAACAGTTTCCTGCCATCCACTATGACTTTCTGCATTGAGAACAAAAGTAGTTGGGGCTGGGGTTATCTCTCAGTTAATGAAGAACTTTGTCTTCAAAACTCCACATCAGTAAAGCCAGGTGCCCTGAGCTTTCTATCTCAGAGCTGCAAAGGTAGAGGTGGGTAGATTCCTGAACTTTGCTGGCTAGCTTAGCCTAGTTTAACGAGTTCTAGGCCAACACAAGACTCTGTCTCAAACATCAATGTGCATTGCACCTCAAGAATGACAACTGAGATTGTCCCCTGGTCTTCACCTCTCCTCCCCCCCTCACTGTCTCTCTCTCTCTCTCTCTCTCTCTCTCTCTCTCTCTCTCTCTCTCTCTCTCTCTCTCTCTCTCTCACACACACACACACACACACACACACACACACACAAATGGACAAAAAAGTCTGTAACTTCTTTTTTTCAACCAAGCATCCTCACAACGAGATATGAATTCCTGTGTTTTCTCTATTTTAATAACTTCTTAATATACTGTTACATGCTCATCAATGTCTAAAATTGGGAAAGGTCCTTTTTAATAATGGAAAGCGAAAAGGAAAGGGAGGGGCAGAGATGGGAAGAGAAAAAAGGGAGAAGAAAAAGTGAAAAGCATGAACCAAGAGAGGGAGAAAACTAAGATTAGAAACTGGCAGTCCACAGCCTTCAACAGCGGAGTCGCATTACATGGAAATCAGTGCAGAGACAGCAGAAGGGGCCCGCTCTGTGTCTTCATGAATAACGGTATGTGCTGGGTAAATGCCTTTCCCCATTTAGAAACAGGTAGTTAATGGGAACTGAAGTGATCAAATGCTGTGTACCCCAAGGTTACTTACATCATGGGCCTGAGTGGCCCAGAGCTCATAAATAAAGCATCAGAGTGTCTTATTTTAGACCTGGTCAGATAAGCAAGGACTTGCATCATGTGAATGGAGCCCACAGTGTGATATGACACTGCGCCTGGTAATTCCAGGAGCCCTTGGAATGTGACATTTCAAGCACAGTACACTGAGTTCATGCCCCATGGAAGCTCTAAGACCCACCAGGCCTAAATATCCCATCATCCCTCTGATTCAGCTGCTGAGAGAGAAGACTGTCACTGAGCCAGACTTTAAATTTATGCCAAGCACATTCCCTGCTATGCAGAAGTTAATTTGAGGCCCATTTGCAACTTATAACTCTGATTTACTCATTTGCTAGTACAGGGACCACACACAGCTTGACAGCCCGCCAGCTTGCATAGACCATTCCCTCTGAAAAGATTTGGCCCAAGCCATGACCCAGCTTGGCAGCTCAAAAAAACAGCTGCCGGACACTGGAAGAATGTGGAACTGAACATGGTGGGGGAAAAGTTTTCTTCTTTTCTTCAAAGTTTTATATATAATTATGTAATCATATCCCTTTCTAGATTCTTTGACATAAAATGTGCTTAATTAAATTGTTGCTAATTTATTGTTTTATTATAAGTTCATGGCTTATTTCTGGATACGTACCCACAAGCTGTATGCATATACTCATGCTCAAACAGGCACACGCTCAATAGCAATGACATTGTTTTGAAGGTAAAGAAAATGAGTTCAGTGAATAGTTACTCCAATTGACAGGATAACTAAAGATCCCAAAGGATGCTTGTTTGCATGGCATACAAATTACTGCATGAATAACTTAAATGAGATAATTTTCTGCTGTTATAGGGTTTTTCCTCACAGACTTTCTATAATTTGAAACCTATCAAACATGTGGGCTCTGCATTATCCTCATGATTAAAAACAGACCTGCTTACATGGTAGACATGATTCCCTCTGTATGATCTGTGTTAAATTGTTTCTCATGCAGACTTTAGGCTTAAAAAATCAAATGTTTGTGAACTTCAGTTTATGGTAACACAGCTTACATTTGAGAGTATGGAAGGAGCTGATCAATGGCTGAAAACTACCATCAAGTAATTTATGGAGCCATGTTCCAAAGTACGGAAACACATACTTCTCTTCCACTGGAACATGTTTGGGACAATTCTGCCTCAGACTCTGATCCTCAATGTGTTAGCCCATAGAATGCATATTTGTTAGAAATAAATATCCTATCTACACTACCCACAATAGCCAAAAATGGGAACAGCCCGGATATCCATCAACAGATGAAGTAATAAAGACATGGGGTACACACTCTCAGTGGGATTTTTTCAATCATAATCAAGAACAAAACCATTTTTGCAGGGAGAAAATGTGCATGTATCATGTTAAGCAAGACTCAGAGAAACATTACATTGCCTTTGTCTTTCATATGCAGAATCTACACTTAAATTTGTGTGTGTGTGTGCGCGCGCGCGCGCCTGCATGCGCATGTCTGTGTGTGTGAGGGGGGATGGCTGTGGATGGATGTGGGTGTATGTGTATCTATGTGTATGTGTGTGTGCATGTGTGTGTTTGTGTGTGTTATAAGCTCATTATTTTATATGCTTACTTTAGACGTTAATTTTCAAAAGAAATAAAGACTCTACTGTGTTTGTTAAGGTGATGTTAGAAAAGTGCAAGATGCTTAACAGAAGTTTCTAGCTGTTATTCTAACATAGTCAGGCTAGGATCACTAGGGAAATGTACTTCTAACCAGGTGAAATTAGTTTGCTCATGTATCTAATTTATTGCAGATTTTATTGTTGTTGGTAGTGGTGGTAGTGGTATTTTTTGGTTTTGTTTTTTGTTGTGTTCCTGATCACAACCATAGCTTCACACATTCTAAGCATGCATGTTACCAATGCACTATGTCCCCAGCCCTATTTGAGCATTAGAGAATATGGATTTGGAGGTGGGGTTACTTACTTTTCTGTTGCTACAACTGAATATCACAGACTTGATATCTTATTAAAGAAACATTCTTAAGTTGGGAAGTCAATGGCTGAGGATCTGAGTTTTGTGAAAATCTTCTTGCTGGTGGGCTCTGTTTGTAGAGTTCCAGGTTGGTGCAAGGCTTGGTGGTAGGACTTGAGCAAGCATGCTGGAAAGAGTTGCTTTTATACCAAAGCTATTGCTTTGATAACCTATTAAGTCAGAATTTAATTTATTCATAGAGACAGAGTCCTCGTGACCCATCTTTTAAAGGTCTCACTTTTCAAATGCTATTAGCAAAGGACTTTGGGGGTCAGGGTCCCAGGATATAAAGCCTGTGAAGCCGTATTTACATCTTGGCAGGTCTTCCTTCCCCAGTAGGAGAGCTATAGTGTGAATAAGAATGTACTTATGAGCCCACTGCATGTGACAGACAATCAAAAAGTCCTAATGTAACAGGTTCTCTTCTAGAAGACATGTACTTGACTAAGACTCGTCTTCATTGTCTCAGCTCACCAAAAATGTAAAAATAAAACAAAATACCTGCTCAGGATGATAGCCCAGCAAACCTCACAAGAAGAACACTTGATTTACATCATTAGATAATTATATTAGGACAGAAATATGAGTGTGAAAATGCAATAAAAGGAATTTTTCAAGCAAAGACTTTTTTAAGTTTGCACCAGTCTAGTAAAATTCTACTTGTTTTCCAAGCATTCTAGTTTATGAGATGCTTCACTGTATTTCAGCAGATAATTACCCCTTTCATTTTCTATTCCAGCTTACCACTATGATGGCAGTAAAGTCAGTTTAATTTAAAAGTCCTAAAGATGGTGAAAAGCCAACAAAGCAGCATAGCTTACATCAGAGATCAGCTATCTATTTGGAATTATGCCGGGACTAAGGGCCAAGATCACAAGTCTATGATAGTGTTTTGGACCTTCTTTCAGGAAGTCCACAGGTACAACAGCTCACTGTGGTTGTACTGGGGGCTGTGGTCCTGTGAACGGAGTTGCAGGGTCTGACCACTTTCTATCATTTTCTACCAGCCTACAAATGGAGAAATCTAGAGGGGAAAGATTGACATTCAACATTGACAACAATTAAAACGTAAGTTTTTCAGGGAGAAGATCAGCTAAAGCCCCATTCCACGCAACATCTATCTTGTTGGGCACAGAGCTGTCCTCTACAGAAGACACCTGAGGCATGATAGGAACCACCCCAGGAGGCAAACATTAGATAGGGCCAAATAAAATCCTCAACCTTGTTCTGTGGCAGCATTCTCTACCCAATTTCTAGGACATCCTCTACTTCTCACAAAACCCAAGGATTTCTTCCACAGAAGGCTCAAGAGGGAAAGTTGTCTACCTCAACACACTTGGGCATAAAGGATTATGCCTTAGCTTTTTGCCAACTGTTTTCTCTCTGTAATCACAGAGGAAAAATTTTCATGCCCTCCCACAAGAACCAAGGCCCCTTTGTCTTGAACTCAGCTGTATTCAAGATTTACTGTGTGGCCCTGGGCGTCTCATTGGACCTCACTGGGTCTTAATTTCTTCATCTGGAAAATGAAGAGGCTATGTACATCACAGGCACAGCATCTCAAGGTTAATGCAGCGGGCTAATATTGAAATGCAACTGAACAGGGGAATATCTAATTCTGGGAAGGAAGTGAGGCACAGCAACCCACACTTCTGGGTGTGGATAGTATGTGCAAGATCATAGCACTGAGCCCTGGGGTCAGTCACGCTCATGAGGAGCGCAATAAGCCGCTTACAAGGCACCACCTGGAGTCTTTTATTGTTATTGCCAAGTGGAATTGATACAAAAAAAACAAAAACAAAAACAAAGCAAAAAGGTCGAAGCCCTAATTTATCAAGCTATTGATAGAGATTGCATATTGACAAGCAAAGGGCTGCTTTTAAATTCACATCGATAAATCCATTTCATAATACAGTCCAATCCCAACACTTCACCCCCAGATCTATCCATCTAGATATTAGAAATCCATTCCGCTTTGCCTGCAGTCTGTCAAATGTCACCGAGTGCAGAAGCCACCCTGCCAAGTCTATATCCTGAACTAAATCCCAATGGAAACTTCCAGATATAAATAACTGCTATGAACACACAGGGAAGAAAAACAGCTCTCAAGTCTCACTGCTGCTTTCTTCTTTCCTCTTTCGCCTGTGACAAGTAAAAAGAAAAAAAAATCATGCAGTTACTGTCCAAAAACAACCTAAAACCAAGCTTAACCAGTTTCATTTTCTGGGTTCTGTGGAGACTCTTTTAATCTATGAGGCAGCATTTGGGGCCTAGGCAGGGAGTTTTGGGTGGCATTTTCACAGACAGTGCCTGAGTTCACATTAGGAAGTGGCATCCAATAGCACTCTAGGTCTCATGCCATGAAGATAGGCAAGAATGTTCTACCTTCTCGTGGGCAGATAGATGACAGAGATGCTAGGGAGTCAGATCTGAGAAACCACCAGCTTATCAGGGGAAGAAATTTACTCCATGGGTGCTCATAAGACACAAGGAAGTGGTATAAGAAACAGGAAACTGAGCCTGGACATGGAGATATCCTGAGGTAGATTGTACAGAGCCAAGAGTGTACAAAATAAGAAATCTTATCACCTCTCTGAGCCTGAATTTCTCCATCCTCAGCAAGTGCAGAGGTCTTATACCATAGTAGACACTCAATAAGTATTTGCTCAAACACAATTTAAACTGAGAAATACTGAATAATTGATATCCCCTGTTGTTCAAAGGGCAATAGTCCCCTGTGGAGATATATTATCTCTTTTACCCACCAGAACACAAAATTCTAAGAGCAGATGAGGAAGAGATAAGGACTCTTTTCCTCGACTTTAGACAGAGGAAATGAACAAAAATGGATAAAGAGACCTCTGTGTGTGTGTGTGTGTGCGCGTGTGCGTGTGTGTGTGCGTGTGTGTGTGTGTGTGTGTGTGTGTGTGTGTGTGTGTGTGTGTGTGTGTGTGTGTACACCTTGCATCACAGGGAAACAGCACTGTAGAGATAGAGCTGAAGACAGGCACCCATTCCAGCTGGAGGGCTCCAGAATAGCCCTGGCTGAAGGTTGGCTCCATGATGGTTGCTTGCAATGTATGAGCTAACACCTGTGTTCATTTGTTTAGGGAACAAAAGCCCACTTTAATATTAGCCTCAATCAGGCTGTTAAAAAACAGAAAAGCTGCTGCAAATATAGAAGCCTAAGCAAAGATTGCTTTAAGATTATCTGAGCTTTGGGGTCTTCTGAAGGAGAGACTCAGGGTAGTCATGAGTACTTTCCAGGAAAGCTTGGAAGTAAATTAAAGTGGTATTGGGGGTGGATTTTTTCTTATTGAGTTTCATTAAGCATTTTTATTATTGGGCCATAGCCTCTTTAAAATCTGCCTTCATGCAAAATTTTAAAAGATGGGAAATTATTTAAAAGAAGGGAAAGAGGAAGAGATAAAAAATACTTTTTTTTAAAACTAGTTTCCCTGGTCTCTGCAGATTAGCGAAGCCATGGAAGGATTTCATGGTTTCCCAGCAGCACATGGAGGTTAGAAGTGAACTTCACTGGAGCTGCAAAGTCTTCCTTCCCTGAGCTTCCAGTGAGGGTGATACTTCCCCTGTCTCCAAAGTTAGAGAATTTATTGCTGTTACACATGACAGTGAGTTAGAGGACACAACATACCAGGTCCCCTGAGATCCCCAATCTATCCCTGCCACTATCGTTCATTGCTCCAGCATTTCCCAGGCAGTTCATCTGGGGACCACCCCAAAGGACTTTCATCATACTTGATGTCCTGCTAACATTCCTCGTCCCATACATTTCATTACATCAAGTTACTTTGTAAAAAAATAAATAATAAAATAAAGTTTTATTGTAAAACTTTACTATTGTTGCAGTCACCAATATCAATAACACTGTGTCTTTTTTCTATGCTGTGATCTTCTCTTAGTATGTGAGGAATCATCATTATTAAAACAGCACAGCAAAGCAATTAGGAGAACAGATACCACATGTTCAAATCCCAGCTCTGCCCCTGCTAATGTTGTGGTATTGGGCCACTTAAATTCTCTGTACTTCAGTTTTATGCTTTATTGAATAAATAATATCCATTTCATAGTCACCATTTCGATTAAACTAATTAATATTGGTAAAGGGTTTATGCCATCTAGACCCCCTTCCCATACGAACAGTACGTTTGGGGATGCTAAGATAGGCATAAGACCATCTGTCATGCTTTGCCTCAGAGTTTGCTTAAACTGATTCTTCCTTGGCATATCTGTCGGAGCCGTTCTCCTACCTCAGCCAAAGCCAGACCCAACCAACAGCAGATTCGCAATGAACACAAAACTTAAACACAGAAGTAATGGCAGCTACTTACTGACCATCTATTAACTTGCAAGTGCTGCCCTCAGTACTTTCCCTTACATCACCTATCTGAGCCTTCATTCTGGCCCTATGAGGAAAACCGTGCTTTAAGGGGCAGTTCTCCCTACTTGTAACCTGGAGTCAGAATTCCCATAAACTCCCTCTGTCAGAAGTCACTACATAGTCCAGCTGGATGCAGCATCCAGTCATGCCCACTTGCCCGGAGTTGGCAACTCTATACTGTAATATAATTCTGTTTATTTGTCTGCCCCATGACCCATCTTCATTATTTAGGATAACTGTTCCCACTTTATGCATTTTGGAAGCAAACTGTTCTAAAATTTCCCCGAATTTGAAAAGAGGTTTACAATACACTAGACTGAACTTAACAGTTTCTTTACAACTCTGGTCATCTTTAACAACACCAAATACTGTCATGTTCTGTGATGTAAACATGACCACAGGGCAAGCTTCCTCTGACTGGTGCAGAGTGACTATTAAAAACCTTGACTCCCAAGCCCCTCCCCAGATCCATTGAATCAGAACCTCTGGGTGAAGGGGCAGAAATCATTCCAATTTAAAAACCACTGCCTTAGGGGATGTACAGGCTTTTGACCCTGCTTAACACTCTCAGATACAGCGGGGCTCTGGTTCTTATGTCTGCTTTTCATGCTTTTGCCAACCTCTCCCACCCTTCAATTTGACAGCTTTCTCTTTTCACTGCCAAATAACATGGCTGGATAAACATCTCCGATTTCTTTTTCTACCACCTAATGTCATGATTTCTAAAATGTTTTTCTTTCTATAGCTTTAACACACTTTCTTGCAAACTGTTTCATTAGGCATATGCCCAAAATGAAACATATCATTTCAAAGCTATTTTATAGGGATGAGAATGACCTGGGTATTGAATACTTAATCCCCTTACTTCTTCCCTGGCCCCATCAGCACCACCCAGACAGTCCTCACATCCTTCCCCACATTCCTAGGGCTTCCACAGAGAACAGTGAAATATCTGTCTGGCATGTCTTGCTATACTTTTATGACAGATGCCTTATTTTTAACAAATGGTCAAGGCTATCAGAAAAAGTGGGGGATCATACTAGTTGGTCATTGTCATCCAAAATCCATAGTATAATTGTCTCAGTTTGGGGCTACCCCCTACCATTTTCCAGTGCAGCCACTGTAGTCTGCAAAGTCACTCTTTTAGTGAATATTCATACCATGGAAAACAGCGATCTCTGTAGTAATAATTAGACTACCATCTACTTTTGAAAGGCTCTCATGAAAAGCATGGCCAAGGGAATTTGTCTTTAAAAATATAAAATTCTCCTCCGTAGAGGAGAATGTCACTGCATCCAGAAAAATCTTCTAACCTTTAAGTTTTAGTTATCTTACATTGACCACATTCTTCGCATGTTGGTATGCTATCTAAAAATAAGGTTTAAAAAGTAAGTTTTAAACTGTGTTGTTAAAATTGTAAGGAAAGTTCTTTTAATATTCCTATTGACTTCCTTTCTAAAATTTACAAGTTGGAAACACGGAATTTAGAAGGTAAATTTGGCGCTATAGACAGAGAGTCACAAGGTGAGTGAGCTGTGGCAGAGATCTAATGTGGTGGGAAAATGTAAGATCTTGGGAATTAGGACAAAGTTTAAAGTTATATATGCAAAAGAGAACAGAAAAATCAAGTTGGTATAAATGAGTTAAACATGTCCCTAGGTTTGAAATTCTTCAAAATAAAAGTGATATGGGAAATTTCACAGTCATATACAAGCAAAGGTCATTCATACATGAACAAGAGTGAAGCCAGTATTTTCAACCAGATGTGGAGCTTGATGAGAAATGTGAAGAACCAAAACTTAAAGACTTACCTAGAAGCCCTTGTCAGATCCTAAGGGTGACAGTGATTTTATTGTCTGGTATCTATACACCTCCTTGCCTAGGGTTTACCCTTGAGTCCAACAATTGCAAATAAATCGATATTCACAAACCGGCTACAGTACCACTCCTTTCTTATAAAACAAAACACCAACAACAAATCTTAAAGCCCATTTCAGTGGGTGTCATTTACTCAAAACGCACTTGGTGCTATGTAACTACCCTGTGATGGGAAACTACTTTGTGCTTCTAAACTACTTTAAATTCTAAATTAAATGGTAGGAAGCCAAACTGTATGATCTGAGACAAAAGATACACAAAGAACAAGCCATTTCTTGCCATTGAAAATATCTTTGCTTTGCACTAGGTACCATTTTGATATTTTCGTCACAATCATTGTCAACATCTTCATGTTTCTACCTATTTCCCAATTCCATTGTACTATTGGAAGACAAGAGTTGATATTATCTACCTTTATTTCTTTGACATCAAGGATGGTGGTACATGAAGGACTCAAAACATATTCCTTGGACGGGTGGAAATGTAAGTCTCTTAATTTGTTCTTTACCCCAGGACTTGCTATAGTTCACATGGAGATGAAGCCTCGCCCTCAACTGCCTCATGAAAATAATCACCATCTATTGGCGACTTATGGTATGTCCAGTACTTCCTAAGATCTTTCCATATATTTACTCAATTAGAGCTTGCACCACACCAAGATGTGAGCAGTAAATGTGTCCTTTGATGATTAAGCAAAAAGAAAAAGATTATCTTTTTCCATTGTCACACACAAATAAGCCATATCAGATGTTATCTTTAAGAGGCTCCACGAAGCTATCTCACAACTATCTCACTACATAGAGTGGGGGCTTCCTAGGTTGAACACCACACATGTTCAAGTCACTTGTCACCTATGCTGTGTGGAAGGATCTAAATAACACCCAGGGGACTTTCAGAGAAGTGATCTTCAATCTGTGTGGCCTGGGCAGACAGGTCAGACTTAGGGAAAATCCTGCTTAATTTCACCTTTCTAAATACAACTGACTAAAAATAGTTTACAGGCGACATGTCTCAGAACCAAGAGAGGCATTGCAAAACTTCAGAGGCCGTGCTGGGAAAGGATGACCCTGGCTTCCAAAAATGCTTTGTGTGCTTCTCGGCATCAGCAAGTTGTGTGTTGTGATGAGAAAACAAAGTTTCCAATTATTGGAATTCCATAGTGTATTTAATTATGCAATTATCTCACTGTATTAACAAATGCTAGAGCATAGCGGCAGTTGCTGAGATTTGGGCAATTTAGAAGAACAAAATTTATTATTTCCCCCAGTTGATTACTTCTCAGGAGTCTATCCATTTTTCTGGATTATGGAAATGATCCTATTTTTGAACTGCTTCATTCAGAAATATAAAGCAAGGCAGACCTCTACTCTTGCCAATCCAAATTTAACCCCAGTACAAACTAAACATATTTCTAGGGAGATGCATCCACAATGCACATATTTTTTTCCCATAAATGACTTTAGGCTCTTTTTCTCTTGTGAAATTTCAATAAATATAGTATAAGTTGGAATTTTAAAAGTAGTTGTACAAATTGAATGTTTTCAGGGATGTGAACACAAATGCATTTCATAAGGATTTATCCCACAAAGTTCATAAATCAGCCTGTAAAGCCTGGAGCATGCCATCAAAACATTAAAAATAGGTGTTCTGTGATGCCTCCGTTACTTCAGCAAATGTGAAATGCAATCATGCAAAATTACACATTCTGTATGCTTTCTATTCATTCTCTAACACTCTCCCTATACTCCAAAATAGGGGACAGAAAGTGAATCAAATTTCTTGTTTCTGGAAGCATTACAAGTAATAGGTCTTTTCATTTAGATCTTTTCAGCTAAGAATCACCAGGCTGTTTACGCATAAAACATAATTAACCCACACAGTCTGCAACATCCCTACCCAACCAGTGTTCTCACTGATGATTGAGAAGCCACCCTTATACTTTCTAGGCCTGAATGTGGCCCAGGCCTTTCCACCTGATGTCTCATTTCCATGTACATGAGTAAGAGGAACAATCTCACAGAGGACCCTTCTTCCCCAACAGGTAACAGTTAAGGACACAGGCTCTGAACCCTGACTAGCTCACATTTGAAGTTAGCCACAAAATGGGTGAGATGAGCCTTATGACTTCCCTGTGCTTTGGTTTTAGAATGGTAAGAGTTGGGATCTTCTCAGCTCATGTACCACAGGACAATTGAGATATAATTACCTTAGTGTAATTCCCTTAAAAAAAAAAAAAAAAAAAAAAAAAAAGCAGTCTTTCTTCCTTTAGCATCCAGCCTTAATAATGCCAGCAGTTGGTATCAACTTACCTACAACACCTGACCTTTACAATCCTATCACAATGACCTCACCATCATCCCACAAAACAATGGAAGGAGATTCTTTTATTCCAAATCTTCTCACAGAGAAGGGGATTTCAGACAACCCCACCAGCACTCAGAACACGGGCCTCTGAAGGCAAGGCATATTTTCACTATGCCTCTTCCTATCCAAAGAAAGCTGACTGACTGGTTCAGACAGGCCTCTACTTATTTTGTGGGGGAGGAAAGGGGTTTTGTTTCAAAGGAGACATAAAAAGCATTCTGCTGCCAAGGCCTATCTTGCATAGCCAAAAAGATCCAGATCGGCAGGAGGCAGGACAAGAAGCCACCATCATGATTTCTGCTAACTATGAAATGAAAGTTAATTTCATGCTTTGCATCCATGGACAAAAAGGTTCAGAGCTGTTTAAATTCTCTTCAGCCCAATGACAGTTAGTAAACAGGAGGCTTCATGTTCTAATTCTTGAAATCACCCTTCAGATCTCAATATATTATTTATGCGCTCAGCTTAAAATAAACAGCAACTCTGAAGTAGGTGAGTGGTCTCATTTAGTGTGAACTTTTTTTTTCTTCACTCTGACAGTTACTTTAAACATCAGTAAACAACCTTAATTCACTTCTAACAGATTAGTAAGCTACTGCTGTGTCTACAGGAGGCGAGCAGATTGTATTATTAACCAAAACAACTTTCTCCCTGTCACTCAACTGCACCTCACAGAGGGATGTGAGTCTTGCAGTCTTGATGCTCAAAGCATTTGGAGGGCACACCTGGTTCCAGTTCTGAGGTAGTTCTCTCCCACCTTTGACTAGCTCTCTTGACTCTGAGGTGTAGAGCAGGGCCTGGAGAAGGTAGATTCTAGGTGCTGCTTGTTAAGAAAGATAAAAACAAATGAGAACCTTTCCAAAGGCTTTGGACACTGACAATGAGTCACCTTATGAATGGAAATTAGCCTGAGACTAACTTTAAGCCATCTGACAGGTGCCATCATGAATATTTGAAAGGGTTTCATGTTTAAGAGGAAAACTTATTCTTTGTAGAGATGAATAGTAAAATTAGGGTTCAGGGGAGGTAACTTGAGAATGGACTTGTCATCAACTCAGAAAGACTGAATGTTTTTGGTAAAATTTCTGCCCCCTGCAAAGGTGTTCAAGGCTTAGTGAGATGGCGCCCTTAGAAATGGCCAACAGATGAAGATGCTACAGCCTGAGATCTGGATCCCAAGACTGGGCACTGATGAATGTGGGCTCTGGGAAGTTTCCGAATTCCTTTGGGGTAAAAATTTTTAAAGGTACCATCTACTTTTTAAAAAGAAAATTCCATGGATGGATTAAGTACTCGGCACATAGCCAGCCAGTCCATGGTCAAATACACAATTGTAGGATACTGGTTGATTCAGAAAAATAAAAAGAATGTACCATTACCATTTAGCAAATAGCTGCTGGAGGACAATCCTATTTCTGCCCCACTCTGGGGCTGTGTGGCTTTGTAACCTCTGCCACCCAATGGATAAAAGGCAACTTCAAGTCACCTCAACAGGGACTAGGTGTGAGAGGGGTGGTCTGCACCAATCTCACCGTCCTGTTTGGCCTCCTTTCTTCTTGAAAAATCTGGAAACATAATACTTAGCAAACCATCTAGTTGATACGCTTCATCATGACATCACTCACCCTTATGGAAACCAACCCCTCCTCTGAGATACAAACTGAAGGCTCAAAACACAAGTTCAAAGCAATTGAAAAGGGAGAGAGAAGTAAGGGAAAAGAAATAAAAACAACTTGAATTTATATCAAGAGTTTATAACAACATTTTTACAAACTGTACAGACATTTATTATTCCAAATTATCTAGTCAACTTTATATAAATTTACTGCTCATATAGAAGATGTTTTTTTCTACTTCCAACATCTAGATGAAACATTTGAGAAGTCAGAAACATTAAATTCCTCAAAGACAGTCAGGTTATCAATATCTGGGTGTGAAACATGGTGTTACTGAATTCTTGATACAGCAAAAACAGACATCTGGTATTTGCACTTCGGAGCAATAGAAAAGAACATGACAAGAATGTGGTATACTTACAAAGTACCCTTCATCCATGGGGCTCCAATTTTACCAATATTAGTTCACTGATTTTCGCAAAAAACCTGAAAGGCAGAGGGTAGGTTTGTGTTACCCTCATGGCAGATGTGGACATTGAAGGGGGGGGGAGGTACATTATAGGGCTATTCCGATGAGGATAGGGAAGAAAGAAGGAGAGAAGGGGAGAATTATAACTTTTGTCTTCTGTATTACAGTGTAACATGAGCACCCACCCTCCCTCCCTTGGAGACTGATATCCCCATGTGATTCTTATTACAATCTCAGTTTACACGCAGTTGCCCCAGGTAAAGCAGTGGTGAGGGAAGCAGCATGTTGTTAGTAACCCAGGCCCAGAGATGTACTTACTATCATAAAAGGTTAGGAACACCTTCATGTTCAGTTTAAAACACGAAGGGAAAATAAGATCCACAAAATGCAACCATCCAACTAAAATTTGGCCTGAAAATAATGTTTCTACTGCTCAGTTTGTTATACTTATGTTCACATTCCAACATATGGACTTGTGTTTAAAGTACATTCCAAGAGAGTCAGAATGCTTCAAATATAATCTCACAATATTTTTAGAAGGGTGTATTTTTAACAAATCTTTCTAAGACATCACGTTCTTTCTATCACTCTCGAGCCATTGTTCACACATCAGAAAAAAAAAAATATTTATTTGCTTGTTACTACAAGTAAGTTTATCTGCACATGTGGTTTCTTAGAAGACACAAGAATGTCAATACATGGGTCTTGCCACTAAGCAATTTTTAATCCTATGGTTAAATGATGGTAATAGAAATGCAACCAACATGATCAGAGACCTTGACGAATGTTCTGTCCGTTTTTGGACACTCCTAGTGAGTCATGGACACTTGTCTCAAAAAGATAGTATGTTCAGAGAGAACTCTTGAAAAAGATGGGTTTGGGTTCTACATATGTGCCGTGTTCTCAGCAATGATAAAACATAGTTCTTGGAAAATGTGATTCTAGAGTCTTCCCAACACCCATGATCTCAGTGTCACAGTATGGCATGTTCTTCTCTGTATTCAATCTTGCAACAGTGACTTTTTCCTCAGATTTCCAAGAAACCTCCACCCTCCCAGGCTCTGCTTTTCCATTTATCCCCTCCCCCCCCCCCCCCGCCGCCCACTACAGTGTCACTGTCCTTACCTCAACTCTTCCATAGAATTGCTGCCCAAAGAACCACTCACTGAACCCTCCTCCAACCACCTCTAAGGAAGCTGCAACCTTCCCTCATGGCTTCTCTTTCTTCCTAAGATTTGGCATGTCCCAGTCATAGGGACCCATCTCTTTGTTTTTTATGTTCCTCTATTACAAGACAAACTCCACCAAGCAAGTAATATTTACTCTCTCATAAATTTAAAATCAAAAGAAACCACCTTGATAATCAACAGAACGTTGTGTCCTCTCACAGGGCACTGTTGTAATTAGTAATGAACAAATGTGCCACACCTTTAATCTTAACCTGGATGTGAAACAAGTGGGTATTTAAGGCAGGCGTAGAGAGACAGAGAAGCAGAAGAAGCCATGGCTCACACTGTTAGTCCCAGCACTTGGGAAGCAGAGGCAAGAGAATCTCTGTGAATTCAAAGCCAGCCTGGTCTTCAAAGTAAGTTCCAGGACAAGCAGGACTGTTACACAGAAAATTCCCCTCTGGAAAAACAAGACAAAGACTGGAGGAAGTGGCTCTGTCCTCTGGTATCTCAGGCTGTTTTTATTAAACTTGAAACATATCCCCACAAGTGTCAATTTTTTTCACCACCCAGAAGAAACAGAAACTCCACTAACATTCAGTGAAATAGTTCAAAAGAAAATGTAATAAACATCCATTTTTTAAAAAAAATCTTTTTTCCCTCTTAATCACTGGAACAAAAGCTTAGTGATCTTCCTGCCTGGCCAGCTCTACATTATCCTCTCTGAGATCCCTACCTCTTCTCCCTTTTCTTCCTCAATGTCTGAAGTATGAAACTTCCGGTGCAAATTTCCAAGCCTCCTCCCGGTTCAGAAGCCAAGGAGATCAATGATAGGATGATAGCCCAAATCTTATCCAAATCTTTTTACAGCTTCTGACTTAATAGCACTAACTATGAGCAAATTTACCCCGAAGGTCTCAAGGCCACCATTCCAAATTACACAAAGTAGGGACCCTTGGGGGGACAATTTGATCATCTAAGCATATCTAAATGCATTCAGGCTTTAAAGGAACACCACAGATATTTCTGCCAGGCTGTGCCCCATCTCCCACTCTCACAGTACTAACACATGAAGGAAGACATTAAAAGAACAATGTCACCTCTGCCACTCAGGGCATCTTCAGTCACAAACACCTCACTCGGATCCCTAAACTGATTTTCTGTTGGTTTCCACATTAATAAAGCTTGCACCTTTGCCAGTCAGAATTTTTTTCTTACCCAAGCATCTAAACATCCAAAGAGATTTAGAAGCAATTAACGTTCACGAGTAACAGAGCGATCAACATGGGAATTACTAATGGGACTGGACAGAATCCAAAAGCTGATATTAGGATAATGGCATGTCTCTGACATAGGTTACGGTGCTAATTCTGCAGGGTGCAGTCTTGGTTTGATTTCAGCAGCTTTGTGAGCTGCTGCCACAGTCACATAAGTCTGTTCTATATAAGGTTCCCCCCCACACCCCACCCCCACACACACACGACATAGATTTTTATTTTTTTTAAACTGCCCGTGTGAAGAAGGCATTTTTGTATCATTATAAAACAACCTCTAGCATTAATGGTATACATTGAATTCAAGTTTATTTTTAAATTGCCAGCCTGAAAAAAAAAAATGCTAAAATGTCATTTCCCCCATGTTGGGTCTCTAGACTACCTTCACTGCTAGCTTTTGTAGCTAGAGGCCACAAAAATAATAGCTATGCATTTTTGCCTTGCTTCTTCCAGGTAACTCTTCCCACTTTGTGTGTGTGTGTGTGTGTGTGTGTGTGCAAGTTCATACGTCTCTGAAACACAGAAAGATGGACATGCCCATTCTCTGAAGATCTGGTCCTGTCTCTTTGTCTGATTTGTTTCCATAAGAACTACTCTAGTGCTCAGTCCTAAATGAAATTCTGTCATCCTGCCCAATATACCCGAGGCTGAGGGAACATCAAAGAAGAGACAGAAAGCTTGTGAGAGACAGGTTGAAGAGGATCCCTGCAAATCGCTGTCTTCTGAACATGACAAGGCCATTGCACTCAGGTGCTCACAGCAACTATGGCTGCCAGCACAAGACTTCTACAGGATCAAGCTAGTCCAAATTCTAGCAAAAGAGAGGGAGGGACTCACAAAGCCTGCTCCTAACTGGGAGGTGGCAGCCTTTAGGGGAAGGATGGGCATCTGTCTTCAGGAATATGGCCACTGGTAGATTTCTGTTCTAGCTACCTATCTACTGTAGTGTTAAAACACTGTGATAAGTAACAACCGGGAAAAGAAGGGGATTGTTTTTGGCTTCTACCTCCAGGTCACAGTCTGCCACTGCAAAAAGCTGAGACAGACTCAAGCAGAAACCATAGAAAACAATGCTCGCTGGCTCCACACATAGACCCAGGCTGATCTAGTTTTCTAATACAGCCCAGAACAACGGGCTGAGGAAATGACGCCACCTGAGAAGTGCAGGGTCTTACTCCATCAAGAAACTTCTGCAATACACATCTCCACAGGCCATCTGACCTGAGCAATCCCATAATCAAGACTTCATTTTCTGGTAACTCTAGATTATGTTGAATTGACAATAGAAGCTACTTAGGACAGCTGTCCATGCCCCTCTGGATGGCCAGGGGGCAGATCTAACTGTACTAATTAGATTTTTTTTAAAAAAGACATGAAGTAAAAATGTTGGAGTGGGCGTCCAGGATAAAAAGAAAGATGGAGATGTATGATTAAAATATATTGTCTTTTTCTATAAAATCCTCAATGAATAAGTTTTAAAATTACTTCTAAAAGCATATGAGGGGCTGAAGAGATGGTTAAGCAGTAAAGCAGTTCGGAGAACTTGCTGATCTTTCAGAGGACCCAGGTTTAGTTCCCAGCATCCACATGATAATTCATCATTATCTATGCCTCCTAAGAGATCTAATACATTTTTCTGACCTCTGTGGGCACTGCACTTATAGACATATAGGGAAAACACTCATTATACACAAAAGTAAAATAGATAAATCTTTTCTAAAGGACATTGTACTCAAAGTGGAGATTAAATACTCTGAGAGTTTGGGACAATCCTCCAGAAGTCAGGAGACCCTGCCCAGCTTTCCAACCCTTCTCCCTGCTGGGAAAGTCCCCACCTGGCCAAGAGTGTTTCCATTGTTCTTTTTGTGCTCTAGTCTACATCATACAGTGCTAAAATCCATCACAAACATCACTATGGTTTACTCTCTCTACCTCTCATTGGATCAGCTTCTTGGATCTTAGTCCTGGTATCTCTCTCAGCCTGATAGAGAAGTAGCTCAGCCTTTAGGATCTCTGCTTCTCCTTGCCCCACCTCAGGGCTCTGGGTAACCTCCTTCTACAGAGATTATCTACCCTACATGGACAGAAAATGTAGCTTATTCCAATGTTTCACTTTGTACGTGCTTATAATTTATTTTACTAATTTATAATATTGAGTTTATTTATTCTGAGTAGTCTTTGTGACTAGAAAGGATGTTTATTGCTTCAGCTGCTTTAACATTAGACATCAGCATATAACTGGACAGATGCCTTTTCCTTTGTTTCTGTTTTGCTTGGTTTTTCTTGGCTTGTTTCTACTTCATTTGTGTGTTTTCCCATTCCTTTCTCCTTCCAGGTGTTTCTGGCTATTAAGAGAGAACCGTTTTAATAATCCAGCCTTGTTATTTTTAGCTCCATCTTTCTACCATTGATACACACCAAATATAAAGTGTACTTCTCCATAAATGTGTGTGTGTGTGCGTGTGTGCGCGTGTGTGTGCGTGTGTGTGTGTGTGTGTGTGTGTGTGTGTGTGTGTGTGTGTGTGTGTGTGCGTGTGTGTGTGTGGAGGCCAGAGAGCAGACTCAGATACCCTTCCTCAGTAACTGTCCAGCTTGCTGTCTGACTTGTTTCACTCCCTTGGGATTCACGAGGAATCTAGGATGGCCGGTGAGCTCCAAAATGAATCTCTACCAGCTCACCAGCTTTGGACTTATAAGAGCACATCACATGCCTGGCTTTTTTTTTTTTTAGGCTCTGGGTACCAAATTCCGGTCTTGATAATTGTAAAGCAGGCACTTTATTGATAGAGCTCTTGCCTCGGCCACCACCCCCCCATATCTAACCCTTTAAAGAATCCATTCATCCTCTAACAGAACTAGCTCCTGGTGTACAACCTGCCACCACCAGGCTGAGTGTGTTCAAAGTCTATTTTAACAATTTTAACCCCCAGGATCCAGACATCCACAGACTCATTCTTAGGGATTCCCTGTTTTATCTCTGGGGAGAGCCCTTTAATACTCTCTGTAGACACCCTCACTGCCAGGAGGCTCAGTATCTCAGAGCCTCCCACCTCTCACTAGTCAGACACTGCCTCCCCTTCCCAGGTAGCAGCAGTTGAGATTAAAGTGCTTCTGGGCAGCGCTAATCCAATCAGGGCTGCCTCTTTCTGTCTCTGCCAGTGGGGAGGGAAAACTTCCTGGCAGAATGCCTTTCAACTTAGCGCTGCATTCCTCCGGGGTCAAAGTCCTGTGCTCTTTTCTGATGGTTCTGCAGAAGTGAAGGTGGTTGTCATCTGCCTCACTAAACCATCCTTCTGCCATAGAGCTATGATGGAGAGAGCAAAGGGTGGGTGGGGGGGAGGAGATGGGCATGAGCTCTGAGGAGAGGGAGGGCAGATGAGGCAAATAGTTGGGTTTTTTTTTTTTCCTAAATTTCAAAGATTTTTTTTTAATCCATTTTTGATCCTTTACTCTTGCCTAAGCACAGAGTTTACTAGACAAGGATTCTTGCCAGGGGGCACTCTGTTTTTCTGGATCTCCTAGGCCTCTGATGAAACCCACAGACCACTTCCAAGATTGATGGATGAAGGAATGCAGAGAGCATTAAGGATATTGAAATCTCTTTCTGTCCCGGATTAAGGACCCTAGCAGGGAGTGGAGTGATTTGGGAAGAAGGGCAGGAGAATTGATGAGTGGAAGGAAGGAGGGATTTGAAGTTTTGCAGAAAAGATCTGTGCTGTGAATGTTGCAAGATGAAGCAGAAAGCAGTGTTGACCTTCTCCACATCCCTGTGGCTTCACTTTGCCTATAGATGGGACCAGAGCTATATTTGTGCTACAGCCAGCACCTCTCACTACCCAGAGCCCTTCAGTATTTGCTATATGGAATAGCTAGGAACATAGACCTTCCTTATTTACAGCCCTAAGTAGATTTTAACTACTCCTGAGAGAGAAGCAGTCCACTAAAGAAAGCAATCCAAGGAGCTTTCAGGAAGCTAAAGAAGTAGGAAAATACTTGCCCTGGACTATTCATTCCTTCACCAAATGTTTACAGAGCTTCTACCATTAGACCCACAGTGGGTGACAGATAACCTAAAGACCTCTCTGCACATAGTTAATATTCACATGTAAGGACACACTCTAGTAGCAAGCAAGAAAGTGCATGTGCAAAATTGATACATGCTCCAGAAAAGAGCAGAGAAACTGAAGAATTGCAGTGGTATTTGCCTATTTCATATAGAGTTTATTTCCATTTTATGTCAAGAAATATTTGCCACTGGACTCCAGCTATATTTCAGGTCATGGAATGGAATTAGCATATAGATAGATGATGGATGGAGATGGACAGATTATAAATAGATAATAAATAGATAATGATGACAGTGTTGATGAAGATAGATGATAGATAATACATACATACATACATGCATACATACATGCATACATGCATGCATGCATACATACATACATATAATTGGCCCTCTACATTCATTGGTACTACATCTATAAACTGAACAAATGGAAGACAAGAAAAATTAAATTTTCATCTGTGCTAAATATGCACAGAACATTTTCTCTTGCCATGGTTCTCTAAGTGATACAGCCTAACAACTACTTACATATTCTATCATAGATTGTACCAGTTCTAGAGGTGATGTAAAGTATATGGTAGGATGTATGCTATGCTATGTGAATGTCTTAAGCAACCTTAGATTATGGAATTCACATGGGGCTCTGAAGCCCTTGCCCTTCCTTCAACACCCTACCCACTGAGTGATCTACACAAACTGTACACATCATCTCTGAGTTCCAGGACTGTCACCTTCAAAATGGCACTAATAAGTTGCAGTGCAGGTCACATGTAGGATGCAAGGAGAGGACACCCCCCCACCCCCCCACCCCACCCCCACCCTCGCCAGAGCAGCTGTGCTGAGGAAGTGACAGACAAGTCATCTCATCTTCTCATACAGGAACAGAAATAAAAAGAAAAACACAAAGGCCCCTTATAGAGAAGGGGCAGAGCTACCTTTTGTATTTGTTTTTACAGCCATGTGACCTTAGGAATCTTAGATTAAGTGACCTTAGAACCTTAGTGGTGTTAAACCAGGTGTGATGGCTCACATATACAATCCCACTCTACTTAAATGGGACAGGTAGGAAGGTTGTCTTGAATTTGAGTCCAGCCTGGGCTACAGAATGAGACTCTGTCTCCAACTATCCCTCTCCACCACTAACAAAGGAAAATACTAAGTATTATGCTAAAAAAAAAAAAAAAAAAAAAAAAAAAAAAAAAAAAAAAAAAAAAAAGTAGTCTCTAGTTGAATTCATTCTAGAATACAATAAGAAAATGAAGTAACAGTTCTCATTGGGTATCTCGCACCAAAAAGAAATGTCAACAGCGGCCTTAAGAATGACTCTCCCCATGTATTTCAACAAGAACCCTTTGACATAGAAAAACTGCATTTGATGGCTACTGTATGGAAAAGACTTTGAGAAACTTTCACTTTTTAAAAAATAAAACAAAAACTAAGGTGTGTGCTCCCATTTGGTTCTGGTGTACTTTGGTGGCTTTCTTTAAAAACATACACTTGGACATATATTTTGTTTTGGTTTGGTTTGGGTTGGGTTGGGTTGAGGTTTTTGGGAGGAAGGGTTGATGTGTTTTATTTAAAAGGGTTTTTTGTTTTTGTTTTTTAGATATCAACCAACCATGGTTCCCCCTGCTCGGCTCCTCTCATTCATCCCCCAGCTTCCCCCTACTCCACCCTACCATTCACCAGGAAAAGAAGATAAGGCCTCCCAAGAAGAGACAATAAAATCTAGGATATCAGGTTGAGGCAGGACCAAGGCCCTCTCCTTGTATCAAGGCTGAATAAGGCATCCCTCTATAGGAAATACTTCCCAAAAGCCAGTTCATGAACTAGAGATAAATCCTGGTCCCACTGCCAGAGGCCCCATCAACTGCTCAAGCCACACAACTGCCATTCAGAGGACCTAGTTAGGTCCCATACAGGTTCCCCAGCTGTCAGTCCAGAGTCAGTGAGCTCCCAGCAACTCAGGTCAGCTCTCTCTGTGAGTTTGCACATCATGACTGCTTTGCTCATATAATCCCTCCTCCCTCTCTTTGACTGGACCTTAGCCCAGAGTTTAGCTATAGATCTCTAAATCTGAAAAAACAAACAAACAAACAAACAAACAAAAAAAACCCCTGTGGTTCATTTACACAATGGAATATTATACAGCAGTAAAAAAATGAGGTCTTGAAATCTGCAGGCAAATGGATGAAACTAGAACAAAAAAAATCATCCTGAGTAAGGTAACCCAGACCCAGAAAGACAAATATGATATGTACTCAACATAAGTGAATATTAGACATAAAGCAAAAGATAACCAGGCTACAACACACAACCCCAGAGAAAATAGGTAACAAAGAGAACCCTTAGAGAGATATCCACAGATCCCCCCCCCCCCCCCCCGGGGAAGGGAAAATAGACAAGATCTCCCAGTAAATTGGGAGGGAGTTTAGGGAAGGTGAGAAGGTAACATGAGGGAACAGAATGGTAGAGTTGGGTGGGGGAAAGAAAGGAAGAACAATAGATATCTTGACAGAGGAAACCATTTTGGGACTAGGGAGAAGAAACCTGGTGCTAGGGAAACTCTCGGGAGGATGAGCCCAGCTAAAACTCCAAGCAATGGTGGAGAAGGTGCCTGAAACTGACATATTTTCTACAAAGCAAGACAGCCATGATTCTTAGGCACTGGACCAGAGCAACAGCTCTTCCTTTTCTTATGAAAGAGCAATTATCCCAGGACCACAGTGCAACTGAGGAGACTACCAACATCCAAACATTTCTCATTCCCCAGTCAGGTAATTCCCCTACTTCCCACAGAAAATGACCTCCTAAAATAGGTTTGTTAATTATTCCCTTGAAAGCCAATCCCCTGGGAAGTCTTCTACTCAAGTCACCCAAGATTTTATTAGCTAAATGGTTCGAAGTAAGCATGTACTACCTTCCTGAGCAAAATATCCAGGGGTATGGGAGAAACTAAATGGTTAAAATAGCAATGATTAGTTCAAACATTTCTAGCTTTTACACACACACACACACACACACACACACACACACACACACACACACACACACACACACAGTTTCTCATGAATACTTCTCAGAGCAGAAAATAAATGTGAGGTAGAAAGAAGACTTGACCTCACTCCTACTGGGCTTAGAAGATAAGGGAGGGTGTCTGCTATATTATCTGAAAGCAAAGAAAAGGGAAGAGAGGTTGAAGGTGATAAAGAAGAAGCAGAAAGAGAGGGCAGTGAAGGAAGGGATGATCAAAGAAAGGAAGAGAAAGTAAAGGAATGAAAAGTGAGTGTGAAACAAAGCACTGCAGAAACAAGCAAGAAGAGGCTAAGTGACAGAGCACGCTGTATCCCAGGCTCCAGCATGAATGGGGTCAGACTGCTAAGCCAAGGGAATCAAGAACAGAACATACCCACTAACAGGACTTAATTTTGAGTTGAATGTTGCTTTTGCACACTGTGAATATCTGTCACTATAGATACTGGTTTAATAAAGTGTTAATTGGCCAGAAGCAAGACAGGAAGTATAGGTGGGGTGACTAGACAAGAAGAATTCTGGGAAGAGGAAGAGCAGAGCAGTCAAGATGGAGAGCAAGATGAGAATGCTTTACTGAGGATAAGGTACAAGCCATGTGGCTAAGCATAAATAGAATCATGGGTTAATGTAAGAGTAAGAGTTAGCAAGTAATGAGCCTGAGCAATAGGCCAAACAGTTTGTAATTAATACAAGCCTTTGTGTGATTATTTGAGACTAAATGGCTGAGGGACCAGCAGGGTAGGACACAGAAACTTCTGACTACGGAAGTCTTAAGTGATAAAGTCTAACTTGCAGGGACATTGCCATGCATTATTTGACTAGCAGTGTATGGCCTGCCAGGGAACAGAAACTGCCCAACTAGGTACAGCCTCCCATCTGGAGTCAGAGGGCTCCAGTGAGCCTGGCCCCTTCGCATGTCACCCTAGGACTGGCTCCCACTGTAGCTTCAGGTTCTTGGAATCTCTTAGCAATGAGCATGACAGGTGGAGGTGGCTGCCTATGTCCCAGAATTATAGAGGCCCTGGGTTAGAATCAAGCATTCAGTCAATCAGTCTTTCTCCAGTGCCCCAAGGTGTCTAGAACTTTAGCATGGCCTTTGAATACCACAGCAAACAGCCTCATGTTTCTCTCTCCAGGAGTTCATCATCTCCCAAGGAGCAAGAGCAAATATATTTCTCTTAGTGATAATTAAGAAGAGGGACTTGAGGGATGGCTAAATTTGTAAAGTGCTCACCTCACAAGCATGAGGGTCAGAGTTCAATCCTGAACTCACATGGAAAGAGGGAAAAGGGAAAAAAGCCAAGTGTGATTGTGGTGGGACATGTTTGTAATCCCAGGCCCAGTACTGGGGAGGCAGAGGCAGGTGGATCTCTTGATCTTTCTGGTGAGACTCATTTGTGAGTTCCATGTTAGTAAGAGACCTCACTCAAAAAGCAGGGAGATGGGGGCAAGGTTTTTTGGGAACCTTAGATATAAAATCAAAGGTTGTTCTCTGGTCTCCACACCAACACATGTACACACAGAGAAAAAATGGAAGAGGAGAGAAGGGAGGAAGGTTGGTAGGAAAGATTGAAAGGAAGAAAGAGAGGAGAGAGGGAGGAAGGGAAGGAGGGAAGGAGGGAAGGAAGGAGGGAGGGAGAGGGGGAGGGAAGGAGGGAGGAAGAGAAGAAGGGAAGGAGAGAGGGAAGGAGGGAGGGACGGAGGCAGGGAAGGAGAGAAGGAGGGAGAGAGGGAGGGTAGGAGGGAAGGAAGATGAAGGAGAAGAAAGGAGAGGCTGAAGGAAGAGGGAAGAAAAATGCAGACTCTGGTTCTGTGCTCAGGGCAGAGGAAATGAGCTCAGGGAAGAAATGTCTGAAGCAGGAACTTTTAAGTTAAGACATGAATAACACAGAGGATGCTACCTTGCAAAGATCCAGCGAAAGAGCAGCCTGGGAGGGGAAAGTAGGATCCTGAGACTCAGCACTGGCCACGTCCCTCCCTTCCAGCTAAGCAGGCACTCTCTCAGCAATTCAAAATTCAAAAGCACACAGACACGTTTAATTTTAAAATCTCAAATTGCATACTATGCCGCTAGGAAAATATATCCCGAAACTTGGATTATTTTTAGAATAGTCCACTTGAGTTTCCTCAAGTACTTTTTTCCCCTATTCAACCAGAAGACCCAAATAGTCCAGGTACATCAGCCTCCTCTGAATACGGAAACTGCATTCATCAGCCACTTTCCAAAAATTGGATCTTACTTCAAAGCTCAATGACTTGATTACTCCCAGAGCAGAATACATTACACTGATTACGGGATTATTCACGTGCTGTTTCCAAGAGGTTGGGCAACATTGCTCACATTCCATCCACCAACAAACAGAAGATCAGAAACTGGGAAATTCATTGCCAGTATGCAAACCACCTCCACACTGCAGTTGTGATGCTCAAGATTTTGCTACACTGGTGTTTGCTACACTGGTGTTGGAAAGGGGAGATGCAGTAATAATCTGATACCAAAGAGACCATAGAAAGCAAATTAAAAAGTCCCAGCAAGATATAACATCTGAGATGGTTTCTATGGTGGGACACATACTAGGTCTTCAGTGTAATACATACTAGGGCCTCAGTGTGATCCATGCTAGGTCCTTAGTATAATACATACTATGTCCTCAGTAAATAGGGTTTTTTGTTCACCTTTTAAATATCAAAACCAGAAAAGTCATTTTTAAAAGAACAATTGATAGATATCATACTCGCTGGTTCATATTTTGATCCTTAATTACTCTAACGCTGTGCTTGTTTACCATCTGGCAATTGTCGCAGCTTCATCGGGTGATAGCAGGGAGAAAACTGGCCTGGGTAGAAGGAGAAGGAAGCTTCACAGGCTGATTCCGCACCAGCCAGTGATAAGCATTGTGTGCTCAAGACAATCAAATTTCTATTATTTTACCTTTTTAATATTAAAATGAACACATATTAAAAGCCAAAATAAGAACAGGGCATCATGAGTTCGAATAAGCTATAACTCAAAAAGAGAAGCATAATTCTCCTGAACTCGTTAGCTAATCAACATGCTGCTTTTATTTATTTTTTTTTCTGTTGGCATCTATTTACTGGCATGTCATTTCCACAAGGGCACCATCTGTATTTATAAAAGAATTATCTTTGTGGTGCTTTAGCAATCTACAAACAATGGTGTTATTTAACTTTTCTTAGGGGATCAATTGTAGAATTAGGTTAAAGGATTTATGAGTCTCTTCTTCATGATGACCCTTGGGAGGATTTGCTTGTGTCTCTACGATGATGGAAGCACTTGAAACAAGTAATCAAATATGTGCGAGTATAAACAATTTTGATTTATTAAAACAGAAATTTTGACATGTTCCATGGCATGTACATTTTGGATGCTAACAGATATTTAAGATTTTATTTTTATTTTTAAGTGTGTGTGGCTGTGTGTGTGTGTGTGTGTGTGTGTGTGTGTGTGTGTGTGTGTGTGTGAGTCTGTGTCTATGTGTCTGTGTGTCTGTGTACATAGATGCATGTGAGAATATGTGCTTTTGGAGATGAGAAGCTAGCATTACTTTCCCTGGATTACAAATGGTTGGTGTACGTAACCAAACTCAGGTCCTCTGCCAGAGGAATGCCCACTCTGAGCCATCTCTCAAGCCCTAAAACATGCATCCTATGAGCCAACATGATGAGGGTCTCTTACAAGCCCAGCACAATGATCATTAAAAAATATACATTTTCTTTTTTTCTTTTTGTTCCTTCTTGGCTAAAAGGATGGGCGGGTTATTGTCCTGTATGCTCTGGTTGGGCACCTTTTGATTGAGACAGAACAATTTTGCCTTATCCAAGGCCATTGCTAAGAGATCAGTCAGTACTTGCCAACAAGGTTAGTGCCAACAAATGCATGATCAAATCTTTCTTTGGTTCTTAAGGCTAATCTTAAAGACAGAAGCCTTGGTCTAGTGGTGGTGGATCAGCAAACTCACATCTCTGAAGGAACCAGACCTTCAGACTAGATGCTCTTCAGCCCTTTAGTTAGGCATAAACCTCATAAACAAGTGAAGGATTTCAATAGCTATCAAGTGGGACCCAATGAGATTAGCCTTCTGAGACACTGGAGTGTATTACTTAAGCTTAAGGTCAATACAGAAAGATAAAATACAATTTGAAACTATCGAAGAAAGAAGTCTCTTCACTGGATGCAATTTTTCCAGCAACAATCAATTGCTTTGTAAATTTAAAGCAGTGTTTATAAGGGCTATGATTAAAGTAAGTATGTGAAATGCTGATGAAGTAAAAAGCAAAGCAGAAACTAATATGGACATATTTGTGGAACTCCTGCTATGGGCCACATACTAGAGTAAGCAAAAGGCACATGAATAAACAAAATATACCTTCATGGAGCTAGTATTTTCTAAAGTGTGTGCAGATTAACCATCAAGTATAAACTCTCTAAATCATATTAAAGATAAAATTAATATACAAAGCTAAATTATTATATGTGATATAAAACATAACCAGTATGTTTTGCTCTCTGTACAAGAGATAGTACAGTATTGTTGCTTTCAAAATCTAAAATATTTCTTTTAAGTCATATGATTATTCACACAAACCAAAAAACAACTTTCAAGGATTGGGATTTTATATTTCTTTTTTTTCAGCATTATAAAGCTAATATTAGAATGTTTTGATAATGAAATTTTGAAATATGTTAATTAGATGGAAACTGTTCGTGGAACCGTAATATAGAAAATATATATTATATATATGATATATTTATATATCATATTATACTTATATATATATATTAGAAAGGATAAGGAATTAGGGTCAATAGGGTCATTTAAGTGACTTTATCCTCATCAGGGAATGAAGGATTATAACAATGAAGTCTGGAATCAGACAAGACTTGTACCCATGTTCTGCCTTCACCACTATGTTCTGAGACACTTTCCACATCTTGGTTCCCTTATTTGGAAAGGGAAAGATAACAAAAAATAAATGAAAATAAGAAATATAAATTTGTTTAAATTTATTTATTATTTTTATTGTATGGGTTTGCTCAAAACGTTTGCATCAAATATGTACCTGGAATCCATAGGGGCCAAAGAGATGTTGGATCTCCTAGAATTGGAGTGATAGATAGCCGTTAGCAGTCACATGTGTGCTGGGATTTGAACCTCAGTCTTCTGGGAGAGCAGAAAACTCTATGAAATGCTAAGCCATCTATCTCTACAGCTTCAACTGTATGCTTCTTAGAAAGGACTCAGGCTTTATTGTAATTAGAGCTGCTGTAGAGTCTCTGGTGCTAACAGTCCTGAAAGAACATTCAAATAGAGAGTAGAAGTCTTCAACACAGTTTCTAAATTTCCCCTTCATAAGCAAACTCATACAAACTTGAATTAAACCCTCTCTCAAACTTCTAAACATGAATTTTATTTGCTTTAAAATAGACCTAATAGAACTTACTTGTGAGAAAATAGAGAAGGTATCAGCTTCATGTGTTAACATGACTGGGCTGCAGACTGCCTAGTTTCATGGCTAAACACTCACCACTACTCCAGGCATGTTTGTGAGGGTTCTTCTCAATGAGCTCAACATCTAAATCAGTGGGTTTGTAAATGAGGCCACCCTTCCCAGAGCCAAGTCTTCACTCAAGCCACTAACATCTTCAATAGAACAAAAAAAGGGTGGAGGAAAATTCGCTCTCTGATTGGGAATCTCTAAGATGGACATGGTTTTTCTGCCTTTAGACTTGGGTCAGAACCTATATAGACCAGCAGCCTCCTGCTTCTCATGTCTTTGCCCTTGTCCTCACTGGAGCTGGCAGGGACTCTTGAATCTCAAGACTACAGGCAGAAGATTGCAGTGACGTACTTCTAAGTCTTCAGAAGCCACACATGAAAAATTAATCAATAAATCAATCCATGCATACGTGTGTGTGTGTGTGTGTGTGTGTGTGTGTGTGTGTGTGTGTGTGTGTGTGTGTGTGTGTGAAATCTCCATTCATTCATTTTATCTCTCTGGAAAATTATAACAATCACTTTAATGAAAAAAAGACAAGGATAATTATACTGCCTTATTAAATACACTACTAATTTTATAGGCACTGTATTTTAGGTAAATATCTACTAAAGGGCCATGCGTCAAAAGCATGTACCAAGCCTGAGGGCTTATTGCCAGGTGGTGGAGCCTGTAGGTAACGGGTCCTGGTAGAGGGGAGTTAGGTTATTAGTGACATGCCCTTGAAAGAAATATTGGAATCCCTCCCCTCCTCTTCCTCTTTGTCTGCTTCCTAATGTATAAAGGGAGCAAATTCTTCTACCAAGATGTTGTTTCTTCACAGACACAGAAGCAGCAGAGCCAACCATGGGCTGAAACCTACAAAATTGTGAGCCAACATCAGCACCTCACCTTTTTAAATAAGTATCTCAGGCATTGAGTATAGTGGTGGAAATCAAATAGCATAATAGTTTTACACACTCTCATCATAGCCACTATAAACAGCTTTCATTAACTGCCTAGGACAGGATTTGCAATAAACATTGGGAATTTGAGTTTGAGGGCATTAAACTCCCCTGAATTCTATGGACTTGAGTTATCTGGGTAGAAAGTGAAAGAGCATCCTTATAATGAGGAATTAAGAACTGATGTGCAAAGTGTCCAGGAGATAGTCTAACACACCAGAAAGAGTTCTGATGAGAACCTCCATCCCCTTCAGGTTAAACATGATTCAGTATTTTCCATTTTGACTACGTGCATTCCCATGTTCTAAAATGCTTAAATGAAAAGCCTTGTAAATAACCTTTGAATTATCTTTAAACGATTCTTTATGGTTTAGAGGGGGAAAAAACTATAGATACATAAAACATCCAGGATGCCAAATATATAGTATCATCATTCTGCATGATCACAGCTAATACAGTTCCATCTAAATTGCAGTCTCATATTTGACATAATTATACATAACCAAACACTAATAAAAAATGCTGCCTTATATTTCAAATTGGTAATTACGGTAGTAAACATTAACAGCATGTCAGATATAAGATGGTGATTTGTTCTGAAATGTATTAGAAATCATTATACTGTATGATAATTTTAATTACAGTTCAGTAGCTAGAGAGGATGCAGCAGACTCCTTCTCCAAGTGCATGATGGGAGCTAGCCACTCTCAAGATTGTTTCCCCATTTTAAATAGTGTATACCCAGTCTTCCAGCAGAATTGGGATAGCATGAGATTTGGAGTCATTTTAAGTTTTTGATCTCTGCTCTGTCACTTTCCAGGCACTTGAATTTAGACAAAGTAAATATTTCTGTGCCTCTGTTTTCTGTTCTTTAAAATGGAAGACAGGGTCCAGTAAGATGGCTCAGTGCACCAAGGTGCCACCAGCACCTGACAATCTGAGTGTGGTGCCCAGGCACTACATGGTAGTAAGAGAACTAACTCAAATCACTTGTCCTCTGAACTTCACATGTTCACTGTGACAGACAGACAGATACACACACACACACACACTGAAACAACTAAATGTAAACTTTTAGTGGGAAACAAGAAGTTATGTCAGAGGGCTGCAGTGGCTAGTCCAGTAATCACTTGTGTGCCATGCTTAGCCTAGTACAGAGAACATGGGAACTCTTGATGACAGTTGGTGGGTTTTATCATTTTATATTCATAGATATAATAATTAATTTCCTAAATTTTCAAGATCAAGCTCTTAATAATACAAATTCAGTGTTTTTATTTAACATCAAATATGCTAAATAATATCTTCTAGTCTGGTGACAAGACACCATATTATTCTCCAGAATAAATGCTCTCTCTTCTCTTCTTCATGCTTTCTATGTCGTGCCCCCCCCCCCCAGTGTTGGGAAGTTCTTCCTGGTCTACATTTTCAGTTTTCAGGAGTGTGTGTCCTGGCTTGTCTTCTTTTGACCCTTCCACTTGTACTCGGCCATGGCCGTTAAGCATGTCTCCATGCTCACCCTGTGGTCAGGCAGCAGCAGTGGGAAAGTCCTGAGGAGACACCATCTCCCAGCAGCTTAGCACGAGAGTCATGGCGCTCCTGCCTCTAACCTCTAACCACATCATACCTGACATAACCAGTTAGGAATGGAATGGCCTCCATGTGCTCCCTCGCTCTCCTCTGTCTCCCTCTCCCTCCCCCTCTCCCTGCCCCCCCTCCTCTCTCACACACACACCAAAAATGAGAGGGAGGAAGGATACAAGCAAGGAAGGAAAGAAAAAAGAAAGAAAAACTATGTGTTGTTCTAACACAGAAACCATTTTTATTTACTTATTTCCATCTCCTTTTAAAATCTCTGGGTCTTGCATCTTGCAAGACTGTCCTGGCTCTGGGACATACATGTAAAGTGAGACAAGCCTCCCAGCGCTGTGATAAAGCACCTTCACTTTCCACATTTCCATACCATTTCAGATAAAATATTTGGGAGAAAAGACCGGACTGCTAATTAGAGAACTGTCTGGAACCACCATGAACCACATTTCCATTGGTGCAATAAGGAAAGACTCTTCATTAAAATCACTGTCCTCCATAAGAGAAAGCTGTTTCAGGGGCAATAGATCTAATTCACAGGAGTGATCATGCAGACCCAGGTACAGTATTCATTATTAACTTAAAAAGTATGCCAAATCAATTAAAAACCATTTTAAAGGGAAGGAATAAAATTTAGTTCTACCTAACTGCGGCTCAGCTCTAATTTATCTTCCAGCCACTTTCAAGGGATTTTACTTGGTTCTTAATCTAACATTCATTGGAAAGGGTAATTCTCATGAAATTACAATGCATCTCTTGCATCGTTTAATGCAAATGCCCCTCTTCTTCAGCAATGGAGAGCAGCTTCTCCAATAAAGACTCCCTTCAAAGTGCAAAGTGGGAGAGCCCTGGGAGCTACCGGTGAAGAACAAAACACTGCATTTCCAAAGCTGCTCAGACTTAAAACTCTGCCCACATCCCTGTGACAAATTGGGTTCCAAATATAGGTTATTCACAACGTGTTTGTTATACGGCAAGGCATATGAATTCCTGACATGTCTTTCTTTACAAACATGTCAAGACTTGTGAACCCTTAATGAAATGCAGAATTTTAGAGGCAAGAAGCTACTAAGATGTCAGAGAGAAGGGGCTCTGCTTCCTGTGAGTGCAACCTTCTCATGCTAGGGTCCAGACTCAGAGATAGCAGGTCACCTCAGAGGTCACCGAGACCATCCACTTTATAGTTTACAAATGGAGAAACTGAGGACCTAAAGTAGTGCTGTTTAAAGAGTAGACCCTGAGGCATTGGGCTCTACCCTGCCTAGTTCAGGCTGCTTTTCACTGATGCTGTTGTGAATAATACTCCAAAACACTTTTTAAAAAAAAAATCCAATAGAACACCAACCCTCTGATATCCATAAAACTCTGAAGTGAGTGTCTGCCTGAAGTATATTGAGTCATGCTACACAAATCAGTTGGACTGGTTTTCTTTTTACATCAAGGCCATCACCAGAAGTCCCAAAGAAAGAGTATCTACTCCCTGCTCAGTTACTTCCTGCCGTGGGACTTCCTGGTGTGACCACCATACATTGGTCCACTCTCGGTTTGGTTTAAAGCAGGGATCAGCAAACATTTTTTGTTAAGGAACAGATGTGGCTGTTTCAGGCTAGTCTCCATGGCAACAGCTTATCTCTGCCATTGTCATACAGCAGCAGACACAGGTAACCTGTGAGTGAATGAGCATGGCCTTGTTCCAATAAAACTTTTATCGAAACGGAATTTCCCGCCATTTACCATGTCATGAAGAATCCTTCTTCTGATTTTTACTCATCCATTTGAAAATGCAAAATGCCTTATTTGCTGGTAAGCTGTAAAAACCTCCAGTGGGCTTGATTCATTTTGCCAACTATAGTTAACAGCTCTTAGATTTCAGTCAACAAAATTCCCAGCTGGTCATGGTGGTATATTCCTATAATTCAAACATTCAAGAGCGTGAGGCAAGAATAGTGAGTAAAAGTCCACTCTGGGCTACACAGAAAGAGCCTCTTTCAAAAAAGAAATCTGGAACGAGTTGGGGAGGGAGAGGAAGAGAGAAAAATTCTGCACTTATCTTGTTATTAACAACTTTCTGAGAAATCCATAGTTTTTCTTAAATGCACATATTTTCTATTTGTGCTGGAAAAAAAAATAATACAGTAAGTTAATGGCTTCAATGACCACAGGCATTCCTGGGTAAGATATCTTTCTTTAAACATAATTTAACCAGCTATGTAGTTACAAACCAAGTTGTAAGATTGTATCGCTACAATTAGTCAGATGAAGGAGAAATCTCCATCTACAGGAGCCTGCTCTGCAACCCAAGCTTTTAGGCTTCCTGTGTAAGTACTGCTTAGTTTGGGAAGAGATATTTTACCTGCACACACGACCAATAGTAGCATCAACAAATCTGACATCTGGAATCGTTATCCTTCTTCTGTCTGCATGATGAAGAGGAACAGTCTACTTACATACCTTTACACAGAGTGCAACTCTACTGGCATCAGCATATTACAAAAACTAATTTTCTTACATCAACTTCTATCTACTTCTAATTCTGTAGCATAGCTCTGGGGAGTTGCTACAAGGTCTGTGTAAACTGAAAATCTAAATAACATTATGACGCCTATTACAGAACTAATTTATAATCTAATACCCCAGTTGAATTTAATATCCTATTTATTTATTCAAGCAAAATATCTGGAAAAAATATGTCACATCATAATGTAGTTGTTATGAAAATGGAAAAATAAAACAGAATTTTAGAGAAGGTCTGATAATTGCTAGGGGCAGGTACAAGCAAGAATTTCAGAGCCCCTTACACAAAGAAGAGGCAGGAGGCCCTTTGATAAATAGAATCTTTGCTTTATAACACAATTATTGTCAAATTTAGTATTTTACATCAAATTTACAACTTTAAAATGTGATTCCTATTAATGTTATCTGCTCAGAGCTACTGCAGCATAAAACTGTTGGCCAACAGATGCCACCCCATCAGCTGTCTTTAACAACTCCATTCCCATCCTGGATGGAAGAGCCGAGCTTTATGGCAGCGTTTATAAGCTGTGCTGCCAATACAAATGTGTAAGTGATGTGCATATATATAATACATACAGGCTAGTGGAGAGAATACAGCACTGCTCCTCAGAATACTGAGTGTCCTACTGATTTTTCCTCTAGAGATAAAGGGAGAAGAGGGAAGAAGGACTGAGGAGAAGGGAGATGTTAGTGCAAAGGAGAAAGCGGGACTCCAGAGAGCAGCAGGACCAAGCACTGTAAAGAGTAAGCGTTGTGTCCTGAGCCAGACATGCTCAGCCATGCAGGCAGCTGGAGATACCCGAGGAAATTTTAATAGATCTAACATAGCGTTCACGCTGAAGTTTCCATGATTCAAAGAATGCCCAAGAGTCTCAGTTCTTTAGCAAAATGCCGACTGCCTGTTTTCTCTCGACATGGGAGCCATCTTTATAGCTCAGGTAGTAACTCGGAGGCATAGTGCTAGAGAAAAGACACAGACCCACACAAACGTGCAGTCGGTTACACTCATTCCCAACAGAAAAGCAGACTTAGCAGCCCTATGTTTCATGGGGTGTCACACAATGAAGTCCTTGGGTCTTAGTGCAGCCATGGCCTATCCAGGTTATGAACCCTGCTCTCAATCTCCTGTACTTTCAAAAGACTGTCAAGTCATTCCTATGGACTTTCATGTTTAGCAAGTAGTGGGCCCTATGGTCATATGAGAAGCACATCTAAGAAGAGCCCCTTGCTCCTAACACAGTTCTCAAAAGCCTGTAATCTCAATTATCAATTCATTCCTTCATTTTAAAGATTTTCTAGTCTCTGAGGGGATTGAAATTAAACTCAAATATTCTTGGGAGAAGCAATATCTTAACTTCTCTTATAGGATGATACTGGAAGTCTACAGAGAAACAAGAAGATCCAAAGTCACAGGAGGAGACTGGGTCCCACACACGGGAACATGCATGGGCTCTCTGATCAAACACAACTCTGACCAAGCCCATGGGAGACATATATCAGCCCTCTTCTTCAGTGAAGAAGGCTGAGTACGATAGGAAAACGGATTCCCAGGATTCCTGAAGTGTGCTAGGGGGCACCAAGGCACCAAGCTTCTTTCATATTTGCCTTTTAGCATAGCAACCCCCAAATATAGACAGGAACCCCTGCTATTTTCTTGGCATCCCTCCCAGTGTGGATTCTGTCTCTCTTCTGAAGCTCCTTCCTCCCACCCATGCCCTCCACCATCACCCCCATCTAGCCCACCCCCTACTCCTGGTATCAGCTAAGGTACTGGGGAGCTGAGCAGATCCATTTTACCTCTTCTTTCTGAAAAGTATGTACATGCAACAGAAACCCAGCTTGGCACTCTATTGATTACTACCTATAAATCTAGCAAAGTCATAAAGAGCTTCCATGAAATACTATCCACGGACATAAATCTCTCAGAGGGAGAGAAAATCTGATGGGAAATAAAATTCTCTCATTTCATTTATTCCCTTGTTTAAAAGACTGACTTTCCAATCAACTATGAACATTACTGCGTGCTGGCAGGTAGATAGGGCAGGAGGCCAGCTGGGGGGTTAGCCAGACAGGAAAGCTAATGTGACCAGCTATGTGCTATCAGAGAATAACTCACCCTCTCTGAACTCCAGTTCTGTCACCTCTAAAGAAGAATAACAAACAGGGCTACATGGAGATTAAATTCGATACATTGAAATATACCAAGTCTATCTTAGCAACTCAAGATGGCAGCTGTCACAGGAATACATATCTACCTTTAAATTTTTAATGCAAAATAAAAAAAATCATTAGCAATCAAAAAGTGGTCCTTACTTTCTTCCCAGAACTCCAAGCAATGGCCAATAAGTTGAAGCTGATATTTGTTGCACACAAACTAAGGGTCAGATTTGGTCCCGGGCTCTGGGAACTTGCCCAGTTTGATCTCATTGTAAGATTATAACTTCAATGCTTACGGCCACATAAAAGATAAAACAGATGGTAGGCAAGTAATATACTGTTTTGCATAGATGCGTATACTTCACATGGTCCCAGCACTCTATGATTCATGACTGGTGACAACATCTGCCTATTCTCTGGAGGCCTTTGGTGACCCCCACCATAGCCATTGCCTTTGGTTCTCATGAGTCCTGAACTGGATGATTATCTAAACGATCACCACATTGTATTGCTCTTTTGACTCAAAAAACTGACAACTCCCTTACAATGTGGATTTCTATAAGGAGGGACAGAGCCTCATTAATTTTTTACTGCCCTCTACTAAAAGTATCCACTCGCAGCATCAACCTGCATGGCTCCATTTCAGCTTCAGAGCAGCCAAGCTGACCATTAGCTTCTCTCCTATATCCCTTCTTGTGACTCCTGTGCTCAATCAAGAACATTCCAGATTCACCTTTCAGGGGGGGGTGGAGATGGTCAATGGAAATGGTTCCCAGAATAAGAAGAAAGATCTGGAAAGACTGAAAAAGTTTTGGTGTTCGAATGTCCACTACTGCTGATGAGTTACCGGCCAGTTTCACCATCTAACCTTTTATTTTTTTTCTCCCCACACTATATTTCTGTGGTCTTCTCTAGTGGAAATATAATGTATGTTCTACTTCTTCTGGCACACCTCATCAATAAAGTGGTCCTTGGCTTGAGCAAGTCGATGGTCTCTGGGTTTGGTTTGCTTTTATTTGTTTGCTTACCTTAAATGTAAGATGCAGATTACTGGGGACCCTGGATTTGACCAAATGCTGGGCAAAGAAATTGCAAAGCCAGGCTGAATGGTTTCCTAGGCATGCTGAAAAAAATTGACCACCAATCTCTTGAGAGGCTCTTGCACACTGCCATCTTTGGACCACACAGGGGAGGGTTTGAAGCTGGGGGAAATGATCACACCCATAATCAGGATGATCAAGAAAAGTATCAGAAGGGAGAAGAGAAACACACGCTTTCCATTTTGGATCCCACAAACATGGGCCAAGCCACTGTTACGACCATGGTTAGCACTCCAAACCAGAAAGAAAATCAAACAAAGAATTTACCAGCCAGAGCCAAGCTGACTCTCCTGCACTGACTCACACATGGTCTTCTCACTCCCTGCCTCTGCCACAGATGGTGACAAAGCTCCGGTGACACAGGCAGCACCCTCAGGCGCTGCCACTTGCTCTGCATGCCCCCCCCCCACGCAAGGATGAGTATCTGTCATGCTCATGTGGGCACAGGCCAGCCTCTGCTCCCCCTTCTTCTCCATGTTCCCCCATAAAAATGGCACACTGCTAGAAATGTGCTCTGGATATGTGATTTGGGGCAGATAGTTGCTGGAGTCCCCATATGCTTAAGGTACATAACTGGGCCACTGAGAAAAAGGAATTTAAACATCCTAGAAAACAGCAGGAGAGCAAATTGGCCTTTCCCTCTGAGAGCTATTATTAGAGAGGCCTAGCCCAATTCAACCAGAAAGCCAACATCAAGCCTATCCGCTCTTCCTGAAACAATGCCCCCTAAGTCCACCTCCTTCCAAACAGGATACCCTAGGGCTCCCATTTAGACAGGGATCTGGTCTTTCTAGCTTCCTACTGCCTTGCAGAGATCAGTACATGTCTCTCTTTTCGCATAGCAACTCCACAGTCCAAAGCTTAATTTCACATAATGCCGGGAACTCACGCAACATGGTATTCCATTTGATTTGTACTCTGTACTTGTGGAACTGGGCAGTCGGCTAGCTCTCCTCTCTGTGTACCTGCTGAAGTCACAGCTGCTGCCTAAACTTTGTAAATAAATGCTAAACAAATGCCAAATAAAGAAACCAACTTCCCAGGAAGCAGAGAGGGCAAGAGATCACAGTTTTTGTTCTCAGAAATGTGCTGTGACCTGCTTCAGCATGCACCCTGGCAGCTCCCCTGAGTCTCTGTTCTCCTGGGACTTGGATGCTCTTTCATTTCAGAGAGGAAAGGGGGTAGGGAGGAGAGAAAGGCATGCATGGCCATATTATTTACTCCAGACACATTTCTATGGAAATTGGAGTAAAGTTTTTGCTGGACGTAATCTGCAACTGTGCACTGAAAGTCAATAAGAACATGGGCTTCATTTCGCATGACCCTCCTCTTGCCCAGCTGCCTATGAAAGGACATTGTGTCCACGTTCCTTTTATGGGTCCTGTTCCTTTGGTCCTCTGGGTCATATTTTTTGACAGTAAATTTTGACCAAAGGGTAGTAAAGTCTATTACTCAAGATACTTAGACAGATTGTATCAATGTTCTGCAGGGTATAGGTAATGGCAGGTCACATTAACCAACCATGGCTGGAGACATATTTGTCATCATGGGTGAAAAGCTACCTTTTGAGTGAGCTATCAGGCAGCCTCCTCCATCTCCACGCCCATCTCCAAGGAAACATCTACTTTACATGCAAGAAGGGAAGTAAGAAAGAGATTCAGCTTGATGGAAGAACTAAGCCAGAAGAACTATTACCTTTCCTTTTTAAATTCTGGCCTATAGTAATACAGTCCTAGTCAACTTAGTAACAATACTCTGAACTATCATTTATTGAACACTTATGGTACACATCAGGTGCATCAGGCTCTGTGCAATAGCAAATAATGTATCTTATCTTCGCCGGTAGACCAGAAGTTCCATGAAGAGTATGCATCTTCTCCCTCACCCTCATTGTCTTTACCATACAGTGACTAACATTATTACTAACTAGGTAAATGGCTATAGATAACACATCCTAAAGGGTTTCATGAGTCCTGTATGTGTGTATGTATGTTTGGGTGTGGGGGATACTCACCTGTGGGGTATGTGTGTAAGTCGAAGGCTAATGCAGGGATATCTTCCACAATCGCTTCCTTTCTTTTAAAGAGGAGATCTTTCACTAAACCTGGACTTTGCATTTTCAGCTAAACTGGCTGGCAAGAAACACTCTGAAATTTACCTATCTCTACTCCTTCAACCCTCCCCAACACTGGGGGTTACAGACTGTGTACCTGTGACTTCCATTTACATGGTGGTAAGAATCCAAACTCACTACTGAGCCATCTCCCAGCCCTACCTTTTCTTTCTAATAGTTACATCAACTGCTTCTCATAGGGCTTCTATAGCTCATCCAATTAAGCATTGAAAACAATTCACACAGTTATTCTGCTTCTACAACGTATGCTTGTAACCTCTATGCTAATTTAAGATAATTATTACATCAGTATTTTTTTTTTAATGAGTGAAGGTATTTCAACCCTACAGAGCAATTGTGATGCTTCCTACCTACCAATTAGGAAGGGGAGACTCAAAAAGGTTAAGTAACTAGCCCAAATTCACACAACTGAAAAGGGATTCAATTCAGGTCATTCTGACTCCAAAGCTTCAAACAGCAGCAGTAACCAAGCAAGGCACTGCCCTATGCTCCCAGCTAGTGACTCTACTTCCCTTTCTTAGCTAGAACAGCTTCTATAGCCATAAACAAAGAAGCTTGATTAAAACAACTTAATCAGTCACCTGATACCATTAAGAGATAAGGAAGGCAGTTATTTCCGTGCAATGAGACTCATGTCAATAGCTTTCAGGGAAGCCTACCCATCAGGTCTTGCCATGTACCCTAGTGCTTCATTCTTCATTGAATCCCACCACGTGCGGGTCTGCACATCTCACAGCGCTGGTATTACCTGATGTCAAGTGACACCAAATCCAGTGTTACTGGTGACGCTAAATCAATGACCTCATTTCTCGTGTGTGAACCAGTGAGGTCGTCCTCTGCCACAGGTAACTTTCCCCTTCCCTAGGACTTGCTCCGTCTCCTTGCTCCTAAATGACTGCTCTTCCAGCTGATTATTTTTCTTCCATACCCACCTGTCATCCAACTTTTCACTTTTTAAAAAGTTTTAAAAATGTATTACTCCTGAGTGAGGCTGAGAATGAGAAGGCGATTAACAGGATCATTTGACTGACCTTCAGGAGACCCAGCGGAGCTGATTGATGAAACAGCCACAGGTTTGAGCAGAAGGTCAACTTCAATAATACGGCTGTTACTTCCTATGGCCCTTACGAACTAACTCAGTCGGTGGCCTTCACTTCTCCTTTGCAACAATTTTAAGGGGAAGACACATGACTGGCTGGCCACAAGGCACTCTTTTTTGAAGCTCAAAAGGAATGATCGGGACATGATTGGGTGCTAATGTAGAAGATGAACATTCTTGGCTGCCATGTTCACTGTTGGTTATGTTTCTTTATAATGCTGGGTGGGGCAGGAAGCTACCTAGACAGAGTATTCACTTTAGCTCAGTCTGGTCCTGTGTCTCATCACTGCATCCTCTTTTCATAGTCAACAAGAGAGTCATAGACCTTTGCATCCTCATTCAGATATTTAACACACTCAAGTTCTTTTTAGCTGTTAGCATTTGAACTTGAATGACATTACAAAATTAGGAAATATCTTCATTTCAATCTTTTCTGCTAATCTTTAAGGGACATAAGATCATTCTTTTAATCTCAACTTATGTTTTCTCCATGAAAATAATAGACAATAAAACACTAATAATGTACCTTCCAGGTGCACTATGCTATTTGTCCTACATCACCTCAATGCATCTTTAAATGGATGCTATGAAGCCGTGGCAGGGAAACAATCAAGAGTAAGGGCAGCTACATATACTACATATTGACATCCTGGTGCATCTTCTGACTAGTTCTGTGACCTTGGGCAAGTCACTCAACCTTACTGGGCCTCAGCTCCCTCCACACATGCAGAATGAGGACAGTGGTACAGGGCCCTTGGGATTGCTGCAAAGATTAAAGAAGGCAATGCATATGACATGTGAGAATAGGACTGGGTACATTATAGAAGCTAAGATAAGCACTGTTGACTATTAATTTTATTAATCCAATTTTATGGATGAAGAAACCAATGCTTTAAGAGGTTAATGAAATGATGTGTTCAAGGTCACGACTGCTGAATAAAAGCTTCAGAAAACAGAGACCAAAACCTGGCAGTCAGATGCCAGAGTGTGCATTGTTAGCCAGTCCATTCCTTTCTTCATTTAGTTTTCAGCTGTGAGTTCCTTTCCCAGCTTTGGGCATCCATTTTAGAGGGTAAAAGTCCTCCCAAGGGCAACTTGCTCTGTTATCCAGTGTTAGCAAAATGTTGGTGAAGGCCGGCTTCCCAAAATGCTTCAAACTCAACTCAAAGACAGCTCTTCTCTTTCCTCTGATCCTTCTTAAAGAATGGAAAACCCTCCCAATCTGCCCTGAGGTAAGATACAAGATGTAGCAAAAGAGTTCTCACCCTCAAAAAGGAAGCTTTAACTCATCCACTGAGGCAGAGAGAAGTGCGTTGAGTACGGTCCTTCCTACCAGCAAGAGCTCTGACTGTAACGTCAGTCTTGGGCAGAAAGAGAGGAAGCTTCTGCCTAAATAAGCTGATTTGAGGAGCCACAGAAGACCCTGATGACATGGCACCTGTCAATAGGCCCACCTACAACGGAAGCTGAGGCAGGAGAATTTTAAATTACAGACCAACTTGTACAATATGGCAAGAGCTTACTTATCTCTGATGATGACTATGATGATGGATGATAAAGATGGTGATAGTGGTGTTGTGAGATAGAAGAAAATAATGTTCACCAGCCAGCTGTTCTTTGGTTTTTTGGGGTTTTTTTTTGGGGGGGGGTGTTTGTGTGTGTGTGTGTGTGTATGCATGTTGTTGTTTGGTTTTGACACTGATGTTTTACAAGTGGTTCATGCCTTTGCAATTAGCTTGGTTCTATCCTGCTATCTTCTTTTAAAATGCAAATGTGCCTAAGATTGAGAAGAAATTAAACCCCTGCTCCAAGCAGCACCTAAATTCTTCCTGAATTCTCTTCCCTCTTGGTAAAACACCCTGGAACTACCCAGTAGGGACTTTGAGAAGGAAGCTCAGGGAAAGAGAAACAAAAGCCAAGATTCTCACACACATAAAGTCATCACTCCTCTTGGCCTGCCCTTTACATGTCCTGTGAACAGATTATAGAACTGAGCCTCATAGAAGTTAAATGACTTGCCCAAGACCACACAGCTAATAAGAGACCATAACCCCACTATCTTACCCCTGCACCCCTGCCTCTGTCAGCTAAACGACCTGTCTGACAACCCTTCTGTCCATGCAGGTCTTACTTTCTAAGGCAGAAGTTATTCTTAACCATTGGATTACAAATGTTTCTTCCTCATATGTATTCTTGATCTCCCCACCACAGTCAGAAGACAGTGGTCGCAGAGTCAGAGACAGGAACAGCAGAGCTTAAGGCAAAGTAAAATGATTCAGCTCCTCACCCCAGATTTAGAAGGCACAGTGCTCCTTATTCCAACCAAACTGCACTGCGAGGTAACCAGCAGCCAGGAGCCAAACAATTAGACTATTTTCTCTCCCCTTCCTTTACCAATTCTTTGCAATGTAAGCATATCTGCTGTAAATAATGCCATGGCAAGGAGACCGGCCAATAGGTGTATCTCTCACCTCTTACCCAAGACACTACTTTCTGCTACAAATGGAAACCATTACAGAGATCCACAACTGGTCAAAATACAGAGAATAGGTGACTGTAGGGAGCCCAGGCTCAGTCGGTACATCTATAATGCAATCCTGAGTGGTAAAGAGATTCTAAGAACCAAAGGACAAAAATGCCCGATGCAAGCTGTATAGTCTCCACACCACAAGAAAACCGCATCCTTGAAATCTCAGCAAGGTCGATGCCTAAACAAGACCAGTCATTGTGCCAAGGAGGAGAAGGAGACTTCCACAAGCCCCCACCCCTATATGAAGAACTATCAGCAATTAGTAGCTGCTGAGAATCAGTCTTCTCTAGGAATGAGACCCCTGAGAGGTTCTCCAATCTCAAGTGGTCAGCCCCAAACATGTACATAACAGCAACACTAAACAGACTCGGTAGGTTTGTACATAAAGTCAGAGGAGGACATGGAGGGTAAAGATGATGTAAATATAGGACTTGTGTATGAAATTCTCAAAAAAATTAGAAGAAAACAACACTGTATTTGCATTTGTGAACGAAACTTGATGGTATTAGATGACAGAATAAGACAGCGGACAGGCTGATGACAAATGGCATCAGGGATTGCTGTGCGTATTTCCAGTGTAGTGGACTGCTTTGCAATAGTGTCGATCGCCATGAAAGGTATTTGGTTATTCAAACTAAAGAAGTAAAAAAGCAACCAAGGATCAGCCTAGCACCAGGAGCCCAGATATGGCTGTTTCCATTAAAAAACAGATGTCTACAGTTACAGGCTCCTGGTCATGGAGGACAAAGCATGGGGCTTTCTCTTCTTCTGCCTCACTATTCTTTATCAATGATTTAAAAAAAAAAAGGACTTATCGTGATATAGACTAAAAATGCTTAATATTCACTTTCTCAGCCTGTCTCACAACCAGAGTTCCTTGGATGTTAGTAGTCTGTCGCTGCATAACAAGGTGCCCCCAGATTTAGCTTCTTAATAACAAACAGCCCACAGTGTTGGTAGATCAGGTAGCTCATAGTGGCAGAGGTAAGACATCAGACTCAGAGTCAAGGCCACCATCAAGATGCTGGTCTTGCTCATTTATGGGGCTGTTGGTGAGAATCAGAAGGTACACTTCCAAATTTGCTCACGCAGGCCACTCCACAGTCAACAAGTGCATTGGCTTTCTTCATAGTCAGCAGTCCAATGAGGATGGGTAAGAATTCCTGGAAAGGAAGACTCACTCTTTATAACCTAATTTCAGAAATGTCATCCTGTTGTTTCCTGTTATGACTATTATTGGAAGAAAAGGCTTCTAAATGTCTGGGTTGCCCGATTCTTTGTTGTGGGTCTGTTTAGTGCATTGCCAGGATATATGGCCGCACCTGTTCTCTACCTACTAGATGCCAATGTGACCAAAAGCAAAAGTTCCCCAGACACTGTTAAATATCCCAAGGGGATGAATCTCCTTAGCTTAGCACCAATGGCTTCTTCCAAGTGCCAGCTCAAGCCTACATTCAGCTGCAAAGAGGCCAAGAAGCAGGGATCTGAGAGAACCATCCTGAAGGCCACATTTTCCCCTCAGCTTTATAAGACAATCATTTCTTCTGATAATGAAGGTTCTGAATGCTGGCCCTTTGGTTATCAGAAGCCAAGAGCACTGATACAAAGTAACTAGCCACTCATTTTACCTGTTAATACAGGTGCTTCTTTTCTGTCTTTCAAGATTAGTTAAGTTAAAGCATCAAGTAAACACCATGGTTAGCACAGGAATGACAGAATGTCCTAGGATCTTTCCAGTGAACTTCTAAGCTACCTGCTCCTTTACATACACACACACACACACACACACACACACACACACGCACCCATGCACATGTATGTACTTAAAGGAAACATACCAGCTGCTTCCATCTTGTTTATCTTCACTGGATGAACACAGAAGTCAGAATACAAAGGGTAGCAATTTTAAAAAGAATGCCACCACTTCCAGAAATGAATGGCCATATTACACTATCGGGAACTCTTTAAGCACTTAGTAATACCCATGTGTTCAGCAAAAGGTTGGGTATATAAATGAAGTAGAGGCAGACATGCTACCATATAGAAGTCACTATGGAACAAAAGAGAAAAGCAGCCCACTGACTGGAGCATCCACCCTCTTACTTCTGTCCAGTGGCATACCATCCTCACTTTTCCTAGGCTTTTTCCAAGTAAAGCACTCTGAGGGACCCAGTGATTCTCTCAGTCTACATTCATTTTTCAAGCTTTCAACCTTTCAGTTCTCAGGCTGGTCCCATCTTCAGACCTCCATCCTGAACTGTAGGATCCCACTAGATTTACAATCTGAATTTTATCCTTGAGAATATGCAATAGCTAATCTTTTTGTGACCCAGGACAGCCTCCCCAATTTTTCTTCTTGGCCATATTATGAGCTTACATGGCTTTCTTAACCTCAAGGCTTTAGACACATTGTCCTAGAGAAAGGCCATATGGTATGTTTTATCGACAATCTCTGGGTCTTTTCAGTGGCCTAACCCACCTCTTTCTGGAGCTCCTTTGGGAGATTTCAAATCCTATAACAAGCATCCAAAACCAATTATCAGCTAAGGGGCAGTAGTCCCCAGAATAACTATAAAGCTCAAGATGAAAGGCTCAAAATGAAAGCTATTTCCAACACAAATATCTCTTAGAATGGTAGGAATAAACCTTGGGGGAGGTGGAGGAAACAGCATTATTGTAAAATGTGTTTTATGACATTGTAATGATTAATGGCATTTCACACTCATAAAGCTGGCAGGAAGAGGATGCAAAAGACTAACAAAAGTGCAAACACGAATTTCCTTTTAATATCACCAGCCTTTTTCTATAAGAACACGACATGCGCCAACAGGATAAGAGTAATGGCTATCTTAAAAATGCTGAATGAATAAATAGACAACGGTGCACACCAGCCATGGAACTGACATATGGGGAGTCCTGTGGGAAGGGATCCCCAGGGATTCTCTGGCAAACATCTCCCCCTCTTCTTTGCTGATGGTTGTACCTGATACCATGGAATCTTAGCACTCAGCAGAGAAGGGGAGTTGTGGGAAGCCAGAGGCCTCATCCTCTTCCCACCTATGTATTGCTCTCTTTAAGCAAAGCCTGGTCCTATATCTTCTCTCTGGACATTTTTCTTTCTTCCCTCCAACCCAAGATGGTCCCTGGTCCACCAGCCACATGGGCTATTGCATTTTCTCTCCTGCCCCTCTGCACTCATCTTCACGAACATTGTTTCCACTTTAAATATAAACAATGATGAGTCATGTTCATAAGACATTACCTACTTTGTTTTCTTTCTTTCCTGCTGTGTGCAATGAGTGATCTCTGTTTTCTTACTAGACATTCCTCCATGTGGAGAGAAATCTGAACTCCAACATATACTTGCATTCTCTGTGGAGACTGGCCACAGGGACATTAAGAGTCTCACTTGCAGAAAGTGCTGGGCTATTCTGCTCAACTTCCTAGACCACTTGCACACTGATCATGACCAGCCCTAGCTTCTTCTCCTATTGCTGACCTACCCTGACCCCACTTCCCCCCGCTTCCTCATGGCTTCATTGGTGAGTGTTCCACAAAATTCAGTTCACAGCCTTCTGCTTTCCCTCATGTCTCGTCGATAATGTGGATATTGTACCATCTTTCTGCCTTTAATGTGTAGCATAATTGAAGTCAATGTTGAACAAGGCACCATCTCAAAACTCAAGTGACTTTTGACTAGGTTTGCCTTGAGTACCCACTTGGTCTTCCACTAGAGTGTCATCCCAAGAGGACAGGGTTTTGCTTTGCTGGCTTGCATCTCTAGTGTGTAGAATTGTGCTTAGCACACAGTAGGCACTTAATAAGTAGTAAAGTAAGAAAAAAAATCATGTCAATTAATGACTTAAAACTGGTGATTTCTAATTGCACCCCTTTCTTGCTACTCCATTAGGTTCTCATTTTAAAACACATTTAATGTAACTCAAAACTTGCCAAAGTTTTAAAGCTGAGTCACACTGACTAAAATTTAGTTCTGTGTTTCTTTCTCTTGGCTTCTTTTTCTTTTTCTTTCTTTTTTTCCCATTTATTTATTTATTTATTTATTTATTTATTTATTTATTTATTTATTTATTTATTTATTTATTTATTTATTTATTTGCGGGCCTCATTTTTATTAATTTGAAACAAAGATACTCCAAAAACGATAGTCCATCTTCTACCCTTTCCTATTGGCCAGTGCCTACAGTGTCTGCTTTTTCTGGCTTGCTGGCACTGGGTTCCTGTTCATCTGTGTCTTTTCCCTACTTCCTACTTCTCAAGACAGCACTTTGGCCCTGATGTGATTTTTCTTTCCAGTTGTTCAAATGCATTCCACCCTGGAGCCAATGATTCCCCGAGGACAGGTATCTCTCTGTCTAATAAGCTGTTCTTCTTTGCTTTTTCTAATAAAGCCAAGTCCCTGACTCTGAAACTGCTGCCTGCTTAAAATGCTCTTACCTGGCATGGTGGCATACACCTGTAACCCCAGTGCTCAGGAGACAGAGGGAAGAAGAAGGCAAGGTCATAGTCAACCTGGGCTACATGGAAATTTCCTATCCAGTCCAGGCTATCTAGTGAGACTCTGCCTCAAAAGTTAGGAAGGTGAGCTTAGAAGGAAATTCTCTTACGATATCTGTGTGCAACTTAATGGCATTATAAATTAACTTCTTCCCACCATTTGCCTTATCTTGGTTTTGTGGTAGGCAAAGGGTGGTTGTAGTATTCCAAGAAAATGCATCTATAATGTACGTTCTGAGGAATCTGGGAGCTGGCTCAGTGAGTAAAGTGCTTGTTGCAGAAACAAAGATTGTACTTTGGGTCCACCAGACCCACATAAAAGCCAGGTGAAGCAGTAGATATTAGTGATGCCAGGACCAGAGGTTGTGACAAGCTAGTATAGACAAAAGGGTGGGCTTTAGGTACACACACACACACACACACACACACACACACACACACACACACACACACACACGTGGTGGGAGGAAAATAATAAATGATAGCAGAAGACACTTATTATTTCCTCTGGCCTTCATACTTCGGGGCAGGGGTAGCAGACAGAATTTCTTGAACCTAAATACCATCTAGGTGGTTGTTAAGCAATGGATATTAGCCTGTGACTGCCATTCACTGGTATATTTCTCTGCTAGGCAAGATGTGAGGACTCCATCGGCCTCTTCCCCAATCCAGAGAACACTGAAGCTCAGGGAGCTGAAACTGATTTGTCTGCAAACGCACAGTAACTGAAGCAGTAGAACTGACTAGCTTCTGTACAAAGCCAGCCAGGATGACTACAGAGCCCATGATCTGAACCATCTTGAACTCTGAAGCTGAACTCAGGCGTACTAGCTGAACTAGGTGTACTAGCAGTAGAAAGCAGCAGACATGAAGAATAAGTAGATTAATTAAAAGAGGCAAGGAGCTGGAAGAAAGCAGCAAGTCGGGGAAAAGCATCTGCACAGAAGCAGTGGAGAGCGGAAGAGCTAGAGAGGGAATTCTCTGGAGAATAGAGGAATGAAGACATAAGCGAATTTGAGGAGAAAATGTCTAGAGCAGCTACAAGGGCCCCTTTTGATTTCTGTGAGCACCAAATGAAAGAAGGGTTAGCTTACTGGCTGTCGGGTAGCCACAGAAAGCCAGCCAGAGGAATCAGGCCTCCTCAGAGAAGGAGAAAAGCAGGTGAAGAAGGCAGGGTCCCAGACCAAAAGGAGAACCCAGATCCAGGGGGGTGTGACAGACAGGACACAAAGTGTCTCAAGAAACTTGGCTTCTATGCAGGATTGTCATAAGAACAAGGCCAGCCAAGCTCCAGCACACTGGTGAGCACATACAAATCTCAAGGCACAAAGTAACCATTCACAGAACACTTCCCTTACTGGGAAGAGGCAACTATTACAAGCTGTTAAGAATAACCTGATTATGCCAATTCCGATCTCTTCTGAGAAAAGAGGGGTATGAAGATCTAACAGGTCAGGAAAGCTGTCCACTGCTCTATGGGAAATGTCAGTTAGAAATAAGTGGTACCCAGGATCTGATGCTCCATCTCCTAAACACAGTCTGCAGAGAAGCCTCAGAAATGTCATCTGTTATGGCTGCCAGTCTCCTTCCCAGCATGTTCCTTCCTACCCCTGGGCCTCTCCATCACATCAAAACCAGGCTTCTTCCAGCCCTAATTTAGGGACTCTAGCTTTCCTCTGGGCTTCTAGAATAATCTTGTTCCCCAAGTTTCTCCCTCATGCTCTCAATTCTGGTATTACAAATCACCTTAAATTGTTTTCTGATTCTTATAGGCAAAAAAAAGAAAAAGGAAAGAAAGAAAGGAAAAGAGAAAGAAAGAGAGAGAAGCCTTTTCTTCTGAATTCAGAGCAAAGATCTTGAATACAGAAATTACACCTTCTCGTCCCCCTCCCACAGCATTTTCTTAAGCTTGTGCCAGAACTGATGCTGTTTCCATGCTGTCAATAAAGAGGTGGATGAATATATACATGCAATGGGTCAGTTTACATCAGACATTTGCCACAGAATTTGGTAAGCAAAAAAGCTATAAAAGTACTGGTTAGTAATGTAATTATTTTAATAGTGTCAGGGCCTTTCCTGGTACATAGTTGATGCTCAGAAAGTGTGAGCTGAGTGGGGCTTTTGTGTTTGTAACACATAGGCAATATATCTATGTATACTATGGTTTCTCCATTGAAAGATTAATTTTTATGAGCTTTTATTTCTGAAGTCTCTCTCTGGTAATAAATCCGGTGTCTCTAAGGCACAAATGATACCTTTTCTGGAGAAGGAAAGAAAGGAAAGAGGGGATCAGGTCATCATTCAGAGGCATGGTTAAAGGATTAATGAGAATAAGCATAAGTCAGCTGAGTACTAAGCAAGCCTGGTGGGGTCTGTACAATCCACCCCACAGCACCATCCAAACGATACTCTCTGGCTTAAGAACATTTGACCTCCTGATGGTCTCGTTCCCCATGAGTGACAAATCACTATGTGGTAAGTGGTCACGTTTTCCAGCTGCTTCTTAAAAAAAAAAAAGAATCCAGGCCAGGGATTTTTTTACATCCTCCACAAATATCCAATGAAACAGCAAAAAAGGACACCCAGTTCTTATAGACTAAGTGTTTCTGTCACTCTGGAGTGACATCCACTAGGCTATGTGGGGTAGAAGTTCTCTACAGCTCCCAACCCTCCCCAGACCTCTCTGGGTCCAGCAAGACATCTGAGAAGCAGTTTTATGGACTACCAGCCATTCTGTGGTCAATCAAGCTGCCTCTCCACTTGGTGCAAAACTTTTAGTTAATGCCTTGAGTAGTGGAGTCACATGGCAGGCAGTCTCATGGGTTACAGGATAAGAACAATAGTAAGCTCCTGCCATTTCCTAGTGTGTCTTTGTGTGGTTGTTTTCACCTTTTCAGTTTACCCCCAAGGAAGAAGATGGCAATGATCATTTTCCCTCCATCACAACTTTGAGAGATGATCGTTGAAGCCAAAACCTCTCTTGATGTTTGTCAGTTGCTAAATACGAGTTGTTTTCCTGCCAAACATTTCCTCTCTTTTGTAGTACTTATAAATAGATTATATATAAATAGAATGGGTGAATGCTATTCATCTGATGAATGGAGCTAAAATAGATGAACACAAAATTAAGGTTAAACAGGATCCTACTGGAATATGTGGGGAAAGCATCAGGAGTAGTAATCAAATATGGGGAGAAAAATCCAACTTTATCCTATCAGATCTTCTCTTAACTTTATCTGCTAAACTAGTAAGGTGGTTGCTATGTGAATCCCAAATAAATTGACAGGTTTAGGTGATGAAACCAAACATATACACATATGTATATATGTATTCATATGCACACATATACAGACATACATGTGTATATACATACATGCATATCCACTTGATATACACTTAACTTTAAATGCTAAATATTTTTTCAAAATATTGAATGGAATAAACTTACACTTTCCAATGTTTATCTAAAACCCAAATTTATGAGTATCCTATATTTAACTTGCAACTTTCTCGCTTAACATTTTAGGTTAATCCTAAGAAAACAAGAAGTCATGTCTTATTGACAACTGACATAAACCTCTTGACCTATGTCATTGAGGTTAGCTATCTGTCTGATGTGTTCACAGGTTCAGGACACAGTTTTTATTCTGATCTAGTCAACATCAAGTAGTTTAAACATCTGTTCGTATCTGACCTGGGTGTGCCTGAGGGACAGCCTTTAATGTGGAGCCCATTCCTATTCCAAGCCAAAAATAAAAAAATAATTATCATTGAGACCATCAATCCTCCCATCTCTGTGAGGCTCGGGGTATATTATTATTATTATTATTATTATTATTATTATTATTATTATTATTATTATTACTGCTTGGCCAGCTGCAGGGAAGTACCCAGTGTCTTCTCCGCTCAGAGAAGATGACCAAATGCACATAAAAACCTTTCTTATTGCCCAGGACACACCTTCCTATCTCACGATATCTGCAAATGTATCCTGTGTAAAGGACCATGTTAGACCTGGGGACTAATTCAGGTAGAGGTAAAGAAAAAAGATAAAAGACAAATGATATACATTGAAACGGACCAAATGAAAAGACATAAAGACATGTCAAAGCAGCTCTCACAGGATGCTAACACATGAGCATCAGATCATTATTGCAGATAATGAGTAGCATTCTGTAAAAACCTACCACACAACAGGCAGAAGGTGGGCATTACAATCTTGATCACATGAAGGAGGAAATAAGGCGGAGGTGAACAGATTCTCCAGACACCAAGAGTGATAGGCACGTTAGTCCTCTCCCACACAGCCCTTTCTCCAACCCACTGGTCTTTGTACAACCGTCACAGGAAAGTACTTTGAAAGTATCTCTTTCACATCATGAGGCCTTCAGACTTTTCAGCTCATGTACAAGCATGTTTTACCTCCGTGAGCCACGGTGGGAATGTATAACACACATAAACTAGGGAACAGATTACATTCCTCTGTATATCCTTCATGTCTAGAAGAAAAGGGTCAGTACAAAGGAAAATATAAGGAGACCTAAAGGTCAAGACATGTCAAACTGTTTCCATTGTAGAAATAAGAAAAGTACATGTATAAACTTTGAGAAAGGAGAAAGTGAGATTTACTATGTTTGTATTTAATTCAGGCAATTTGTACACAGAAGAATGATGGCCACAGGAGTTCAAATTTCCTCCAAATCCTCTGCTAGTCCTTATCCATAAAACTGATGGTAAGAATGAGTACTCCCCTGTCAACAAAGCTTTGGGTCAACCAGTTTGGTTGCATAAAACAGAAACTATTTTTGGCAAGATTCACCTAAATAAATTTTCACAGAGAGAAAATGTGAAGCCATGTGGAAACACATGGGCCAAAAGAAAGATGGGAGAATCAGGCTGCATTAAGGATAGAGGGTAGCTCAGGGATCTATACAGCAGGACAACAGACCTTCTGAGTAGCAACCCTCTGCAGCACCTACTTCAGCTCCAAGGATGCTCAATTTCTAGTACCTGGTGGAGAAACGCAGAATGGCCTGGTCTAAATCTTGAAGCCCACTTGAACGCAGCAAAATCGGGTACTTTTACCAAAAGAATAAAAAGGAGAGAAAACAAGGGAGGGGAGGGGAGGGGAGGGGAGAGGAGGGGAGGGGAGGGGAGGGGAGGGGAGGGGAGGGGAGAGGAGGGGAGAGGAGGGGAGGGGAGAGGAGGGGAGGGGAGGGGAGGAAAAAGTAAAAGAGAATAGATGCTTAGGCATACTAAAATAGTAGATGGTTATAAAAATATTTAATTGTAGTTACAGGATCAGACTCCGAGTTGGCTCTCCAGGTTTCCAGTGCTAGTTCTGAGTCTTATTAACTATGCAACCTTGGAAAAGCTACTTAACCAACTGGCTTCACCTTCCTGTCTATAAAATGAAATGATGATATCAAGTGTCTCACTTAGCTGTTGTAGGGATTAAGTTTTAACACATGTAAATAGTTTAGAATTGTGTCTACCACACTATTGCTACTCCAGAAATGTAGTGTATCATTCCATCACTGGAATGTGTGTGTATGTGTGGCTGCCATTGCCCACCATGTTTGGGACAATATGACCTCCCTCTCCTGATGGTGGCATTTGGCCTTCATAACAGTCTACTTCATTTCAATTGAAAAGTAGGTACCTACAGGGAGATAGGTACTGGGATAAGCACTGACCACTCACCAAAAAAAGCCCTTCCCAAGCTTTCAAAGTAAGAGAAAATGTATAGTATCTCAGTAAAGTATGGCTTTTAAAATGTTCAGTTTGACATGCAAAATAAAACACAGAAACAGATGTCCACGAGGTACGGTCCCCATAAAGTTCTTGGGTTTTACTAGTATCTATCATAAAATTTACTCCTCAAAATGTAAACATCTCAATGCACCTATGCCTCCCTTCCATGAAACAGCATTTATACTACATATGTGTTTAATAAATGTGCATACTAAATGTTTAATGATAAGAGCCTAAACAACACCTCTTGCTACACTAACATAGCAGCTAATAGGCCACCAGTGGGCTGCACAATAAAAAGAAGTACAGAATTGAGTCAACTAAATCCATAGGTCTCATTATCGTGACGGGATAAACTATTTTACACCCAAACTGGCCCACACAAGCTGCCAAAAGTCATGGCCAAATACACAGATTGAAGATGAAGAACAGCTGCGGTGAGAATTTTATCCTCCTTATTATACAGCTCTTCGAAGGGCCTGCCTTTAAATTCTATCCTGATTTCTTCTTTTGTCAGCACAGATAGCCACTGCTGACCACAGGCCCTGGTTGATGAATGCAACTTTTGCTAATAAAATTTATTCACTGAAGTCACACTCGCCAGGAACATAAAGTATATTGACATCCCAATGGTCAAAGTCTACATCTTGTACATGAACATTTTTTTCCTAAGCAGTTGTGACAGAAGGCATTTCAAAGTAAGCAGATGGGTTTCCTAAGACTGCAGAATGCTCTGGGGTGGTAATTTGCTAGCTAGAGTTTCTTCAAAGGGCTGAAATGGTTAACCATCATACCCAGCTTTGCCCAGGTTAAAGAGTAAGGCTGGCTATGTAGAATCTAATCATGGACACTTCAGTCTAATGCAGATAAATGAAAATCCAGCTTTTATATAAAGGATCACTTGGACATGGATTGCTTTCCAAGACAATCTTCGTGACTTAAAACATCGCTGACTCATCCCTACCCAAAAATATGGATGGCTCTGGCATTAAAGACCACCACAAGAGAAATGACAAACTAGAATGTTTGGATCCTTCAGGAAAGATCCATCTTATCTACAGTATGAATAGCATCACTTTAGCCATGGCCCAGGTTAGAAAGTACCATTTTGGAAATATAAAATCCGCATGTATTGACTGTGCATGTCAACCTCATCATCTACTGGAACCATGTGTGCTGAAGTGATAGTCTAAAGCAGAAAATCACATGGAGTTTTGTTTGTGATGTGAAAATTAAACATTTTTATAGCTGAAACTGATGGTTTTGCTTGATTCATAATCCCCAGTCTGATAAAGGTCCCCAGTGCATCAGAGACTCCTAAAGGTCAGGCCTGACGAGGTGGAAACAATGTGAAACAAGTCTGAGGACGCAGACTTCTGCTCCCACTGTCTACCCAGCTTCCTTCTTAGGAGCAGTTTGTACTTGTCATGTGACATCATATTTTTAGACTATTGTTCAATTTATCACATTTTTATATATGTAGGTCTTCCCTGTCCAAAGATAAAGCTAAACCACATTTAAAATGCCTGTATGTTTTTTCTTCCTTTTTAGCAATAGGATTTTTCAAGCTGTAGCACTTTGCCAAAGTTAAAAACTTACATGACAGAGGCATAATTGGCTTGTGTATGTGCCTATATGATGAGGCACTGCATAAGCATATACCAAAGTAGATGACTATGTAAGAATACGTCATACATACATAACTATAAATGGATAATATCAATTTCCAGTAAGATAAACTTATTTACATTTGATGTCTGGCAGTAAACTGAAACCTACAATAATCTAGTCAAGTGGATCTATTAGTTTACATATAATAGACATTGAATACCTAATATCAATTAGATGAGTTGCCTACCTAACTAGGATCTACTCCCTCCTTCTCTTTAATAATAAAGCTGCAATTTCATTTGGAGCACAAGGTACCCAGTTTGATCTATATTTCACAGCTTCTCTTGTGGCAAGTTGTAGAGAAGTATTCAACCAATGAAATGTAAGCAAAGCTCACAGGGACGACTGAGAAACTACTTCTTAAAAATGACAGAAAATTGAAGATGACCTCTTGTATTTTTTTAAATCTCTCTGTCTCTCTGTCTCTCTCTCTCTCTCTCTCTCTCTCTCTCTCTCTCTCTCTCTCTCTCTCTCTCTCCTGTCAATAACTACTGGGAATTCTGCAGTTCTGTTTTATCTCGACAAAAAAAGTTAACACGACGACACGCTCCAGATGAGAAAGGAGAAAGGGAGAAGTGATCTGGATCCTTAGTAAACTTTGGGGCTACAGAATTACCAATCTATAACTTATTTCTACCTTTCACTAATAGAGGTTTAAAATCCTGGCAGTGGAGAAATGTCTCAGTTCCTAAAGTGCTTTCCATACAAGCATGGGGCCCTAAATCAGAGCCCCAAAACCTAAGTGAAAGGCTGGGTATGGTGACATGGTGACACACCTGTGATCCCAGCTCTGAAGACCTCAGACAGAGGAGGAGCATGGAGGCTCGCTGTCCAGTCAGTCTAGCCAACTGATGAGCTTGGGGTTCAGTGAGAAACCTTGTCTCAAAGAATAAGGCAGAGAACAGTTGAAAAAGACGCAGGACATTGTCCTCTGGCCTCTACACATGTTCGCACACATTCAAACACACAAATACAAAGAAAAAATTTTTAAACTTTTTTAAAGCCAAAATATATTTGTTATCCAATTCAGTATGTTTAAGGGATCATATAGTAAGAGTCATATATGAATCTCTTAATAGTGAATAAACGAACACAATTACAAATTTTCATTACTAACAGACATCATTAAAAGTACAGGATCTTTTAGATGCTGTGAACTGAAAGGATTATGTCTGGCAAAACCGTTCCAGCCCAAGGTTAATGAGGTCCATGTTGATGAGCTCTAAACTGTAGCTGCTATGTAAATAATAATATCAGTAGAGATTTAAATTTAACATCTCTGAAATTTGTAGCAAATTGTAAATTGCTCTATAGAGTAGGTAAAATTACCTACATGAGTTTAGTGACAGAGAAACTGAGTCAGCAGATCCTTAAGTAGCCTGGGGGGGGGGGGTGTTTAGTGAACACCAAGGCCAGTTAATCAAGATCTTAGTCAGCTTGATAAAGCCACCAAAGAAAATTCTTAGAGTCAGCATTTAAAATGTATTCCCCCCCCCCCCCGCATCCTGTAGCCAACAGCCAAAGTGTATGCATGTATTTTAAAGCAAAGTGCTCAAGTCTTTTACTTCTTATAGCATATAGCCAATGACTCCCTAAGATCCAGATTCCCAGCTGGTGGCTTTCTGACACTTCCTCCTGGAAGCTAGGAGAAGACAGATTCCCATAACTGCCTCTTGAAGGAGCTGCCATGATCAGGACTTACACAGGGGAGAGTGCTGTTCTGTGTGGGAAACAGGTGCTTCTTCCAGAGACATTTCCCTTACCCCTACCTCCCTGGGAGGGTGATTATTAGCTGCGTTCCTGGAGCACTTAGCATTTCACTTTCTCCCAAGTTATCCTGGTGAGACAAAGATTCCATTCTCAGTGGTCCTTCCTACTCTAGATTCAAACCACCTCCAGAAATCCATCTTTCTCTTTGCTTCATTTTTCAGCATGAACAGAAAATGGTTTGATGACAGGATAATAATTGATGGTTATGCTATCTGATGTCCTATAAAAGGCTTGAATTCATGGCTGCACGACTCTTTATAAAACACTGCCTACCAAAAAGAAAAGTTGAAACCGGTCTAATTTCTGCCTTTGCTGCAATGCTTATTTCCGGAGATCCGCACTGCCCACAAAGACTGATGGACAATGTGGAAATTAGTAGACACGGAAATGTCCTCTGTCCCCTCACGGACTGTGGTTATGAATGGGACCATCTGCCTTCTCTCCTCCGTGCCCCTGCCCTCCAGGCCACTGCAGTTACTTGTCTTCAACCAGGGCACTTTGACAGAGTGTTTGATGGAGGTGGCCCTGAGGCAGAGGGCTAGTTTTATTGAATCAAAACACCATAGCTTCACTGAAGACCTTTCATCCAACCACTGTTGAAGGCCTCCCAGGCCCTCATTTACAGCAGGTGGATGGAGTGTGCTTCCCATGGTCACTTAGTGAGTCAGGGGGCCAGGCAGGGCATTCCATAATCAAGTCCAATGACCGTGAAACTTCCATCTCTGCCATTTGTCACACACATATGGCTGTTTCTCAAATGGCAGTCAGGAATTATCCATCCAGAGGAGTTTCTGGGGAAGCAAAGTATCCATGGAATAAACCTGGATGGAGACAAATGAGTTCCTACCCATGGAGAGATGCTTATGATATGATTCCAGTGCTTTCAAGTGATAAGAATGCCCACCATAACAAACATCCATTTCCATTGTCAGCCTATGTTAGAAGTCATTATAGTCTTGTATAGGCAAGTGAGAGACATGTTTATAAATGCTCTGATAAAGCAAAAATATAACATGAAGCAAAAGGAAGCTCCCTTGTCCCTATGATGAAAACGCAGACCTAATGGAACTTAATGGACCTTCCAAAGTCAGCCTTCCTCAGCTTCGTCCTGCCACTTACAAGGTACCCAGAAATGACAGCTCCACAAGTTAATATTTGGAATATTAACTTTATTTCTAAGACCAAAGTTATTTTTGAACTAGATGGAGGGGCAGAAACCAGAATTGAGGTTATTTACAGGAATTAGCTTCAGAGGAAGGAAAAAAAAAAACCTGAATCTAAATGGAGAGATTATCAGCATAGAAAGATGTGTCAGAGCATAATAAAGAAAGACAGGACATTCGCAGCAGATCTGAAGAGAGCCATTAGCAGCACGAGAGAGAGGCTTTACTATATTAAAGCTACCTTTGCTGGTTGTATAAAACAAAACACAAAAAAAGGATTGTATTGGGGCCATCACACTCTCATCTTTTCAATTACAGAGATAGAACAATCTCAGATTCCAAAGCTAACTACAAATCAAAATTGTGTTATGTTATCTGCTGAGACACAAATGGAAAATAAATACTGTTAACTGTCACCTTCCATTAGGTAACAGAAATTCAATTACATTTCAAACAAGCCTCCATGTCAACAGAATAAATCTGTTTCATAAATGAGCAGGTAACCATTTTTGATTCCAACTTCCCAACGGGAAAAAAAAATCAATTTTAATCACAATTCTTCAATTTTTCCCATATGAATGTTTTGGAGTGGAGTACATCATTTGAGTCTAACAAACCTTGCTATGCAGGAAGACAGAGAATGCTGAGACTCATGGTTTCTCCCTCGTGGCACCTTTTAAAGTCAAGTCTGCATGTCCAGTTTAACTGAACTCTACATTGCTCAAATATTCTCACTCAAAAAAAAAAAAAAAAATGCAACCCAGGAAGGGGTTGTTGTACACGGGCATTTTCAGCTATGGGGTTAGTCTCAATAAGAAATATACACAGTGAGTAAGTTTAGAAGCAGAGCTTCAGGGGCAAACTCCACCCTGGTTCTCTTGAACTGTACAGTGACTGAAGAGACGAGCTTCTGCTCTAGAAGACTTGATCAGCCAAAGGATGTGCTCACAATTCAGAAATCCTATGGGGGCTCAGAGGAAACCATTCCTTCTTACAAGGACTATTTTGGTCCCGTATGGTTCTGTTGCTCATCAGCTTGTATTTCGAGGGGACAGAGTTGGAAAGGGGGGATTTGTGAACTTGATTTGGGTTTAGAAATCACCAAAGGATGGGTATTTCTGACAAAGGCCCCAGTACTCTGTATAATCTGGTAAGTTGTACATGTTATTAAAGTTAGAATGGTGGGGTCGAGTTCTCCTAATAACTGTCCTTCAGAATCCTTCTAATAACATGGAAATCGCTGTTTGCGTGATGCACCATTGTTTGAGTTAACCTCACCAACAGTTCTGTAGGGGTAGACCTTTGTCTTGCCTCTAAGACAGAATGGAATCACATGGAAGTTAACACACTAGCTTAAGATGTAAAACAGGTACATGGTTGTGCAGACATTCAAACCCAGTGGTCCATCTTCAGAAACTCTATTTATAACCATCTCTGCCAGACCCCCAAATTGAACTTTCCTATGCTTAGCAATGTTTGTGTGTGTGACTACATAATTTATTCACCTAACTAAGATATTCTTGAGAACAAAAATGAGTCTTTCTAATAATCATACTAAAAGAACAAGAGCAAACTTTAACTATCCTTGGAAAATGAGAACGTGTAGTCCCCTTTATTATAAGAAATATGTGCACGACATGAAGAGAGCACAAAGAAAAGAAAAAAGTCATGAGTCATTAGTTCTCAAGAAAGATTAGAAAGGGCTCAAAAGCCATCCCACTTATTCATGCAAAAGTACTATGTATCTATTAGGTGCCAAGCGCTGTATCTGGCATTGAAGTTATAGCTGGCACTAAGTCAAAGTCCCTGCCCAATTTGAAACTTACGTCTAAATAAGTTGTGAGAATTGATGTCAACTATGTGAGACAATATGCACAAGAATAGCTTTTGAGGGCACTCTGACATGGTGTGTGTGTGTGTGTGTGTGTGTGTGTGTGTGTGTGTGTGTGTGTGTGTGTGTGTACACATATGTATATACACTCTATATGTGTATTTTATATGCATATATACACACATATACATATATGAAAAGGTAACTCCCCCTGTTTACCTTACCTGTGGTAACCTTAGTGACTATCCACTAAATAAAAAGTAGATTACAGATGATAGATAGATAGATAGATAGATAGATAGATAGACAGACAGACAGACAGACAGACAGACAGACAGACAGACAGATAGATAGATAGATAGATAGATAGATAGATAGATAGATAGATAGATAGATAGATAATAACTTGGAATGAGGATGGTAGAAAATATTATGATCTTAGAATGAAACACTGCTGGATTCTAATTTAATCCTTACCATTCACTGTTTCTATGACATGGACACAAATTAACTACTTAGTATCTACTTTGTAAGTATAATGTCTCAATTGCAACATGATAAAAAAAAAAAAGATATTACAGGCCACATGCCTAGCATGATGCCTGCTGCTGATGAAAAGGTGTTGGTCACTGTCATTATTGGAATGTAGGTATCTGGATCTACACATTTGGGGCAGATCACAATACAACTAGTGTATAGAGTTGACAGAGGACTCAGCTACCTGATTTGCACAACTGAACATAGCCTACAGGAGAGAAACACACTAACAGATCTACCCTCATTCTAAGGAAGAAATCTGAATGGTACCAGAAGTAGGGTACGTTGGGAATACTGAGAGCCGTAAGTTAAAAGAACACAACCACTAGAAGCAGATTAAAAAGTGGATGAAGTTAAGGTATTGCTTGAGTTGTTGATTGGATTGTTGGCTTATGCCAAAAGCTTGGCAATGGAGTGAACTCTGAGCATGCTAGTCTCATTATCTTCAAGTTCTAGGTGATTATCTAGGCCACTGGCTAGCAAATTTGATAATATGATTATCTATACATATTTTAAGCATCACATGATCTACTCTGTGCTATATAGTGTCTTTATAGTCAAAAAATATATTTAAAATCATGAAAGTGTGACAATAAAACTTTATCAACAAAAACAAGTAGTGGGCAAATTTGGCCTAATTCAGTCAACTTTTGTCAATTAGGGATTTAGGTCTCTGAAAAGCAATTATTGGAAGAAATAACAGGTGAGAAATAACAGCCACAGAAGATCCAGAAGCCAAAATTCCTTTTAAAATATAAAGTTCTTACCTCTATTTTAAATATAATATCACCTTTGGCAGTAGATACATCATTATGGGATTGAAGGCACAAAAAGAGAAAGGCTTTCAAAAATATGAGCATTTCCCCATTCGGGCAGGAAATATGAGTCCAGCCAAGCCTTAAAGGAAAAAAAAAAAAGCCGAGGAGCTCTAGAGAGAAAAGCTGTCTTAAATTGGCCAGGTAAAAATAATAAAATCTACCAATATCCTAATGGTGTCTAAAGAGTATGAGACTTACTCAAACTCATTGTATCAAGGCAGATCTTTCACTGTTATTCTGGATCATCTCTCCTTCCATTGCTTCTGCCTCCTCCGGGTATCCATCAACATGGCTACGAGCATAAAGTTAGAGTAGGGAAAGGATTTCTAGACTCCAGTTGCAATCCAATGGCTAGCATATCATTTGAAGAGCTGTAGATGGTTGTGCTGATTATAAGTATGATAGGAAAATGTATTTTAAAATATTCTTCCAAAAAATGAAAACTTTGTGAAGAAAGATACATGGAGATCTCTATGAGTCATGAGAATCACTGTGGAGAGAATATCATTAAGAAAGGGAAGAGAACTTAGACCAGAAAAATCCAGAAAGACACTTGAGGCAGCCGCCCTAATAGACCTTTGGAATAAAATGTCTACTTTGTTCAGTCTTGTAAATAAACATATGTTGCTTTACAGAGAGAAAACTGCTTTTCTAAACATATGTTTAATTGCACAATGTCAAGGAATTTGAGGCCATTTAATATTGTGCTATGGTCTTAATACAAAATGTTCTTCCTATAGCCTCATGAGTTTTGACACTTAGTCCCCAGTTGTAAGCTCTGGTTTAGTGTTATAGAAAATTTGGAACATGTAGTATAGGTGACATGCCCATCGAGATGAGCCTAGTAAAGCTTTGAGTCTCCAGTTCAAGCATAGCTTTTTGCTTCCTGTCTATGGCTGAGATGTGAGAAAATGAGGAAACCTATACACACATGCATGACAACTCTTCTCTACCATGACAGATAGTACCCCTGAAACCATGAGCCAAAATAAATCTTTTCTGCCTTAACTTGTTTTTCTCAGGTAATTTTTCAGAGCTATGAGACAAATGACTAATGTATCTTTCTTGGATTCAAGAAGCTTTCTCTCTTCCCAAAGTTACACCAGGCAAAACAAAAGATAAACACCATCCTATTTTGCTATTGGATGATATTCAAAAGAACCAGGAATACTGAGGTTGTGTAAAATACCTAGAAGACTCGAAAGCTATTGTGAATTTTATAAAGGCATATTCTCTTATCAGAACAGGTATACATGGGAAAAAAAGAACTCTTGATTTTGTCTCTAGTTCCAGAGATGAAGTATGTTTGAGCTATTAATTAACAGCAACTTCCATCCCAGCTGAACATGGGCCATCCTTCTATGTTGCTATGGTTCTTCCCACTAGCCTGTTCTCCTTTCTAAATGATCCAAGATAGTACTACAGTGAGATATTCCATGCCTTATATTTGCAGAGCGGGAAGGCACACAGATCCTTGCTCCAGGCCTGTGATGCCCAAGTTCCTGCTTTGCCCAACTAATAGGGGACAAAATGATGCCCTCAAAGCATTTTAAAATGTTGTTGAGATCATTCTTATTGAAGGTATACTTACATTGTATAAATTTATATTTACTTTGATAGATTAAAAGTTACATTTTTGCCTTAATTTGTTTATGAAGAATAAATATTGTATATATATGATGCATAAGTGCTAATTATATTTCTACCATAGGAAAGAGTA